>CM028137.1:832682500-833220000 GCA_016271365.2 Neoceratodus forsteri
TGGCTACCTGCTGACCAAAAATCTCAGTAGCACAGAGAATAGAGGTCAGGCATGGGGAAACCCTTGCCTGAAAAAAATATCTACTTTGCAGGTGCCTCCTAGACACCACACTCCTGATCCTTCCTCCTTTGTCTACCTGCAGAGCAGATCTACATTTTGAGCAGCACCCCCTGAGGACCCCCTGTCCCACACAGTGGTCAATCACAGCCACAGAGAGGGTACAAGAGAGCACCCCTCAGGGAGACCACTCTCATAGTTGCTCTGTGGAGTACGCAAGTATGAGTCTGGCAGCTGTATGACATATCACACATAAAATGTTTAAATATGAACAAATAAAAATAAAATACCCACTCACTTAAGCAACTACCCAACAACACCCACAGAACTCAAAGAACAAATAAAAATAAAACACCCAACCACTTAAGCAACCACCCAACAACACCCACAGAATTCAAAATAGAATTATCTTATATAAATAGCAAACACCAAATTACATGCACAAACAACTAACTACACTAAACAGTCACACACCTCACACACTCCAGTTAAAATAAATATTCAAAAGTACAAACATCAGAATCAGTAGAGAGGCTGCACTGTCAGTTGCTTACACAAATTACTTCGTAGATGTAACATAGTCTCCTCTTGAAAAGTCCAAAATGTCAAACAGAGTTTGAAGTAGTATGAAATAAACAGAAGTATTATTCAGAGGTTTTGTACAAAAAGAAGTCTTTTCTCCACCTCTCTCACAGGGAAAGGGTCACATGCTCACAGAATACAGTGTCCCATACATGGACAAACTGATCAAAGGTGCCACCCTCAACAAGCAAATCAGTACAGCCATGGACACAGATGCCAGCTTATTAAGTTGGAGCACAGTCCTGGGCCCAAGAACTGTTCAAGGACAATGGTCTCCAGTGGAGTCCTGCCTCCCTATCAACATCCTAGAGACAAGAGCATTCTGACTAGCCCGCAGACATTTTATAATTCACATGCAGAACTGACACATCAGTGTGCAGACCAACAACAGGGCCACCATAGCCTACACAAACAAGCAGGGGGAAATGAAAAGCAAGAAAACAGCCAGGGAAGCTTCCGCATTCCTGACATAGATAGGGACCCATCTTCTTAGCCTGTCAGCCATACACCTAGCAGAAGAACTGAATACACAAGAGGACTGCCTCAGTCAACTTACTCTGTATCTGAGTGAATGACAGCTGAACCCATGGATGTTTTGGATGATTCAAGAATGATGGGGCCCTTTCCAGATAGACCTAATGACCAATGACCAAAATAAGCAGGTTAAGACTTTCTTTCGATTAGACAGAGAACAAGGGTCAGCAGACATAGACACCCTATCAACACACTGACAGTCTGAGAGGGCATATGTGTTTTCACTGATCTCCATGATAGGATGAGTGATGCGAAAGATCCAGGACACCTACAGCACAGTGGTTCTCATAGCTCCAAACTGGCCACAATGGACATAGTATGAATCAGTTTTGCAAATGGCCATAGATCAACCACTAACATTACCTCCCCAGCCCAACCTGCTGCAGCAGGGTCCTTCCTTCACCTGGACTCCCAGTCCCTCCAGTTGACAGCATGGCTAGTCTATTCAACACTGCAGCAGACACCATGATACAGGCCCACAAACTTTCCACTAATCAAACATACAACAGACATTGGTTCATCTTTTCCAGGTGGTGTAAATCAAAAGACATTAACCCTGCTGACAGTTCTGTTCTCCAGATCCTTGCATTCTTAAAATAATTTCATGTAATGGATTGAAGGGACCCCAACAGATTATTTTATTGTTGTATTGTTGATTTATTATTGCTATTTTAACCTTAACGTACAGCGCCTTAATATTTTGAAAGGCGCTTAATTTAAATAAAGATTTATTTATTATTATTTAAAAGAAGGTATCTCAGGGGTTTAACCATTGTGGGTATCACAGGGGTTTAAACATAGTTGGAGAAGTAAATGGAGTGGGTTAGGGAGGGGGACACCAGAGGGTGGGGGGCTCTAGTGGAGGCAGTTGGGGACAGCACAGAGAGGGCTGGTGTGGGGGAAGCCGGATTCTAGAAAGGCCAACATGGTTAGAATCATGAGATGCAACGGATGTGGGGCGGCAGTATGGATGAACATATTGTGGAGGACAGGAGGGTGTTCAGTTTGTAACAGGTTGAGGAATCTGGGAGGAGGAAGTGCTGTGGCTTGGTAGGGAGTTGGAAAGGATGAGGGGAGGGGGCGGCATGAGTCAGGAAGGTCTCACCCAGGGAATAACATGAGGATACCACATGGGAGGTTCAGCGGCTAAAGGGATGGGTGAGTAAGGGATGAAGGGAGTGCAGGAACAGAACAAACAGGGGATCTAACAGTAGTGAGAGGGCTAGGGTCAGGGAGAAGAAGCCAAAGCACAGCTGGGCAGGAAGGGCAGGAAATAGGTTAGCTGTGCTGGTGACACTGATGAAGGAGATGGGGGGCGTGATCTCAAGATGGGGGCAGGAGGAGGAAGTGGAGGGGAATCCTTAAGAGACAGAAGTCAGTCGGGGAGAGGGACGGGGTGAGGAGGAGAGAAGCACTGCTGGTGAGAAGGACAGCAGGGGAGGAGCAGAGGGAGGGCCAGGGAGAAGGGGAGGGATGTGGAGGATAGGAAGGAAGCAGTGAAGGGGGGACAGGACAAGGGCAGATGGGAGAAAAGGAAGAATTAGTGATGTGGCAGGCTCTTGTATAGTGTGTGAAATTGATAAATTTTGCTCCATGAAATATTTTGTGTAATTTGCACATTTCACAAAATATTTCGCTGGGTGAAATGTGAAATTTCAGCCACCGAAATGAGCAAAAATTCACCCGCAAACCGTGAAATTTGCCACTCGGGGGTGAAAGTTCGCCACCTGCGGCACAATTTCGCCACCTGCAGGTGTAATTTCTCCTCCTGCAGTGAAATGTTGCCACCCGCGGGTGTAATTTCACCTCCCGTGGTGAAATTTAAAGTGGCCACTGGCCAAAGTTCTCCCTGGTGTCTAGTGGTCCCCCTGCCCCCTCCCCCAGCTGCTAACCGGTCCACATTTTTCTCCCTGGTGTCTAGTGGTCATCCCCAGCTGATCACTGGCCATAATTGAATTAAGCACTCCACCCCAGTTATCCTGGCCCCCTCATTTCCTTTTATTTAAAAAAAAAATCATTCAACCCCCACTCCCTGGTGTCTAGTGGGCACCTCACCCTGTCATCATGAGCTAGCAGCACCCACTCCGCTCCCCCAAGTACCCCAACTGGGCCACCAGCACAGCCCTCCACTCAGTTCCATGGCCAGCAGCCTGGCTGAGCACGACTGAGTGTTTGACAAGCACAAGCTCATTCATTCACGGGCTCAGTCATGCTCCGTCCAGCTGCCAGCCATGGCGGTGAGTGGAGGGCTGTGCTGATGGCCTCACTCAGGGTATTGAGGGAATGGGTGGTGGGGATAGGGGCCACTAGACAACCAGGAGTAAGGAATTTTGTTTTTGTCTAAAAGGAAATGAGGGGCCAAGGTAACTCTGGGGGGTGTTTACTTAATTCAATTATACTAACATACTAACATACTAAAATGCCAGCAGAATAGGCCTAGCGGTCTTTCGTGTCTGCTTGTTTGGTCAGTCCCCAGCCTGGGTGCTGACCTTGCTGTCCCTCTCGCCTTCTCTGGCTTCTCCCTTCCCAGTTCTGGATATTCTTGCTACATTGGATTTTGCTTCCAGAACCCTTCCCCTGTACCTGTCCCACCCCCTCTTGAACCCCTCCACTGTCTCTGCCTCCACTAGCCCCCTAGGCAGTGCATTCCATGGCTCCACCACCCTCTCAGTGAAGTAGCACCTCCTCCTTTCTCCCTGAATCTTCCCCTCCAGCTTCCACCCATGCCCTCTAGTGGCCCCTTCCTCCTTCCTTGAAGCACCCCACTTTTCCTCCCCTATTTATCCTCTTCATATACCTAAAGACCTCTATCATGTCCCCGGTCCTTCTCTCTTCAATGTGTACATATTTAGCTCTTCGAGCCTCTCCTCATAGGTCTTGTCCCCAAGCCCAAATCATTTTGGTTGCCCTCCTCTGGACCCTCTCCAGGAGGTTAATGTCCCGCTTTAAGTGTGGCCTCCAAAACTGCGCAGTACTCAAAGTGCGGCCTCACCAAGCAGTTATACAGAGGAGTATCACTTCCTCCTTCTGGAGGTGATCCCCAGCGATGCATCCCAGCATCCTGTTGGCCTTGGCTGCTGCCCTCCTACAAGTCTCAGAGTTGTTCATCTTGACATTCACCACCACCCCAGGTCTCTCTCAGCCATCGAGACTTGTAGCATTCCCCAGGGTGTACACTGGCCTGGGTTTCTAGCCCCAGGTGAGTACCTTGCATTTCCTGCATTGAACCTCAGCTTCCACTTTCTAGACCATCTTTCCAGAACCTCCAGGTCCCCTGTAGGGCCACCCTCCCTCCTCCCCATCCACCACCGCCCCCAGTTTGAGTCATGCAAAGAGACTCATCTCACTCCTGATTCCTGTCCTTATGTCAGATACATAGGCGTTGGAACAGAAGGGGCACAAGGACTGATCCTGTGGGACCCCACTAATGACCTCCTTGGGATGAGACTATCCCACTCAACTACGACCCTCTGGGTCCGGTCCTGGAGCCAATTGCCTCATCCATCTGATCATCTGGTTCCCCACCCCCATTTCTCCCAGCTTATCCAACAGACCCACATGAGGAACAGAGTCAAATGCCTTGCTGAAGTCTAGAAAGAGGACATCCACTGGTCTACCCAGGTCCAAGGCACTTGTCACCCAGTCATAGAACTCCACCAGGTTTGTCTGACACGATTTCCCCAGGATGAATCCATGCTGTCTATCATGACTAATTATGACCAGTGATCGACTGGGGGGGGCCACTAGACACCAGGGAGCGGGGAAAGGGGTAAGTGCCAAGAGAAAAGCATTCCAGAGACTCAAGAAATTGGGAGGGCAAGGGGACAAGGAAGAGTACAAAAAGAAGTCCAGGGAAGTTACCAGGCTAGTCAGGGTGGCCAAGGCATCCAGGGATCTGAGACTGGCACAGAAAATTAAGGATGGGGAAAAGGACTTCTTCAGATACACTGCCAAGAGAAGGAGAAACAAAGATCAGATTGTGAGGATTAAGAAGTGATGGGAGGTGGGTGGAGAAGGGGGGAAGCCAGGCAGAGGCATTGAATGATTAATTCTGCTCTGTGTTCACAGAGGAAAAAGGGGGTCAGGTACCTCATAGGAGTGGTGGAGTGGATGGGGGAAGGGTGACTGATATCAGGATTACAGAGGACAGGGTTCTGGAAGGACTAAGGGTGCTGAGAGTGGACAAGGCTGCAGGACCAGATGACATTCACCCTAGGGTGCTTAGGGAGTTAGCAGAGATTGTGGCGGGACCACTGGAAGACCTGTTCAGTACATCACTGAACACAGGATGCATGCCACAAGACTGGAGGATGGCCCATGTGCTGCCCATTCATAAAAGTGGTCCGAAGGATGAACCAGACAGCTACAGACTGGTAAGCCTCATATCAGTCATGGGGAAACTCATGGAGACAATCTTAAAAGAGAAGCTGGTGACCTTTTTGGAAGATAACGGTCTCCAAGATAGTCATCAACATGGGTTTGTCTCAGCCAGATACTGCCAGATGAACCAAGTTAGGTTTTTTGACTGGGTGACCAGGGAGCTGGACAAGGGCCATGCAGTGGATGTCCTGTATTTGGACTTCAGCAAGGCCTTTGATTTTGTGTTGCATGGGTTAGGCTGGGGGGCAAATCTGGAATACATAGGGGTGAGAACAAAAACGGTCAATTGGATCACCAACTAGTTGAAGGGTAGGCAGCAAAGGGTAGTGGTGGAGGGGAACTCTCATTACTGAGTGACATCTCGAGCAGGGTCTGCCGGGTTCAGTACTGGGACCAGTACTGTTTGGGATATTCATAGCTGATATCTCTCACAGAGTCTGGAGTAAGATCAGTCTGTTCACAGACGATACCAAGATAGAAGTGCAAGGTCCTGCACTTCTAAGCTATGAACAGGGGAGGAAATATCTGTTGCAAAGGACTAGAGTTAGAATACATTGTGGAGGAAAAGATTGTAGGGGTGCTTTTTTATGGGGAGTATGAACCATTCAGATCAGTGCAGGAAGGCGGCTGCAAAGGCAAACAAGACACTGGGGTACAGAGCGAGAGGAATCACCTCCAGGAACAAGGAGGTGAACTTTCACTTGTACAGGTCACTGGTTAGGCTACACCTGGAATACTGTGTACAGTACTGGCATCCATTCCTGAAGAAGGACATCAGATTGTTGGAGGGGGTGCAGCTTAGGGCAATGAAGATGATCCAGGGAATGGAGGGAAAATCCTATGAGGAGAGGATGGGAGAACTGAACATGTATTCCCTGGAGGAGAAGAGGGATGGGGGGATATGATCAAAACCTTTAAATACTTAAAGGGAATAAACAAGACTACAGAAGAGATTTTCCAGATCAAAAGGGGGAGGGACATGAGAGGGCACTGACTGAGATTGGGGGGGGAGAGATTCAGGGGGGAATCAGGAGATACTTTTTCACAAAAAGGGTGGTAGACAAGTGGAATACTCTGCCCGAGGAAGTGGTATCCTGTAGAACAGTGGGATGATTTAAGAAGGGGTGGGACAGGGTGAGGGGAGGTTGTTGTGAGGAAGGGAGGAGAGGGTGGGGCAGCTGCAAGTTGAAGGGCAAGCTGCACAAACAAGCAGACTTGATAGACCATGAGGTATGTTTCTGCTGGCATTTCATATGTTTGTATGTTCATATGATACAGGCCTTTCTATGGCCTTCCTTTGAGTCCAAGCAAGTGCCATCAGAGTTATCAGAGAAGAGAATGATTGTTTCCAACCTGGGATTCACCCCCTAGTGCAGACTTTTCTCAAGGCAACAGTGAAAATTAAGCCCAAGACTAGATCTCATGTAGTCCCCTGGCATCCGAACCTGGTGCTGGATGACTTGACCAAACCTCCTTTTGAACCTTTGGACTATGTCTTTACACTTTTATGGCCACAGTGGGCATAACCCTGCAGATGTTTTGCATTCAGAAAAGGGCTGATGTTATTTTTGCTACCAAACAACATATTAAGTGTTACAAAATACAGTCCTCCACTGGAGCTGCATTACTACACTGCCTGTGTGTGTATAGGAGCTGGAAAGCACTGTTTCTCCTCTGGCTTGAGGAGTTAATTGAGTACTCCCTCAGCAGAGTCTCAGGCATTCTACACTACAGTCAGCAAACACAGAAAGTTAACCCATTATCTTCTGGCAGTCATTTTGTGTCAGGTTACCAATGGATAGTAGACATCATTCAAAGCTATCGGAAGTAGAATGGGTTAAACACTTCCTGGAGCTTTCTGCATAACACATAAGTACTGCTGTGCCCTCAGCCCCTATGAACACCTTATTAAGCAATTTGACACCTCCATCCTAACAGCAATCATCCTGCTTCTTTGTAAGACATTCCATAACAAAGTGTTTCAGTGATGCCTGTTCCCAAATAATAAACACATTTAAAGTGTTAAATGCCAGCTTCATTTTCTCAGGCAGGTAGTTCTGGGGAGATACTAGTACATGACATTTAGGCCCTGGCCACACTGCTCCTCTTTGTAAAAAATGTTTTAAAAAAATGTTTTGTGATCTGCGTTACAGCATGGTTGTCGGTGTCTCCATACTGCAAACTGACACCATGCTTGCCCACTTCAGTACCCAGGCATGCTTGCAGCAATATGGGCACTGCAATGCATGCTGGGATACTCATCAATAGTCTTGCTAATGGATTGGGACAAAAACTACATCATTGGATTAGGGAGCACATTGTGAGGATGGGGATATAAGTAAATTATCCCCTTTTCTTTTGGACAGTAGTCAAAAGGCAACAGAAGGCATCGGAGGTTGCCTTAAACCATGTTACAGCATGGTTTGCATCCACACTGCTATTAACAAGGTTTAAGGCAACCATTTTGGGCTGAAACCATGCTCGAAACCTGCTCTGATCAGGTTTTGAGCATGGTTTTTGAACACGGTTTGTAGCACGGTTTTACAGTGCTAGTGTGGACATGAACTGAGTTTGTCGTTCTTGTAACGTTACAAGAACTCAAGTGTGAGCAGGGCCTTAGTGATTATTTGTCTGTTATATTATTAGAATTTCAATGCTGTCTGTCTGTTTCTCTATGGAGAAAATAGCAAGCTATTCAACATGCTGTATACTTTAGAACACAGTGGATTGTCAAGAATGTTGGCTCCTGCTGCCTTTTTTTTTTCTTTTTGTAGAAGAAATATTTAATGTATATAATTTTGCAGATGTATGCATTTATTTTTCCAAATATTTGTTTTAATAATGTTAATAATATATCCAATGCCTCATAATAGCCGGTTGTGTTTTAGTTATTATTTTATACAGCACTGTGTCCTTAACCTGCAATTTGTGACTATCTGTGTTTGCAACTGAATGATAGTAACCATATTTGCTTCACTTGCAAGTAGGTAGGCATGTGAGTGTCTCATTTGTGTTTGACTTAGGTCATGATGTGACACTTAGAATCTGATCAGTTCATAACTTGCTGCATTGTAATTAAATGAACTGATAAATGAGGGCTTTGGTTTCTTTTTCAAATTCATTTTTCCTGTCCATGGATATACTAAAGCAAAAATGCCTCAACAAAATGTTCAAAAATAAGGAATTGAGCAGTAATTTAGTTGATGTAGTATAAAGAGCTGCTCCCTGCAAAATTACCTGGTTGGGGGGGGGCTGCCACAAGCAGAATGGGACTTCAAGAAGGGGAAGCTCATGGCAGCAGAAGAGGTATGATGGCATTAAAAGCTTAACGGTGTGGATGTAGGGGCACCAGTATCTGAGCATGACTCTGGCAGAGGACTAAGTGTGACTTGGGGTGGGGGATCATCAGACATTGAGTGAGTCTTGGTATTTTAGCATAATGGTGTTCTGAAACTTCAGCCTTCACTGGGTTAGACTCTGCATCCATCTGTACATTATGTCGCTAAGCCACATGCAGTGGAGTATGGGTAAAAACCACATCACCAGACCCAGACCAGAGCTGTAAAATCTGGACTGGGCACAGCTTATACAAATATTGCTGATCCACTTACTTCAGATGATCTGGTCTGGATTTACCTATCTGGTCTGGTCCTGATGGTTCAGTTTTCAATCATGCCAAGGAAGAGTTGAAAAACAGACTTCCAGGAGTGGAACAGATATGTAAAAGTTGGGCTGAACAGTGCAACCAGAGTGGCCAGAGCAGCAGTATTTGTGCAAGTTGCACCCAGTCTGGCCAGTTTGGACTTTTACAGAACTGCTGTGGTTCAGGTCTGTCAGTTCAGTTTTTAATCAATCAATCAATCAATCAATCAATCAATCAATCTTTATTTTATACTGAAAGGTATGTGAGAAAAAATGCCCATTTACACAAACATGCAGTTAAGCATAAAAAGAGAACAGAACGCCAAGTCAAACAATTACATAGTAAAATACAGTATAAACAGGTCTAACATAAACAGGTCTAATACAGAGATCTAGAGGGATATACAGAAGAAAGGGGAAGCAGATACGAACATACGAAATTGCCGACAGAAAAAGGCCTACAGGTCTATCAAGTCTGCCCGATTGTGAAGTTCTTAGTTTCATATCACTACATCTCCCTCACCCCCACCCAAACCCCTCACTTCCTCCCCTTTCCTGGTCTTTTCCCCCTTTATGTTCTTGTTTGTACTAACCCCGCCCATGACTCTATCCCAACCCAGCTTAAAGCTATCCATTGTCCTCAGTTCAATTAACTCCTCTGGCAGTGCATTCTATCCTGCCACCACTCTCTCTGTAAAGTAGTGCCTCCTCATCCCCCTCCTGAACCTTCCTCCTTCCACTTCAGACTGTGTACCCTAGTGACCCTTCCCCCCTTTAAGTGGAACAATCCTCCTCCTCCTTCTCTGACTTTTATGCCTTTCATATACTTAAAGGTCTTTATCATGTCCCCTCTTTCCCGGCTCTCTTTCAGCGAATATATGTTGAGCTCCCTCAATCTTTCCTCATACAGCAACTCCCCTAGCCCCATGATCATTTTTGCAGCTCGTGCTGCACCCCCTCCTGTAATATTCTTTTTGAGATATGGGCACCAGTACTGTACACAGTACTGCACGTGTGGCCTCATCAGTGATCTATACAAGGGCAGGATGACCTCTTTTCTAGAGGTGATCCCTCTGGCAATGCACCCCAGCATCCTATTTGCCCTTGCTGTTGCCCTCCTACACTGTGCTGATACCTTCATGTCCCCTGTGACTATTACCACTAGGTCCCTTTCCTCCTCTGAAGCTGTTACTTGCACTTCCCCCAGCCAGTTGCTGGTCCTAGGATTTCTGTTTCTGAGGTGCATGACCTTGCACTTCTTAGCATTAAACCTCATCTGCCACTCCCTAGACCAATGTTCGAGTTTAGCTGGATCCTCCCTGAGTGCCTGCCTCCCTTTCTCATTGCCCACTTTTGCTCAGATCTTAGTGTCATCCGTGAACTGGCTGATCTTACTCTTGACCCCCACTGCAATGTCTCCGATGAAGACATTGAACAAAACAGGGACCAGCACTGAACCCTGCAGTACCCCACTCATTACTGGCCTTGGCCTGGATGTCTCCCCCTTACAACTACCCTCTGTTGTCTGCCCTGCAAAGCAGCTCTCAACCCACCCCACCAGTTTCTACCTCACCCCATGTCCCTCAGCTTGCTCATTAACCTCTTGTGTGGCACAGAGTTGAAAGCCTTGCTGAAGTCCAGATACAGGACATTCACAACGTGTCTTTTGTCAACTTCCCTTTCATGATCCAGTCAAAGAAGTCCATCAGGTTAGTTTGGCATGATCTTCCCGAGACAAACCCATGCTACCTCTCATCCTGTAGACCATTACTATTGAGAAAGGTTATCAACGTCTCCTTCAGAATGGTTTCCATCAACTTCCCCACTATGGAAGTCAAGCTCACCGGTTTGTAGCTGCTCGGTTGGTCTTTGGGTCCAGTCTTGTAAAGGAGTACCACATGAGCCATCCTCCAGTCCCTGGGTACATTCCCTGTCTCTGAGGAGGTCTTGAATAGGTCCATCAGAGGGCCTGCCAACACCTCTGCCAGTTCCTTCAGGACCCTTGGGTATACACATCCAGTTCTGGTGCCTTGTCCACCTGCAAGGCTTTAAGGCCCTTCAGAACTCTGTCCTTTTGAATGACCCCATCTGTTATCTCTGCCCTCTCCAGCCTTGCCCCCTTCCCCTGCAATATTGAGCCATCCCTTTCTCTCTTGAACACTGAGCAGAAGTATTCATTGAGTGCCTCTGTCTGCTCTTCCCCTTGTTCCACTTATCCCCCCTCGCTCTTGATTCTAACAATGTCATCTCTACAGCTCTCCTTCTCCCTTATGTATTTAAAGAACACTTTTCCCCCCTCTCTGATCCCCTGAGCCAACTCACCTCGGTAGTGGGAAAGATCATGGAAGCACTACTGAAGGAGAGATTGGTGGAACATCTGGTTGTCAATGGACTACAGGACCCAAGGCAGCATGGTTTCACCAGGGGAGGTCATGTCAGACCAACCTCATTGAATTTTTTGACTGGGTGACTAGGGAGGTGGATCAGGGAGGGCAGTGGACATGGCCTATCTGGACTTCAGCAAGGCCTTTGACACTGTGCCACATAGAAGACTACTACACAACTGGGGAATATGGGTGTGGGCAGGACAGTAGTGTGGTGGGTAGGTAACTGGCTGGGTGGCAGGACACAGAGGGTGGTAAATGGCTGTCACTCCACAGAGGGAAGAGTGACCAGTGGGGTACCACAGGGATCAGTGCTGGGACCGGTCCTGTTCAACATCTTCATCAGTGACATTGCACAGGATCTAGAAGGCAGAATTTCACTGTTAGCTGATGACACAAAGCTCTGTAACAGAGTAGACACACCAGAGGGTGTAGACAGAATAAGAAGGGACCTGCAGAAACTTGAAGAATGGTCAAGGGTTTGGCAGTTGAAATTCAATGCAAAGAAGTGCAAGATAATGCATATGGAGCACAAAACCTGGCACAATATATCAGTTGGGGGTGAGGATATAGCATGCACCAAGCAGGAAAGGGATCTTGGGTTGTCATCTCTGATGACCTCAAGGTAGAGAAACAGTGTGACAAGGCATCAGGTAAAGCAAATAGGATGCTGGGATGTATAGGCAGGGGCATCACCAGCAGGAAAAGGAGGTCATAATTCCGCTATACAAGACACTAGTGAGGCCCCACTTGGGTACAGTGTACAGTTCTGGAGACCATACCTCATGAAGGACATAGACAGGGTAGAGAAGGTTCAGAGGAGGGCAACAAAGATTGTGCATGGGTTGCATCACAAGTCCTATGAAGACAGGTTGAAGGAACTGAACATGTACTCCCTGGAGGAGAGGAGGGAGAGAGGGATATGATAGAGACATACAAGTATCTTACAGGGAGGAACAGGGTGCAGGAAAACACTATTTTTAAGCGAAAAAGATGTTTCAGGACTAGAGGGCATGGGATGAAGTTGGAGGGAGGACGATTCAGAGGAAACATGAGAAAGAATTTCTTCACAGAACGGGTGGTGGACAAGTGGAACACCCTGCCAGAGGAAGTGGTGGGAGCTGAAACAATCACAGGATTTAAGAATGCATGGGATAGACATAAAGGAATTCTAGAGGTCAGGGGTAAGGGGAAATAGACTTCTAGGAAAACAAACTGAACTTACAAGCTCAAATGGGCAGACTAGGTGGGCCATAGGCCCTTATCTGCCGACACTGTCTATGTATGTATCTATGTATCTATGTATGTAACTTCAGCTCCTTTGCTGTCTTGGCTGCCCTGGCTGCCCTGGGCACCTCCCTAGATGCCTTTGTGAATAGCTCTCTATCGTCCTCACACCCACATTTTTTGAACTAAATTACAGTGACAAATTTACAGCATGGGGATATAGTTGGAGGTACAATTCAGAAGCAGTTGGAGGTACAATTCAGGAACATGAACAGTTGGGTGATACGATAAAGACATAAACTGTGCACAGTGCCATCTAAATAAAGTAGAACCTCAAATATCAATGCAAGCACAGAGGCCAAAAAAAGTTGGTTACCCAAAATAGGCTAAGGTGAGGAGTTAGGGAAACATTCCACATGACAACCAAAAGTGGTGAGAGCTGAGCAGCGCATGAGGGTTAAGCAAAGGAAGGGGGAGAGAGATATGGAAGTAAACTTCCAGGTCTTTACATAGAAATCTCTCCCACACTAGTTGTGCTCATTTTCCTACTCAAACTATGCTAATTGTATTATATTTACTGGTTAGGATCAATAAGCCACCATGGGCAGACCTTCACAAACTCCATAATTCACATTTGTGAATTATGGAGTTCCATAAACGATAGTTCTATGTCACGCAAAGTCACGCAATGCCATGCAAAGTCACGTAACATCTTGCAACCTCACTTTGCGCAGTGCTAGGCACCAGTAAATATAAAAATAAAACATGGGGAAGTGTGCTGGGAACTCAGATTTATTGCATACCCTTGGTGTGTGATGCCCAGATAAACCCCTTGGGCTTCACCCTCAGGGTTTATGGGGCATCATACACTTCAGGTGTGCATAAAATCCTCATTAACCACACTTCCCCATGCATTATTCTATACGTAATACATTGTTTATTTATTTATTTATTTGTATTCTTTGGTAACCAGGTAAGGCCCACTAGGCACAAGTGCCTGTTTTCAGGGACAACCTGGGCACACTGGGTGGTTAAGTGACTTGCTCAGAGTCACACAGTATGCAAGTGGAAGCTGTAAGACTCAAACCAAGGTCTGGTCTGCTGGATGTACCACACTCATTCCTCTAACCTCTAGGCTATACTGCCAGCCAATAAATATAGTTCATTTTGTACTACAAATGCTTATTCAGATGTTACCAATAGTGACTACTGCTGAACTGTATGTATTTAGGAGGGCTGCTAATTTGAGGCACCATTCACTCGAGGTCTTGAGAGGAAATGGGATGGTGACTGAGACTGTAATGCAATGCATAGTGGATAACAAGAAAAGTGACATGGTCTGGTCAGGAAACTTTATATAAGTGAGTGCTGCAGAGGCTTCCATGTAAACAGCAATAACTTGTACTGCCTTTCTGTAATGTTTGAATAATCATTTTTAATGTAAGCATCTCAATTTCTCACAGGTCCTGCACGTATTGGCACCTTACTGTCACAAAGTTACAAGGCAGTATTCAACTGATGTCCTGATTCCTATTTTTTCCTGTGTTTTGAACATACTTTATTACTGTGAGTTTATTGTTCTAAGCTAATATTACCCTCATCCTGGATAGTGCAGGCCACTCCTTTACCCATCAGGTGTGCACACCCCCCTCAAATTCACTGGATAATTTCCTAGGTGTGTAGAGTGCTGTACAAATGATATAAGACAGTGACAACAAAAGGTAGTGGTTTGCACATGCTACACAGGGAGCCAAGTCTACAACAAATACAAAATACCCAATGTTCATTTAGCCCCATAAACAGACGTTCACAGAACAGTTAGAACTAGTTGACTTTCTTTTTTCTTCTGCATCTAGCAAGCTAGACATTGTTTCATAGGTGATCCCCCCCCAAAAAAAGAGAAACAAATCTTTTATTTCTTTGAAATTTTCTTTACAATTTAGCACATTTAAAATATTACACATCTCAACTGGATAAAGAAAAATAAACATCAATACATACATATTCAGAGGCAGAAAATAAAATGCTGTAATAGAGTCCAAAAATGCAGTTTACAACACCACCAGCTATGCCAGATAAACAGTCACACAATGACTCACTAGCTGAATAAATGTGAATTGCTTGAAAACAAACTGGTCCAGATATTCAGAGCAGTTGAGCATGGTGCAACCAAGTTGTGCCAGCGCAAGTATGGAGATGTGCCGAGGAGCAATATTCAGCAGGAGCCCTAGTGCAGCACAAAACCCATTGTGCCAATGCGTAACTATAATATATGCAGTGTAAGTGCAGGGGGCGGTCCCATGAATATGCAGCACAATGGCATATTCAACTGTGATGCCATGTTGCAAGTGTGGAGCAAACCGAAGATGCGCTGACCAGACTTGTTCTTATAAAAACAGGGTGCAAACACAAAGACAGCAGTTGCACCAAGAGTGAGAGAGAGAGAGAGCAGAGAGTGAGTGATACTGAGAGAGACAGAAAGACAGACAGAAGAACAGACACAGAGGGAGAGAGACAGAGAGGTGGTGTGGGAGAGAGAAGAGGGGTAAAGAGACAGAGAGAGAGAGAGAGAGAGAGAGAGAGACACACACACACACACATGCACAGATAACCAGTGTACCAATGTGGCACAGAGACAGTGGTGAACCGCCCAAGAGGATACTGGACTAAAGGAGTGATGGAGAGTGCACCATTCCTGATGGAGGTGGTAATGAGGGGTGTGAGGAGGCTGAAGAAACAGCTACATGGCTGACAAAGGGTCTGTTGGCGGTATGCCCAACACAGGTGGTACCGTGCCCACATCACCTTTGAGAACTACAGTGACACCAAGATTGTGGGCTGGTACCACCTGAACAGGGCCATTCTGGGGCAGCTCTGTGAGCTGTGCAGTGAGGAGATGCAGGCACCCACCAGACGGAGCCACGCCATTGTTATGGAGACCAAGGTCACTGCCACAATGTACCTGCTCACCACGGACACCTTCAAGCGGCCAACAGGGGACACCACAGGCATCACCCAGTTGGCCATGTCCTGCATTCTCACACAGTTCCTCAATGCTCTGCTGCCAGGTGCTTCGGAATTAATATGGTTCCCCAGCACACAGGTGGAGCATACAGCACACATGCAGGACTTCCACAGGGTGGCAGGCATGCCTTGTGTGCTTGGGGCCATTGACTGCACCTACGTGGGCATCCACATGCCACCTGGCCCCATGTCAATGGCATACATCAACAGGATGGGGAGCCCGAGCATCAACTGCCAGGTGGTGTGTGATGCCGTGGGGTGCATCATCAATGTCTGTGCCACACACCCTGGGAGTGCACTTGACATATTCATCTGGCACAGCTCTGCACTGTGTCACAGGTTTGAACATGGGGACATCCCCACGGGTCACCTAGTGGATGAGTAGGGCATGGGCAAGGGGTGATGGGCATAGCAGATCTGGGTATGGGGTGGGCAGGGTGTGCCAGGTGGGGTGGGTGCTGGGGACAGGCAAGGAGCACAGTATAGAATAGCAGAGGACTAACCATGTCATTCTTCACACAGATGACAGCGCATACCCGCTGAGGCCCTGGCTGCTCACCAACTACCAGCGACCAGCGTCCCCAGGAGAGGAGTGCTGCAACATGGCACACGCTAGCACATGCAACATCAAGCACATGTTTGGCATGCTGAAGGCATGATTCTGTTGCCTAGACAGGTCAGGCGGTGCCCTACTGTACAGCCGCTCGCGAGCCTGTGGCCTATTCCTAGCCTGCTGCACACTGCACAACATGGCCATTGATCGTGGGATAGCTGTCGAGATGGATGAGGGTGACAGTAGTGGAGACGATGGAGACAAGGAAGGTGGTGAGCAGCTACCCCCTGGGTGGAGGGACCCCAGACTCCAGAAACAGGTACAATGCCACTGCGACACTGTCGCACAGGAACACTATGGCGAATGCAGGTACTGTAGGTGGTGTGGTACACGTGCATGGGCCACACTGACAAGGACAGCACACATGCAGGGACATGCATTGCAAGTGGTATGCACACATAGAGATGTGAAGCAGGGGTAGGGGAGTCAGTGGCACACAACCACACACAGCAACACAATCACACACACACACATATGCACCCACCCACCCTAGCATTGGAATGCGGCATGGATCAGATGCATGGCACCGGTGCACAGGTGCAACCAGTGCTAGACTGCTCTCATCACACCCACACCACATGGTCCAATGGCCGGGATGCACACACACAGGCGCCATGCGGCATGACACACAAGTGCATCACCATTGGTATGGAGCACACACACTGCCCATGTGCGCACAGGGCATCAGCTGCAGACTGCAGTCAGGGCAGCGAGCAGATCAGGGCAGCTGCGCAGTGCCATGGCTACCATGGCCACGGGGGCAGCCATGCCAGGGTCTATCAGTAGCCACGGGTTGTGCATAAGCTAGGGGATATCCAACAGCCCCCCAGATGTGGACGCACAGGACCCCAACCATGTCCTCACCCCCGCAGGCCAGCCCCGGGCGTGCCTGGGATGTCTACATCTGTACCTGGTGTGCACTGTGTTGGGGTTGCCCGATGCTGGGTCCATGGGGTGGACAGCAGACTGTGGGGGGTCTCCTGTGCATGGCCATGCCCTGTGGCAGCCAGCAATGCAAAGCCATCCTCACTTGCACTGGCAATGCGATCCACGGTCACATTCGTGGCCTCCTGCAGGCATTGCATCCCCTCTAGGATCTACACAGTGTCCCTGTCCTGCTGCTCAGCTAACTGGTGCACCTTCACACACTGTGCATGCTTCCAGTAGCGAGCAGCACCTGTTGCTGAACAGACGCCTGCAGCAGCTGGGTGTGCTCAGTCAGATGGTCTGCATCCTGGGGTTCCCAGGCAAGATGCTGAACATCTGGGGGTGACCTGCCACACTGCACAGCCCCCCTCTCTGGTGGATGCTGCACAGTGGGGTCTGCAGGAAAAATGGGTACGGCAGAAGCACTGGCGGTGGACCCTGTGTCCGGCTGCCTGGTGGCACCCGCAGCCTGCTGCCATCGCATGTCTGGCTGCTGTACGCCACCCTGTGCCTGCATGGATGCACCACCACAAATGCAGGGCACATCTGGGGCAACACACACCACCACACCCGCAGTGGTGGTGGGTAACTGTGCCTCCACTGGCATTGCGCTGGGTGCGGTAACAGCCTGTGATGCCAGCAGGGCCGACCTGCCCACAGTGTCATCCATGCTGTCCAGGATGTGTGTGAAGTCATCATCAGAGTTGGACCCTGCCCCGATCTGTGTCTCTGTGCACAGGCCAACAAGGCTGTCAACCTGCTGGAACACATCCAGGGCCTCATCCGACCCTAGGCCAAGTACACCCACAGGCACCATGGTGCTCATCCACAGCCTGCCGGGCCCCTGGATGCCGGTAGATGTGGATGGTTCACCCTCCAGAGCCATGCTGGCATCCACAGGTTCCACTGCCATTGCTGGCACCCTATCTTCTGCATGGAGGCATGCTGGTGCTACAAGAGAAGGATGGCATGTCAGTGCTGCACTGCCCACGTGTGCCCCCCCCACACTGCTGTCACATGTGTCCAGCAGCATGGAATGCGTGTGGGTGTGTACAAGTGCACATGACATGCAGGATGTCCGCATGCACGACAGCATGCCCATGTACGCACCCTCCAGGCCACCAGCTGTGCATGGCTGACATACATACCATGCAGTGGTTGGCTGCCACCCATCTGGAAGCCTCCTCCTGGCATACCCTCCACCGAGGTGCAGCGGATGGTGGCTGCCACCAACTCCGCTGTTGATGTCAGTGAGGGTGCATCCACTGGCCCTCCTCCAATGGCATTACTGGAGGCTCTGATGGCTGCCACCTTCTCCTTTATGCACTGCCTGTCAGTCCTGACCTTCTTGCGGCACTCCATTGCTGACTGCTGGTGACTGCCATGCTGGTTGGCATAGGTCGCCACCTCCTACCATCCAACAGTCCTGTCCTGTGGTGTGCCCGTAGCACCGCTCAACAGGACCTCCCTGTCAAGGTAGGTCTCAAACAGGGCATTCATATCTCCCTTTGTGAAGTTGGGCCTGCGCGTCTGTGCAGGCCCCCACTCCTCGCCCTCCTCCTTTGCCGACATGTTGCCTCCTGTGAACATGGACATTACAGTGTGTCAGCGGCAGCATCTTCCTGGTCTGTCCTACCTTGCAGTACTATCTGCTCCCAGGGTGCTGCTGCGGCATCCACCACTTACTTGTCAAGGATGCAATACCGGTACATGGCCTGTGCTGTTCTGTGGTGCTTATAAGGTGCAAGGCATGCAAATGAGGTTGTGCACAACGGTAATGATATGCTAATGCACCCCACTGTGCCACACATTGGCTGATGAGCTCATTTGCATGTGGTGTCTGAATATTGAGAAATTGCACTGTGTGCAATGATATTGCACCAGATCAAACTGGGGCGCTAGTGCGTGGATCTGTGGTGCACATGCGTGCGACACTGTCATAATGTCAATCGCACACCACGCATGAACAGCATGAAGAATCTGCACTGTGCATGCTGCACATGGCCAGCTGCATGCATGGTTGTGCATGGTGTCATGTGCCCTATCGCGCACATGCGCACCTCACACTGGCCACTGACCTCTGACCCCTGGGTCACCTCCATGACCCCGTGACCCCACCGGGCCATGCCTACTGCGCATTCCCAGCACTGCGCAGTGGGCGGGCACTGTGCATACTCCCACACATTCCACATCCGGCACCTGTGGCAGCCACGTGCACCTGTTCCTGCCATTTGCACCGCCGAACCATACAATAGCCATGGCACAGGGTCAAGACACCATGCTCGGAACTGGAGCGACATAAAGGTGATCAACCTCATCACCTGTGTGGAGCCCTACAATGCACAGCTATTCAGCCTGGTGCCCCTGCAGCAGGCCAGGGCAGTGTGTGGCAGACCATTTCTGTCCACCTGGAGAGAAGGACAGGGGTTCTCAGGACAGCAGAGCAGTGCAGGCATTGTTATGGTGACCTGAGATGGAGGGACCCTGACCAGCTCCGGAGGCTACAGGTGCATGTCAGGAGTGGTGCAGTGCCACAGCCAGGTAGGTGTTCCCATGTTGCATGTCTGCCCTGGTGCTGTACTGTGGTGTTGGCTGTGCTGTCTGGCATGCCCTGTGGTGGGGTACACTGTCATCATGTGCATCACTGACTGGCATTGTCAGCTGCCACTTGCATTGCGATGCGGCCGTGTTGAAGTGCAGGACATGTTGGGCAGGGACACACCCTGTGCACAGAGGGCTGTGGGGGGCAGCTGGTGTGCACCTGTCTTCTTTCCTTTCCCAGGGCTGGAGGACTACAGGCGGGCCAGGGTGGCAGCAGAACGTGACCAGGCAGTGCACCCTGATGGGGGCGGACCGGTGCAAGCTGTACCACAGGGAGCAGGTAAGCACTATCATGGTCATTCTCACTGTACATGGGGGGTGGCAGTGGGGACTGTGTGTGGGCATGGTCACCTGTGCCATGTGCCATGACAGCTGTGTGTGTCACACTGTGCGTGGTGCATGCCACTGTGGTGCATCCATTGGACACGTGTGCTGGCTATTGGTGAGGTAGACATATGTCTGGCTGCCACCATTGTTGCTGTGGAGCTGCTGGTGCAGTGTGCCATGTGACTGTCACTGTGCAGTCGTGTGGCCTTTGTGCAGCAGAAGAGCACCTCTATGCAACACCATGGTGTGCCATGTTGCTGGCTGGCATTGGTCCACCCCCCTGCGGGTGTCCATTCCGGGCCTTCCAGGTGTGTGCACTCCCACTGCCCATTGAGCACTGTGTGTGCGAATGATTCCTTGGACCATTGCACTGATCTCCTGTCCTGTCCCATGCAATAGGTGTCCAGCGTCCAGCGCGGAGAGTGCCTCACAGTATGTGGAGTCCTCTGATGAGGCAGACACTACTGGTTGTCTCCAGAAACCTGGAGGTGGTCGTCACAATCTGGAGGATGTTGGCAGCAGAGTAGAGGGAATGACAGCTTGGTGGGGTGGCCGGACAGGGCCACCACTGATGTTATAGTTCTGTTCCCCTGTTTTCCCTGTTGCACCTTCCCCTACAGTCTCCCCTCCCATTGTACAGTCACTGGTCCCTGGCCGCTTCCCTCGCTGTACCTACCTTTTCCCTGCCTCTGTTCCATTTGTACATAGCTACCTGTTTTATAAATGTTTTCTATCATACCTGCCTGTGTCCATGTCTGCTTTGCAGGTGGCATGTGGAGCCATGCTGCAGTGGCCCAGTGTCTGTCCATGTTGTGTGTATGAGGGGTCATATGTTGTGCTTCTGTGGTTCCCTGCTGTGTGCTGTGGTGTGTCCCACTGTGGTGGTGTCCATCCCCTGGGTCAGTGGCTGTGCATTTGGGTGTCCATGGGGCGGAAGTCGGGGGGGGTGGCAGGTGTGTACGTGGTGGTGGCACACAGCCATGTTCATTGTTCCAGTACTGTCCGCACACTGTGTTGGGGTCCTCTGCTTGGCATTGGGTGACTTGTCCCATGTGGTCTGCCATGCTGCCTGCATCCTGACCCACTGTGTGGGATCTCTGTGTGCCTCAGTGGCATGTGTGTGCTTGGCTGCATGGTCCTGGGTGTGGTCTGCCATGGTCTCATGGTGGGGGGGCATGGCCAGCAGCCTGTCTGGGGGGTTGGGGGGCTCCCTTGGTGGCCCTCCATTGGCACCTCCTGTCACCTGCTATCCATGCCACCATTGTGTTGTGGGGTCCAGTATCTGGATGCCTGTGTGCCCTGCTGGTGGGGGCCTCCTGTGGCTACTGTCACTGTGCTTCCATGGCTCTGTCCCTGAGTTTGTTCTCTGTGCCCTGCCCCCCTCTGTTGCTGTGCTGCTCTGCACTGCCACGGTTGTGCTGGAGCATCTCTGTTTGCGCAATGGTGCAACCCTGCCATATTCAGCCCCATTACGCTGGTGCTGTTCAGCCTGTGCAGCCTCTGAATATGGCTCCAGTTGCACCATGGTGCATCGGATTTGCACTGCACCAGACTTGTGCCAGACTATGGCACATTTTTGAATATCTGGGCCAGACTGCTAAAGAAATTATCATTCCATGTAACACAGTGTGCACGGAAAAATTTACTAAGGTAGCATCAATGAGTCACAGCTCCACTTAGGACCTCTGTGGAATGTGTGATAACTATGACTGCACACTATACTTTTGGGGAACTTTATTATTGTTGCTTTAAAAAAAAAACAAGCCACATGATCATGACAGCACTGTTAGTGCAACTCTATAAATTTCTCTCTCCAGCACCCTCTCCCTCTGTCTGTCTGTTTGTCTGTCTCTGTCTCGCCACACCTCTCACAGTACACACCATGAATGTCAGGAGCTTAAAAAATAGTAGATTTAATTAGTGTATATATTTTGATGTGACAGTATAGCTGTTTGTGAATTTCTGTGTGGAAATCAATTGTAAAAATACATAAATCTCTGCAAGATATGTACAGATGACAGATATGTAACAGCCTTTCAATATGATGATCAATGAATTTGGAGCAGCACAATTCTGCACTATAAATACAATTTTTATTTCCACTCCTGACATTCTTGGTGAATATTGAGAGACATAGAGAGAGAGAGAGAGAAGAGGGGATGGATAGAGAAAGTTAC
This sequence comes from Neoceratodus forsteri, assembly GCA_016271365.2. NCBI lineage: Eukaryota > Metazoa > Chordata > Ceratodontiformes > Ceratodontidae > Neoceratodus > Neoceratodus forsteri. The sequence continues at coordinate 832,704,976 of CM028137.1, forward strand.
ACAGGTGTGCTGACAGTGCTGTCATTATCATGTGACTTCTTTTTTTAAAGGCACTACAATAAAGTTACCTAAAACTCTAGTGTGCAGTCAGAGATGTCATACCTTGCACGGAGGTCCCGAGTGGAGCTGCAATTCCTTCAGTACAGATATGGAATGCTCATTTCTTTGTCAGACAGTCTGTTTACAAGCAAATCACATTTCTTTAGCTAGTGAGTAATTGTGTGATAGTATTTAGTGTAAGTCATATACCTTCATAGCGTGTATATACTGTGGGACTTTTCTTAACAATATTGTAAGAAGAGATAGTATTAATATACCCATTTTATGATGAAGTGTGTTCTATTTTACTGGATTTACTGGATTTTGTATGGAACAAAAGGAGGCCTAAGCCCACTGAGATTGTCCCCCTCAATAGTGGCTCATTGTCTGTTATGTAAATGTAACCATATGTCAAGTTTTTTTTTAAATATATGAAAGTTAGTTATATCTACTAATTCTTGTGGGAGTAAATTCCATTCTTTGGATGCCCTAATACAAAATATTAATCATGCTTATTAGTATTTGCCCATTCTACAGTAAGATGTTTATTATGGCATCTGCCTACCGTACCCTTATTTGATAAGGTTAATCCACATTGCCTCATTAGTATTGGTGATTTTAGTACCTTATATCTAAAAAGAATATCCCCCCTGAGTCTTCTTAAATGAAGTGGGTTCAATCCAGTTTCTCTAAGACATGTTTCATAGGTTTTCTTTTTAAGATCTGGTATCATTTTAGAAAAATGTCTCTGAGTTTGTTCCAAACATTTCATATCTCCCTTTAAATATGGGTTCCAAAAAGGGGATCCGTAGTCCAAATGTGGTCTAATGTAAGTTCTGTATAATGGAACTAAACACTGTTTGGATTTATTAGGAAATGATTTATTGATTTGTTTTAATAGTATATTAGCTGTTCTTGCTACTTTATTACAATGTGACAAGGAAGATAATTTATTTCTTACCAAAATGCCCAAGTCTCTTTCACAGTTTGACTTTTTAAAAAAAGCATCATTTAGAAAGTAATTAGTTTGAGTTTTTTTAGTACAAAAGTGTAGAACCATACATTTATCTGTATTAAATGTCATGAGGTTCCTTTTTGCCCATAATTCCATAGTAAAAAGATTTTGTTTTAACTGGTTTATATTATGTAATGAATCTACTCTACCACCAAGTTTGGTATCATCTGCAAATTTTGAAATATGATTAAATGAGGAGATTGTTAAATTATAAAATGGGTCTAGAAATCATAGAACTTCAACTGGTTAAAACCAGTCAGGTGACCATTCAATATTAGAGCATATTGCATAGTCATCCTAGTCCTAACCCACATTAAACAATGAGCAAATCTGTTCTTCTACAAGCAGAACTATCTTCCATCTGTCCCCCTACAACCAGAATTGATCTTCCATCACAGACTTCGCTGCTACCTTTACAGTGTAAAAAAATTTCAACTGGGCCCTAAAACAAAAACTACTTTAAATAAAAAATAAAACAAATTAATTAAATGTTGTTTCCTGATCATCTCACACTACTTACACACATAAAAACATTAGAAACATTAAGTATTGTTCATAGTTTTCATAACAACTGTTTCTTTGCTGACAATGAAAAATCCTCCTTCTATCTTTAACTACTCATCAGGGAAATCTCTTCTACTTTCCCTGACGGTGAGATAATTGAGTCTGTGGCTCTAGAAAAGGCCTTTGTTGTATTGCTGTACAGTATGTTAGGAGAGAAACATTCTGCCAGTGGAACTGAGCAGAATTTTGAATCCCTGTATTTCACGGTAAACATTCCGGCCCAGATATTCAAACTGTGCCCCAAAAGTGCGCAATAGCAGGAGCAAGTGCAAGTCCATTGCGCCCATGTGCAAGAGGTGCGATATTCAAAAATTGGGCAGGCCAAACTGCACCTACAGCCGACGACTGAATATCGCACCACCTGCGCCATAGCGCAGATAGGGAAGGGAAGCTGAGCAGATCTGATGCACCATGGTGCCACAAGAGATGTGCAGCTGAGCAGTCCAGAGGTGCCATAATGCAACCAGGGATGCCCCCCAGCAGCAACTGCACAATCAGGGAGGTAGGGGCCCACCACCCATGCCACAGATGGGCACAGAAACACACAGCAGAACTGACATCGTCCCCCCCACACCCCATGCACTGCACAACTGGGAGAGGGCTGGAATAACCACCGGCCCATGGAGACAAGCAAACAACCCATAGCTGGGCCATGGTGACCCATCACACCCCCTGGCAAGCTGTGACTGGCACACAAGGAGGGCTGACCACCCCGTGCCACACCATCCCCCCCAATGCAGAGCACACCCTGCACCATGACCCCCAGACACCCTCCCCAGGAGCAGCGACCACCACTGCAGGAAACCCCATGCATGCCACCACCCCCACTGTGACAATGCAACCCTCTGCATCACAGAACCGTGCAAGGCAGCCCCACCACGAGCACCCATCAGTGGGTGGCAGCACACAGCAATGCAACAACGGCATACACAATGCCACCATGCACAGTCCCCCCGAGGTACTGCTGAGAGACCAACCATTTGTTGGCACATGAGGTACCCCACATGGGACAGGGCTTGCCCTGGACACCACCACCAGTGGTACAGCACCCTGCACAGTATCCCAATGACACACCCCAACACAGCACTGGCCACAACAGCCAGCACAGACACCCACAGTGGTGCATGGAAGCATGCAGCACACCAGATGCCACACAGTGCATGGACAGACACCCAGGGCACAACAACAACACAGGGACACAGTGGTGGGGCAACCAAGCCCCCAGAGTGGGCCCATGTGAACTGTGTACACACAACCCACAGTCCTCCATGGCACTGGAGTGCCAGCCACCATGCGCAGGCACTGTGGACCCATACACCACCATCATTTGCCCGGAGCACAAGTCACAGACAGTGGTGCACATCCCCTGCAACACACACAAGGCACAGCATGGAGGTGGGACAACAACAACTGTGGAGGCCACAATGACACCCGAGGCAGATATGCACCACACCAGTGACAGGAGGCAACCCAGCAGTGTGACAGGTACAGTGGCTGCCCTGCATGGACAGCCACCACTGACATGCCAGCGGACCATGCAGGTCACAGACATGCATGTGTGTCAGCTGCACAAGCCATGGACGGGCTGATAGGGGCACCATGGACACAGAGCATGCACCATGGACCACTGCACACAGTCATCCAGTGCACAGAGAACAACACACACACCACAGACACTGACTGATAGCTACCCCCACACCATAATCACCTCCACACTGACACACACACATACCCATGACCGCACCACCCCTGACGCCATGCACACCACTGCAGCTGAGCACCTATAGCCCTCTGCAAATCAGAGACCACCACAGTATTCATATAAAAATAACTGTATTGAAATAACATATAAAAGTTAACTATTTACAAGACTATTTACAAAATATATACAAGGTGGGGGGGAGGGCCACAAACAAGGTGGGGGTGGTAAGGGGCAGGAGTGGACAAATGGGATGGGAAAGGAGGGGCATGAGGGTGGGTCCAGTGGGGTAGGGGATTTCAGGGGCTGAGGGACCCCTGGCGGGAGCGCCGCTCACCACTCTGGCTCCATCTTGGTCGGTGCCTCCGCAGGACCCCGGTGTCATCTATCCTGCGGAGGATGTCCAGCGACACCCTTGCCACCTGGAGGATCTCCCATAGTGCCTCCCTGATTTCCTGGAGATGACATGTACCTAGGACAAGGGAGCACAGTTAATAGGTGTGAATGCACAGCCCCATACAGCCCACCCACTGTGCATGGCATACAGCCATGGGACATACCTGTGTGATGGTGTGTGACCACCCACAGTGATCACGTCCACATGACCTGCCCACCCAGGCGCATACAGCTATGCAGAATGCTGCACACACCCACCGTCCAAGTCACACACAGCACCACTGTGGCCATTTAGTGACATGGCTATGTGGTGCAAAGGCCGTGGCACAACCATGTACCCGGTGCATGCATGGACCACCATCGATGCACTCCCAGACATGCATTGCCACTGGACAGTGTTGACTGTAACAAGTCGCGTGCATGGCAGTGGTGTTGATGGATGGTGGCCATGCCCCGCTGCCCACCCTGTTACACAGCATGCAATAATAATCATGGAGTTATGGTACTCACCATCATCGGGCCAGTCCAGTGGGCGGTGAGGGCCCTCACCCCACCTGGCTTCCCTCTGCTCCTCCTGCCGCTGAAGATCATGGGCAAGGCAGCATTCCTCCAGGCCTGTGGTGCAAACATGGAGAAAGGAATATCAGTACAATCCCGTAGCAAAGTCCCCCTGCCCCCAGTTGTGTGCCCTCCCACCCAGCCAGACCCACCCACCCCACACCCTGATAACACCACCACAGCCAACCCCCGGACGGTCCCTCCCCCATGCTGGACACATACAACTGTGATACCCATATGGAAGATAAAAGTGTGTTGATGTGACACCTACCTGGCCGTGACACCGTGCCCCTTCTGGCATGTGCCCGCAGGCAGGCTAGCAGCTCCGGCTCCCTCTGCTGCAGGTCCCCATACTTGTGGCAGCACTGCTCGGTGCTTCTCCCCCATCCTGTGGCCTCCTTGAGCAGACTGGCCACCTCCTCCCACACCTAGGTCCTGGACCTGTCCAGGGGCACCTCCCCAAACAGTGGCCCATGGTGTGGCTCCACAATGGCCACTAGGTTGGCCAGCTCTATTGGTGACCACTAAGCAGCCCTCCTGCGTGCCATGCTCTCTGCTCAATTAGCAAATATGGTGCTCTGCAGCACGGCTCCCCACGTGCAGATGCTGCATGGTACAGCGCTTCCATTCTGTAGCGCGCTGTCACCAAACAGCACGATAGAGGTGCAACAATGCCTGACGCATGGCACCTAGGGGCAAAGGTCGGGCACAGGGTCAAGGGTCTCTGGCGCACAGACACACACAGAGCCATTGGAACCCAATGCATGTAGCGCGATTGGCTGCCTGTGTGCTACTGCCAGTAGCAGCCTACTGCGCAGTTGACCCAGTACACCTATGATGGCCCAGTGCCACAGCACCATGTAGGTGACCATCGCTATAGCACCACTGGCACAATGGTGGCCATGCCCTGCATTGCCTACCATTCACAGCACATCAGCAGTGTGGCAGATGCCTGCATCAGCAACCCGGGCATGCGCAGTGAGGTGTGTACTATGCATGTCACAGAACTGCGCCATTGGCTCAGCATGTTCAACACAATTGCACAAAGCGCTAAAGCGCGATATTCAGCCATCATATGCAAATCATCTAATCAGCCATTCAATGGTGCAGTAACTGCAATTTGCATCCACTTAAAGTTGCGCCTCGCCTCATTTGCATGGGTTGCACTATAAAAGTGCGACATTGGGCTGCAGTGGCCATAGTCGGTTACTGCAGTCTATTGGTGAGTTGCATGCTGTTTGAGAGTGTGGACTGTGGATTTAGGAACATGCATGGGACTGCACAGTCACAGGTAACAACTGCCATTCTTACAGGCTAAATAATGACCGAGCAAGTTGTGGGAGAGGAGGAACACAGTAGTGGGAGGAGGAGGAGGCCTAACTTTACCAAGGCCGAGACCGAAGCCCTGTTTGAGGCCTACCTGGATCAGGAGCCGCTTTTCAGCGGATGGCAGGGAACACCTCAAGCCCGTGCTGCTGCATGAGAGGAGGTGGCATGTGCTGTGAACCTGCATGGCAGCCACCAGTGCTCCGTGCAGGAGTGCAAGAAAAAGATGGGCATGGACAGGAGAAGGAGGATAAAGGAGAAGGTGGCTGCCATCAGGGCAGTACATGCTGCAACAGGTGGGGGACAGCCGGAGGTGGTACACCTCACCCCACAGGAGGAGAGGATAGCTGGAAGCATGCAGCGTAGTGCCATTAAGGGTGTTCTGGGTGGTGGCTTCCAGACGGGTGGTGGCCCATCACCAGGGATGCTGGAAAATCATGGGCATGAATTCTATGCATTTTCCATGGTTTTATGCTCCCTCCATGACTCTACCATGATATTGCCTGCTCTGGTGGTGGTCTGTGGCTCTCTGGCTCTCTTTGTTTAGCCACATTGTGTTGCCTTGTGCTGCCATTCCCCCCAGTGCTTTGTCCAACTCCATCCCCCTCCAGTAAGACTGTTCCACCCCCCTGTGATGTCATTATGGAGGCGGAAACACCAACACATCCAGTCAGGGGCTCCCTGACTTAAAAAGAGTTTTGCGTGCTTTGCTTGCTTTGTGTTCCCCCTCAGGTCTGCCTAAGCCTTTAAATACAGCAGACTGTGGGGGGACAGGTAACATTTACCTAGTGATTCATCACAGGAGCTCTGCCCCTGAGTCCACGTCTGACGGTGAAGGCGCGAGAGACAGAGAGCAAGCGAGAGGGAGATAGAGTGAGTGAGCAAGCTAGCGAATGGAGAGGGAATGAGCAGCGAGCGAATGGAGAGGGAGAGAGCAAGTGTAGCCCTGCATCACGGAGACCCAGCCAAGACCAGAGATCACTAGATCAGGGACCAGCGCTACATAGAAAACACAAGCTGCAGATAAATTGGGGACCAACCTGAAGCAAAGAGCACTTCCGGTCCACTAGCAGCTTGGGAGCATAATAAAAATTGCAATCTGTCCTGCCGCCTGCTTTACCTGATGCCTGCATTCTACCATCTGAGGGGGACAACAGAAAATTCTGCCCAGAAGGCTTTCCCTGGTTCCCTGGTTCCCAGTCTGCATCTGGTAAGTAAGTTACTTTGCTGGCTAGTTTGGGATGGGTGGGGGTGGGGAGGGCATATGTTGGGTTTTGTTGGCACATTTTTTGAAGTGTTCTGTGTAAGCAGGCAGGCATGTGCACCAGTCTGCCAGGTCTGTGCCATGCTCCTGTGGTCTGGCATCTAGGGATAGACTGGTAGACTGGCCCACATACAGAAGAAAAATTGTTCTGACCTCGGTGGGTGCTGGAACAGAGCTAATTTTTTTGCATGTGTACCAGTCTGCCAAAGGCAGCCATACTCATGTGGTCTGGTCGGTGGAGGGTCGGGCCTGACGGACTTGGTACACTTGCAGGAAAAAATTGTTCTGGCCTCGGGTGAAGGTGGGCATGGGGCGGACGTGCAGGCTGTCCCAGAACAATTTTTTTCTGCATGTATACCAGTCTTCCAGGCCCATGCCAAGCTCCAGTCACTTGTTGTTGATGGTTGGTGGAGGTTCGGGCCTGGCGGACTTGGTACACTTGCAGGAAAAAATTGTTCTGGCTTCGGGTGAAGGTGGGCATGGGGCGGACGTGCAGGCTGGCCCAGAACAATTTTTTTCTGCATGTATATCAGTCTGCCAGGCCCATGCCAAGCTCCTGTCACTTGTTGTTGATGGTCGGTGGAGGGTCGGGCCTCATGGACTTGGTACACTTGTAGGAAAAATTGTTCTGGCCTCGGTGAAGGTGGGCATGGGGCGGACGTAGGTTGGCCCAGAACAATTTTTTCTGACGTATACCAGTCTGCCAGGCCCGTGCCAAGCTCCAGTCACTTGTTGTTGATGGTCGGTGGAGGGTCGGGCTGGCGGACTTGGTACACTTGCAGGAAAAATTGTTCTGGCCTCGTGAAGGTGGGCGTGGGGCAGACGGCAGGTTGCACAGAACAATTTTTTCTGCATGTATACCAGTCTGCCAGGCCCATGCCAAGCTCCTGTCTCTTGTTGTTGATGGTCGGTGGAGGGTCGGGCCTGGCGGACTTGGTACACTTGCAGGAAAAAATTGTTCTGGCCTCGGGTGAAGGTGGGCATGGGGCAGACATGCAGGCTGGCCCAGAACAATCTTTTTCTGCATGTATACCAGTCTGCCAGGCTCATGCCAAGCTCCTGTCACTTGTTGTTGATGGTCGGTGGAGGGTCGTGCTTGGCGGACTTGGTACACTTGCAGGAAAAAATTGTTCTGGCCTCGGGTGAAGGTGGGCATGGGGCAGACATGCAGGCTGGCCCAGAACAATTTTTTTCTGCATGTATACCAGTCCGCCAGGCCTGTGCCAAGCTCCTGTCTCTTGTTGTTGATGGTCGGTGGAGGGTCGGGCCTGGCAGACTGGCCCACATGCCGAAAAATAATTGCGGCAAGCGTGACTGTGTTGGCAGGATTGCCATGTGCCAGCCCATGACATTACTGCACGTCGTGCTGGGGGGAAAGGAACTGGGGAAGAACCCCCCTCTGGAGGATAATGGAGATGATAGACACTCCTGCGGCATGGCTCACATCACATCCCACTGCCGGCCCAGCTCGCCGTGATCTCCCTGGGTGCCAACACATAGGATGCACGGATCTCAGTCATGCCAGAGGTCTGGGGTCTGGCTTACAGCACTGCAGGTGGGGAGATCCAGTCAGGGGGTTCAGGCAAGGAGTGAGAGGCCTTCACCCAGTGAGTACCCTGGAAGGATGCCCTGTCCTCCAGGGTGCATAAAGAGTCTTAAAAAAAAAAAAAAAGTCATCCGTTTTATTTAATAGCAACAGTGCTTGCAGGAATCAAGAATCGATCATCAATTTTATTTAATGTAACAGTGCTTAAAGAAATCAAGAATTGATTGTCAGTTTTATTTAATTGTAACAGTGCTTGCATGAATCAAGAATCAATCATCAATTTTATTTAATGTAACAGTGCTTGCAGGAATCAAGAATCAAGCATCAATTTTATTTAATGTAACAGTGCTTGCAGGAATGAAGAATCAATCATCAATTTTATTTCATGTAACAATGCTCTAAGAAATCAAGAATCAATCAATTTTATTTAATGTAACAATGCTTTAAGAAATCAAGACTCAATCATCAATTCTATTTAATTGTAACAGTGCTTGCAAGAATCAATCAACATCAATATGTCTCAGCCAAATGCCAATCGTCCGCGTCTGTCTCTTGAGGAGGCCAAACAGCTCCATCTTTCCTACACTGTGCGCGCCATTGATCGGCCGCCTGTATCCTGGGCGATCTGTATGAGGAGGGCAAGCTGTTCTGCAAGTTCTGCTGTCAAGCCAGGATTATCTTTGCAAGCATACAATCGACCTGCACATGAGAACACAAAAATATGTGGATCGGAAAGCTGCAGCAATGAAGAGAAAACAAGACGGTATGTATACAGTATTTATACACAAGTGTCACATTTATCTCTCTGTGCGTGGGTGAGTGTGTGGGTGGGTGTGTGGGTGGGTGAGTGCGCAGGTGAGTGGGTGAGTGTGCGGGTGAGTGGGTGAGTGTGCAGGTGAGTGGGTGAGTGTGCGGGGGTGGTGGGTGAGTGTGCGGGTGAGTGTGAGTGTGCGAGTGAATGTGAGTGTGCGGGTGAGTGTGAGTGTGCGGATGAGTGTGCGTGTGAGTGTGCAGATGAGTGTGCGGGTGAGTGTGCGTGTGTGTGTGCGGATGTGTGTGGGTGTGTGGGTGTGTGTGTGTCAGGTCTATTACTTTTTTACATTACCTTTTTTTTTCCCACTTTACAGGCAGTATCATACAACAACAGCAGTCACTGGCGTCTTGTTTATCGAGAGCAACATCAGCCGCTGAGGATTGTAAAGAATTTGTCCTGGACTTCGTAAGATGCCTGACACATGCAGACATTCCTCTGGAAAAAGCTCCAGCCTTCGAACAGTTCCTCTGCAAATACACAAAACATGGTGGAAGTCTTCCTGGGTCTGCACAGCTACGCTCTACATACCTTCAGGAGCTTCGCCCAAAGCATGAGGGCTATGTAAGAAAGCTGGTTGAAGACACTGACCTCTACTTAATATTGGATGAAACTACAGATGCCTGTGGATGGCGTTTTGGAGTTCTGGAACAGCCTCTGACAAAGGTCAATGAACAGCCCGGTGTTGATAGGACTTGAGTTTTTGGATCGTGTGAATCACACCACTGTCTCCAAGCTGTGCTTCATATTTTAAATGAGAATGGCATAAATTTTGACAAGGTGTTTGCAATTGCCACAGACAGTGCCAGCTATATGCAGAAAGCATTTAAAACTATTCTTTCCGGCATATTCCCGAACGCTGTGCATGCAACTTGTATTGCACATTTGCTAAATTTGGTTCTGAACTCTGGTCCACAGTATTGGAAGACCTTAATACTGTGGTCAGCTTGATCAAAAAGGTTTTCTGTCAGAGCCCATGCGGTGCCATCAATATTTAGAATTTCTAGAGGCAAAGGATGGCATTGTTCCAAAGATGCCTGTATATGCTGTGCTGACCTGCTGGTGCTCCTGGGTAAAGGCAGTCAATTATCTGGCTGACTATCTGCCTCTCGTGGCAGACTTCATAAACAGTACTTCATCAGATGCAGCTTCATTTAAAAAACTTAAAATGCTGTTGTCAAGTAGACTTGATGTGCTTGTAGCGCAAGCCACATTTGTGTCGGAACACTCCAGTGAGCTTGTGCAACTCATCGAAGAGCTGCAGGCAACAACGGTACCCCAAGGGTACAGCATTTTTTCACGACTGAATCACTCTACACTTATTTTTGGATTCTGTGCCACAGCTGGCATAGACCTAATACAGGCCTAAGACTGTGGAAAACCTCAGTGTGCCAAGAGGGCGAGAGAGCTTGCCTGTGTTCATCTGTTCCAACAAGTGATGTTGGAGAGCAGTCAAAACTGGACAATGTCATCAAAGGACACCCTCAATGCATGTTTTCCAGGCAGCCCGTGTCTTTGATCCGCTACAACTTCCTATGCTGGACAAACAAAAGACAGCTATATCACTGGCATACCGGGCTTGCAGACATTTCACCTTTGAGTGGCATGCTTATACTAATGCTGCTATTAGTACCACCAGACTTTGAAATTGCAGCCTGGTGGGAGTCTCAGTCACCATCGCTGGGCAAACTGGCAGCCTTGGCAAAACGTTACATTTGGATGCCTGTCAGCACTGCCGACATAGAAAGAACATTTTCTGTTTACACAGACCTTCTGAAGGACAATAGAAGAACTCTAAAAGAAAATAATGTAAAATTGCTGTTAATGCTAAAATACAACAAACATGTTTAAATATTGCTGAATATTATGCTTGCATTATTTCAGTTGGTGGGCAAACCAAGCAGAAGACCAGGTTTCAGAAGGAGGTTAAGGGAGCAGCCCAGGTTCACACAGTATACTAGTGGAGATTGTGGGAATCCAATCCATGTCTGCCAGATAAACTACACTCGAGGCTATACAGACAGCCCAATATGTACTTTTTAGTAACTGTTTTCTGCTGGTTCAAGATAGGGGGACCTCGGTGACAGCGAAAATTGGGGAACAAATTATGTAACTTTTTGTGCGTGTGTAAACGTGTTCATTTTTTAGGTGTTTGGCTTGGGTTATGCATTTGGGATGGAGTTTCTAACTGTTCGTTTTTATATATATATATTTTTTAATTGTTTTATGGTGGGTGGATTGTGTAAAATGTGGTGTTCGCAAAGAATAAAGTGTGTGTGCTTTTAAAATAATGTGTGGCTTTTTGTATATCAAAATCTGAACTAATTGACTAACATAAGTGGCACTGCGCATGCTCCGCAACTTTCCGCAATTTTGACCCCAAAAGTCCCGCAAGTTTGTCCACATTTCTCCGCAATTTTCCAGTGCCCCTGCCCATCACTGTATGGTAAGTCATGGTCTGTCTATGGGGGGCAGGGTAGGTCACATGCAGTAATGCGACATTTCTTTCCCTTACAGATCCTGAACATCTGCATGGGTCAGCGGTGGTGGGCCTGTCCACTGAGGACAGTCAGCTGGAGATGGAGGAGGGCCCATCCACCTCCACAGGTATACGTGGCTCAGTGCAACAGTGGGCCCGCCTGGCTGTCCACACTGATGTTGTTGTAACAGGTGAGGAGGAAGCCCTGCCTGTGTCCCAGCATGCCGGCATCCACGGATGCTGGCATGCTGTGCCTGGGGCCAGTGCCGAGTCCGTCACCGATGATGATGTCGCTAACGTCATGGGCAGTGACACGTGTGTGCCACAGGATGGCCACACAGCAGGACACATTGCGGCCATGGCTGTGGGTGGTGCTGCTGTGGAGGCCTGCGTGTCATCACAGTCCCAGCCTGTGCCTGTCAGCACCAGTGGGGCAGCACTTGTGTTTGTTCAGGACAGTGGGACTGTTGCAGCCACTGCAGCAGCACCACTGAGCCCTGGGGAGCGGCAGCCAGAGGGGCAGCATCAGCAGTCGGCCAATGGGCTTGGGGGTACAGGGTTCAGTGGTGGCATCTGTGCACTGCCTGTGGACATGCCCAGACCTGGTCCTGGTGCGCAGCGCCCACCTTCAAGGGGTGCTGAGCATCAGGGCTGTGCACACCCTGAGGGACAGGATGCCAAGGAGGCAGATGACCTCTTGTGATGAGCACACCACCTACCTGAGGCATCAGTCCAGCAGCAGATGCGTGGCTGGTAGCCGGTGGCCGCACCGCGTGTGGCTCTGAGCCGGCAGAGGAGCGTCGCAGCAGGGACACCGCTCTGATCCTGGCACGGATGGACTGGTTGTAGGAGGATGTGACCGCTGCCATTGACAGGCATGCACAGGCATTCACTGCTGTCATGGCCACAATGGGCACACAGTCATGTGCCCATGCGTCGAGGACACCACGCAGTGCACTGTCCACCCCCCATTCCTGGCATCATGCGACTCCCTCCCTGTCAACACCGGGTTCAACTGTGGGCATCCTGAGCACGCCTGGAGCAGGCATGTTCGGTGTGCTGTAGAACCCTGCGCGATCATGGTCACGTTCATGTAGTGGAACCCCTTGGGGACCATCGGTGCCACCCCATGAGGCCAGTGGTCAGCCTGTCAGAGCTGGCATGTCTCAGCGGGGCTGCCCATGCATCTGTGGTGGCTGGGGCACTGTGTCGCATGACTGACTTGTCTCCCAGCATGGCTACTGTCTGGTGCTGCCCTGTGTGCATTGTGTCTTGCAGTGGGCAGTGCACACGTGGGTACCCAGCCCTGCATGTGGACACACAGTCCACCTGCACACCCTCCTGGCTGCTGTCCACAGTTGTGTGTGCATGATGATGCCTGCATTGCACTCTACACCAATGTGCAATGGTGATCAGCATCTGACACACCCACATGGACAGGCAATGGGCGAGGTGGCCTGTGGACATGTGTGTGGCTAGGGGTGGCATTCTGGGTCGGTGTGCCTCCTGCCCTTTGTGCAAGTTTGGTGCACTGTGTGTGTGTGTGTGCATGTGTGTGTGTCCGTCTGTGTGGCATGTTAGTCCTCACCCATCCCTGGTTGTGTGTGTGGTTCCATGCCCTGCCACTTCCCTTGATGGCATGCACCCCTGGCATGTGTCCATGCGTGTTTGTGGGTTGTGTTTTAGCCACTGTTAGCTGCACATGGCCTCATGACTTACCTGGATTGGCTGAAGTGCTCCTCCGTGATGGTGTACCGGTGTAGCTGTGCCAGCCAGATCAGTTGGGGGTCCCATCGCCCAAGGGGGGGCTGCCCATCACCATCGTCACCAGCATCCTCATCGTCCCCATCGCTGTCCCCCTCTTCGACCTGTACGGCTATCCCACATTCATTGGCCATGTTGTGCAGGATGCAACAGGCCAGGAATAGCCCACAGGCCTTTGAGGGGCTGTACTGTAGGGCACCGCCGGAGGTGTGCAGGCAATGGAAATGTGCCTTCAGCATCCCGAACACCCGCTCGATGACATTACATGTGGAGGTGTGCCTCATTGTAGCATTGCTGCAATGCACGGCCACGTGTAGGGGTGTGAGCAGTCAGGGAAGGAGTGGGTATCCACTGTCACCTGTGTGTAGAGCGTGGAGGTTAGTTTGGTGATCAGCATCGCCCTGCCCCGGGCCATGTAGGCCACTACCCATGTCACCTCTGGCCATGCCCCTTCAGTCCCTATGATTGTCCATGTGGTTTGCATACTCACCCACTAGGTGGCCAGTGGGGATATCCCCACTCTCGAATCTGTGGCACAGTGCTGACTGGTGCCACATGAATGCATCATGTGCTCCACCACGGTGCGTGGCACAGACATTGATTATGTGCCCCCTGGCATTGCACACCACCTGGCAGTTGATGCTGGCATAGCCCTTGCGATTGATGTATGCGGCCCCCTCAGGGTCAGGTGGTGTGCATATGGCCACATGGGTGCAGTCTATTGCCTCTAGCATACCAGGCATACGTGCTACCCTGTGGAACTCCTGTATGTTTGCTGTGCACTCCGCCAGTGTGCTGGAGAAATGGATGTGCTCCGCAGCATGTGGCAGCAGTGCGCTGAGGAACTGGGTGAGGTGGCATGACGTGGCCGACTGGGTTATGCCTGTGGTGTCCCCAGTTGGTCTCTGGAAGGTACCCGTGGTGAGCAAGCACATGCAAGCTGTTACTTTAGTCTCCACTGACAGGGCATGGCTCCGTAGTGTGGGTGCCTGCATCACATCACTGCACAGCTCACAGAGCTGCCTTAGAATTGCCCTATTCAGGCGGTACCGGCCCACAATCTCAGTATCACTGTACAGCTCGAAGCTGGTGTGGGCTCGGTACTGCCTGTTGGAGGCATACCACTGATGGGCCCTTCCACGGCCATGCCCCCCTGCCGCCCACCTTCTTACCCCCCTCATAATGGCCTCCATCTGGAAGGTGGCACTGGCCATGTCCCTGGCTTGTGTTCACCCCCCTGGCAGCTGTTACTGTCTTCCCCCCGCTGTCCTCACTGCTACTTCCCCTGCACCGGGAACACCTGCCTGTGGTGGCCTCTGTGCTGAGTGGCACCTCCCCCTTCTGCACTGGCTGTGTCTCCCCACACCTTCCCTGTGCCTCTGTGTTCAGGGTGCCCTTTCCCTGGCCTGCTCTGTGTGTCCCTCCTGCCCTGTCTGTGTGGCTAGAGTTCTGCCTCATGTGCCTTCCCTGTAGCATTCTTGTGCCTCTCCCTTACTCCTTTTTATTTTGGCTCATTTCCGCTATGGCGCAACTTCCGCTTGCTCCCCTATGCTTGCTCCCCAATAATTTGCATGGCGCAAGTTGTTGAATATTGCACTGCGCCATTTATGCATGGTTCCTCCCCCTTCAGTTGCGCATGCCTTCATTATCATTGCGCTGTTGCTCAGCATGATTTTGGGGGTGCAACTGCCTCCTGCTGAATATCACAGAATGGTGCAATTTCGGACTTGCGCAGGTGCAACCCTATTGCGCATGGCTCAACTCTTTTGAATATCTGGGCCTCCATATCTTGAATGTGGGGAAAGACAGAGAAAAAAAACAGAGTGAAGAAAGTAGGCAATAATACTTCATAAACAAAGAGCAAAAGTGGGAAAATATAGTTACGTAGGTTGAGGCAGATCCAAACTGCTGAAATGCACTCCTAAAGTTTATAAAAGCACATACAGTACATTTGAATCATTCATGGGTATTTTCAGGTGAAGTCTATCACCTCCCACACCAAAAAAAGGCAGCCTGGCAGGTTTAAGGTTTTGAACACATTTCCATTAAGAAACAGTACTTGTATTGATTTAAAATGCAAGGTAACATGTTTTCTTATAAAAATGTGTGCCACATACAGTTTTCATTAAGTTTTATGTTTTTAGCTTACCCCACAGTTACCAGAATAGGGACTATTGTTTGTATTCAGAGTTAAAATGGAAGCATATTTCAATGAAAGGTCCAATTTTTATCTTTTTAAAATACGTTCTTCTTCTTTTCATTCATTTTAAATCATACATTTAAATGCCATTTTATAAGAGCAATAAGACACTACAGGGGTGTGCCATTATGGCGTAATAATCGTACTTCTCAGGTGCATTTAACAGCACTAGGCTGCAATTCGTGCCTAACAACGCACCTTAGGTGTGCGATTATTTCACCATAATGCACTCCCTGTCATGTGTTATTGCTTACATAACAACATAGCTGATGCAGTTTAAGTTTGAAAGCATTGACCTCCCATTGACTGGAGCAATGGAATTAGGTTGCTAATCTGTGAGAAATATTTTGTTGTTTTAGGTGTAAGGAATTAAATCTCTTTTCAAGTACACAGCAGATTCATGTGACTGATGCGTGAAAGGGAACATGGTTCTGACTTGGTCATCCACTGGGCACTGCAGCTTGAAGGTCTGTGT
Source organism: Neoceratodus forsteri (assembly GCA_016271365.2). Taxonomy (NCBI): domain Eukaryota; kingdom Metazoa; phylum Chordata; order Ceratodontiformes; family Ceratodontidae; genus Neoceratodus; species Neoceratodus forsteri. The sequence goes on from CM028137.1 coordinate 832,721,112, forward strand.
TAGGATTAAGTTTGATTGTTTTTAAAATAATAGCATGAATTGATGTTTGGTACTATACTATAATAACTGGCGGGTGCTTTCTCCCTAAGAAAACCCAGGTTGATATTTGCCATATGCCACGTTTCCCTGACAGCGCGCACATGCCAGCTGCTCTCTCCCTATACTCACGCTGGACACCTGCCATAACCGTCACTTAGTGGTAAGTGAAACCAAAGATCTCTTTTTTTTATATAACTTACATAGAAACAAAGAAACATAGACTTTGATGGCAGATAAGGACCACTTGGCCCACCTAGTCTGCCCATTTCCCTACCTACAGGATAAGCTGCAGATCATATTTAACCAACAGCCTATTTCTTCCAACCTACCACAAAAAATTGCCTTATGTCTGTCCCATGCATTCTTAAATTCTCCCACAGTTTTAAACCCACAACCTCCTCAGGAAGGGCTGTTCCATGCGTTCACCACCCCCTCTGTGAAAAAATACTTCCTCACATTGCCCCTGAGCCATCCATTTGTTCTTGCACAACCCTTTTTCTGAAAGATGCTACCCTCTTGGACTTTATTGATTCCACTGAGGTACTTAAAAGTTTCTATCATGTCCCCCCTCTCCCTCCTTTCCTCAAGGGTATACATATTAAGCTCCTTTAGTCTCTCCTCATATGGCTTCTCTTGCATACCCTGCACCATTTTAGTTGCCCTCCTCTGCTGTGATGAAAAAGTGCCCACCAGCAATTATATAAAATAAAAGATGGGGTGGTATGTAAAACTCGATTTTACACACACCCTCAATGTAGGATGCTTCTCATAAACCCCTCGAGCTTCACCCTTGGGCTTTATGTAGCATCCTTCACCTCGAGTGTGTGTGTAAAATCTTGTAACACACACCACCCCATACTTTATTCTCTATATAGCAAGTAATAAAATAAAAAAAAACAGGCAATGGAAAAACTGCAACATAATTTGATAAAGCAATAATCCGATAAGAGCATATTAGCTCCACTTGACCCATGTGACCTCCCATTTATATGGCTGGTGAATATGTACCTATATTAAATAGATAGATATGGGTTAAAAGTGTGACCAGCAAAATGAAGAATGTAGTTTTATTAAATAGTTGTCCTGTTAGGACTGTGTGTAAAGTGCCCTTGCTTTATTATTATTTTTTTTTGTATATCTAATAACTGGTGCTCAGTTGGTATTGTAACATAAGGGAACTGCTACAAGCTGTAGTATTGCTTGGCATTATTTGATATTTATGGGGCATAAGTAGGTGTGATCCCATCGAGAATGCCCCCCACAACTGTGTGGATCATTATAATGATTGAATTATATGTCAGCCATATATCTAGCCTCTTCTTAAATGTGTCAAATGTTTCGCTATCTACAATATTATGTGGAAGTTTATTTCATAATTTTGGGACCCGTATTGAAAAATAATTTAACCTGCAGTTGGTTTTGGCCTCTTTGTACTTCAAGTTGTTTTAAATGTAGCCTTGGAACTAATTTTCTTTTAGGGTATTGTATGCCACATTGCTGCATTAAATCTGGAGTTTGTAGTAATTTATAAAGAAATAAAAGATCACCTCTGTTATATTTTTCTTGTAGGGAATGCAATTTAAGCTTCTGAAGTCTGCTAGGATAGTCCATGTGTAATAAGTTGGGAATCATTCTGGTAGCTCTTCTCTGTATTTGTTCCACCCTGTCAATATCTCTTTTTAAGTGTGGATTCCAAAATGGTGATCCATAATCGGAATATGGTCTAACGTAGGTTCTATACAGTGGAATTATACATTCTTCAGTTTCTGTAATGAATGTCTGGTTTATTCTTCTTAATAATGCATTTGAATGCTTTGTTAATCTACTACAATGATCAGTAGAAGAAAGTGTATTAATTGTGATCCCAAGATCTTTCTCACTGTTTGACACCTTTAATGTAATGTTGTTAATTTATAAGAATGCATTGGATTGTTTCTACCAAGGTGAAGTGCTGCACATTTGTCAATATTAAATTCCGTTTCATTAATGGTAGTCCAGTTGTCAATCTGGTCTAGGTCATTTTTTAGTTGGCATATATGGTGGTTACTGTCCACCCTGCCACCTAGCTTTGTATCATTGGCAAATTTGGAAAGTATATTATTAGATTTTATTTGCATATCAGATATGTATAAATTGAATAGAGTTGGTCCCAGGACCGAGCCCTAGGGCTTGTTGTTTTTTCTCCGAATTAGTTGTTTTATCTAACGGTTTAGCCACAGAGGTATCTGTCCTTTTTTGTTATATTTACTTTTCATTGGGACATAATCTGCTTCTAGATTTAAGATATTTTTCATGAGATTCCAAGATGCTTCAAGTGTTAATGGAGATAGTAAGGTTTCCCACGGTATGTTATTTAAATGACTATTTATAACTTTAAAGTCTGTTTTATTGTAGTTTTTTAATACTGTACTATTTGGGTTATTCCTTTGAATGTATGCTAAACTGAAAGTAATAGTTTTATGGTCACTGTTGCCCAATGGGAAAGAAAGGTCAAAAATATTATTATCTGGAGAAGTAACCAAGAGGTCTAATATATTTTCACGTTTAGTAGGTTCATTGATTAGTTGGTCAAGTTCTAAGTCAATAATTGTGGAAATAAAGTTTTATCCATTAGGGACTCACCAATTAAGGTATCCCAATTAATGGTGGGTACCCATAATTATAACATTCCCATTTTCCGCTATATTATTGGTTTCTTCTAATAAATTATTGGAATAATTTGAATTAGCATTTGGTGGTCAATAACATGTACCAAATGTTAGTTGAGACATTCCTTTCAGCTGAATATTAACCCATAAGCTTTCTGTATTAACCACGTATGTGGTCTCATGTGATAGCTTAACAGTTACATATTAGGTCACTGTGACTACCATGACCTCCAAACTCTAGTTCTATATGTAAGTAATAAGACACAACAAAGTGTGCATTTGAAGGATTTGAATGCATGCCCCAGGGGTGTGCTAAGGCACAAGGCTGAAGGCCAAGTGTCCTTATGCACCCAGGAAGTGCATTAAAATCCTTGAAATGCACACCCTGGAGTTCTTATCACACTTATAAAATGGGCCACCAACATAAAATAATTAGTTTGAGTCTCTCTGATAGGGATTAAAATGTCTTTACTATTTTCAAACAAGTGTACAACACATTAACTCTAAAACTGTTAAAAAATTGAAAAAGTAGTCCCTACTAATGCATAAATAGCATATTTCATCAATAGATTAGTACTTTGCAGTAAAAGTATTTATCAGTAGTGTTAGTTGAAAATATATATTTTCTCTGCAGCATGTAAATTCTCATATGAATGCACTGCAGCATCTGTAAATTTGTAAAAAAATAAGCAGTGTTTACAACTTTATTTTCATTACACTGTTGTAATATAGTTTCTTTGAAGGCAACATTCTCTAATTTATAGGACTGAGGTGAAATGTTGGTAAGAAAAAATATGTTACCTTGCATTTCAAATCAGTACAAGTACTGTCTCTTAATGGAAATGTGTTTAAACCTTTAACCTGCCAGGTTGCCTTTTTTGGTGGTGCTGGAGGTGGGGGGGGGGATCATAGATTTCACCGGAAAATACCCATATATGATTCAAATGTACATGCTTTTATAAACTTTAGGAATGTGTTTGAGTAGTTTGGGTCTACCTCTGCCTATATAATTGGAAGGCTGGGCCTGTAGTTCAATGAACAAGCAGCTAGCTACTCCCACTTCCTGACCTATATAAGCAGTTCCACTCAGCCTCCTCTGTCTGAAGCATTTTTATGACTGTGGGTGGAGCCAACAGGAGTATTGCATGTACAAAAGGAGTGATGTCATGTTTTCTATCCGTGGAACTGACTGAAGGTGTAAATAGTCTCCTCCACCTTACCCTCTCCAAGAAATGTTTTCCACCCTCAAATAAGTATGCTTTTATGTTAGTCAATGGTTGCAGGGTACTATTTTCTTTCTTAAATGGGTGGTACAGGAAATAGAACCTGAGAAATGGGAGGCAAAATTTTTTTTGGGGGGTAAGATCCAATCCACCTCAACCAAGAAGCTCCTAAGGATCCAGCCCACCCTTTTTTTTATTCATTCATGTGGGAGGGGAATGAGGTGGAGCTATAATGCTGAAAGAAGACTCACTAGTTTGGTATCTGGCCAAGGAACAACATGTCTGTGGAGTCCTTGCATTTTGTTAAGGACTAGGAGAACAGATAATACTTGATGCCTTCAAACTGACTTAAAAACCCTTCGAACAAATGATTATCAGAGTCACCTGGTGTCTCAAAAGGAAAGACTCAGCTTTCAGGTATTTCTTTAACATTTATATACTAAAAACAAAGTTCAGCTTTTGGGATTAACCATATTTGTTTACTATATTCTATCTATCTATTGGTAAACACAGTATGTGATGAAGTGTATTTTACTTTTTTCCTGGCTCAGTTTCTATCAGTGAAAAGAAAGACTTGAACAACTATCAGAGCTGCCATCCCCCTGGACAAGCTATTTATTACTCATTTACTCAAATGTAATTTCACATTTTTACCATGAGGGAAGTAAGTAGATGAACCAGCATGGTTAACAAACACATTCATTAATACCAGTGAATGAATGAGGAGGTTTTTTTCTAGCATTCCTTGTGAGTTTATACTCCTTGGAATGTGTTATTCCAGTTTCTGTGCCTGTTTAAAAACCCTTGGAACAAATGATTATCAGAGTCACCTGGTGTCTCAAAAAGAAAGACTCAGCTTTCAGAAATGTCTTAAACATTTATATACTAAAACACAGTTCAGCTTTTGGGATTAACAATATTAGTTTACTGTATTCTATCTATTGGTAAACACAGTCTGTGATGAAGTGTATTTTACTTTTTTCCTGGCTCAGTTTCTATCAGTGAAAAGAAAGACTGGAACAACTATCAGAGCTGCCATCCCATTGAACAAGCTATTTATCACTCATTTACACAAATGTAATTTTAAATTTTTGCCATGAGGGAAGCAAGTAGATAAACCAGTATGGTTAACAAATAGATTCATTGACACCTGTGAATGAATGGGGAGGGTTTTTTCTAGCATTCCTAGTGAGTTTATACTGCTTGGAACCGGTTATTCCAGTTTCTGTGCCTGTGTGTGTATAGGAAGCTTTACAGCACTACTTTTCCTCTATCTTGAGGACTTAATTGAGACCACAGAAAGTTAACTCATTGTCTTCTGGGAGTCATTCTGTGTCAGATTACCAAGGGATAGTACAGACAAAGTAGAATGGGTTAAACACTTCCTGGAACTAATCTTAAGGCCCTTGGGCTCCCTTCATAATATCTGTCTTAAATATCTGAGATGTTGTTCTACCTTATAATCAAGAATGTTTTATTTGATTCTTTCTTTAGTTTTCCCAGTTGTATTCCCTGATGTCTGTCTAGTCTGACTTGCTGTTGTTCTTCTAGGTCTTTTATTTTCATTTCTAGTTCATTTTGTTTGTGTAGTCATTCCCTCTTCTGTCTTGAGGCTATTTCTATTATTTTCCCCCTTACCATGGCTTTTATTGTGTACCATAAAACCCCTGGATTCATGTCTTCTATATTATTATCTATGATTGCCTATTTTAGATAATCCTTTATTTGCTTTTGAATATCCTTATCTTGTAGCAGGGAGACATTTAGCCTCCAAAATGAGGTTTTCCTGCATGTCTATGGCCACCTCTTCTGCTTAACCTTATAAGGATTGCAAATTGCTGCCCTAACCAGCACTTTGTCCTCTCATGATTTAAAAAAAGGTAAAACCCACCCCACCCATTTCAGCCCACTACATTCCTAACCAAGAATAACATAGGTGGGGTAGATACTTGGATGCCCAGTCAAGCACTCAAATGGATAATAGGTTAGTGGGAAGAGTCTGCCCTTATACTAGATCCACAGAAAGTTAACTCATTCTCTTCTAGCAGTCAGAACATTCTGCATATATTACAACAAACATTTCTCAACAACATTTTCACAAATAAGGAGTTTAGCAGTAATGTGGTTGATACCAGCTTAATCTGGTTTAAGGTCAGTTGGCATTCATCTGTATCCCCTTCCCCCGAGTCATGTCTGAAAATAGGCAGGATTTGTCTAGTGCACTTACCTGGTCAAAAAAAACCAAAATAAATAAATAAAATATGGTGTAAAGAGCTGCTCCCTGGAAAATTACCTGGTTTTGGGGGTGGGGGTTGCCACAAGTTGAATGGGACTATATGGATGGGGGAGCTCATAACAGCAGACATGGCATGGTGGCATTAAAAGCTTAGTGGTATGGATATAGAAGCATCAGTATTTGAGCATGACTTTGGTAGAGGATTAATTGTGATGGGGAGGGAGAGAGTGAGTCTTGGTATTTTAAACATAATGATTTTCTAAAACTTTAGCCTACAATGGGTTAGACTTTGTAGCCATCTGTACAGTATATCACTAAGCCACATGCAGTGGGTATAGGTAAAACCCAAATCACCAGACCCAGGCCACAGCTGTAAAATCTGGACTGGGCATAGCTTGAGCAAATATTGCTGATCCAGTGGAGCAGCAATAAAAGATAAACTATGCAATACCCTCAACAACACACCTACCCCAGTTTACATTTACCTGATGTCCATTTTTAGGCCTTATATAGTAATATCTTCCTTCAAGAGAACTGTTTGTAATGAAATGTGGCATTTGGGCATATGCACTTTTATAGTATATGGCCCGGATATTCAAAAGGGTTGCGCCATGCGCAACAGGGTTGAGCATGCGCAAGTCCAAAATTGCGCCATTTTGCGATATTCAGAAGGAGGCAGTTGCGCCACCAAAAACATGCTGAGCAACAGCGCAATGAAAATGAAGGCATGCGCAACCGAGGGGGATCCATGCATAAAGAGCACAATGCGATATTCAAAGACTTGCGCGATGCGCAATAGTGGCACAGCCAGAAATTGCGCACTAGCGGAAATAAGCCAAAATAAAAAGGCTCAAGGAAGTGGCGCAAGAATGCTACAAGGCTGCCAAGTGGGGAGAGAGAGAGAGAGAGACAGACATACAGACAGACAGACAACAGACAGGCTAGGGCAGGCAAGGAAAGCGTGGGCCATAGGCTGTAGAGGCCAGCTGGGGGTGCCCGGTGCAGTGGAAGTAGCAGTGAGGACAGCGGGGGTAACACAGCAACACCAGCCAGGGGGTCAGAAGCCAGGGAGATGGACAGTGCCAGCTTCCACATGGAAGCTGTAATGAGGGGGGTGAGAATGCATGCTGCAGGGGCACGTGGCCATGGAAGGGCCCATCGGCGGTATGCCCCCAACAGGCAGTACCGTGCCCACATCAGCTTTGAGCTGTACACAGATGTAGAGATCGTGGGCCGGTACCACCTGAACAGGGCAATACTGAGACAGCTCTGTGAGCTGTGCAGTGATGTGATGCAGGCACCCTCACGACGGAGTCACGCTCTGTCGGTGGAGACCAAGGTGACAGCCTGCATGTGCCTGCTCACCACGGGCACCTTCCAGAGGCCGACAGGGGACACCACAGGCATCACACAGTCGGCCATGTCACGCATCCTCACCCAAATCCTCAGTGCACTGCTGCCACATGCTGCAGAGTACATCCATTTCCCCAGCACCGTGGCAGAGTGTACAGCAAACATGCAGGAGTTCCACAGGGTAGCACTTATGCCTGGCGTGCTAGGGGCCATAGACTGCACCCATGTGGCCATTCGCACACCACCTGGCCCCGATGGGCTCGCATATAGGAACAGAAAGGGATTCTCCAGTGTCAACTGCCAGGTGGTGTGTGATGCCACTGGCATAATCAATGTCCTGCGCCCACACACCCTGGCGGAGCACATGATGCCTTCATATGGTATCAGTCCGCATCAGCCATCGATTCGAGAGTGGGACATCCCCACAGGACATCTAGTGGGTGAGTACACATGTATGGAATGCAAACTCGGGCAAAGGGTGGAATGCCACAGGTGCCATGGTAGTGGCACACAGGGATATGGGCAATATGGACCTGAACATGAGACTGATCTTCACTATCTCCACACAGGTGACAGCGGATACCCACTCCATCCCTGGCTGCTCACACCGTACTGGCGCCCCATGACCCCATCACAGCAACGCTATAATGAGGCACATGTTTCCACATGCAACATCATAGAGCGGGTGTTTGGGATGCTCAAGGCACTCTTCCAATGCCTAGACACCTCTGGTGGTGCCCTACAGTACAGCCCCCAAAAGGCCTGTGGGATATTCCTGGCCAGTTGCATCCTGCACAACATGGCCAAAGACTATGGGATAGCCGTACAGGTTGAAGAGGGGGACAGCGATGGGGACGCCAGTGGCGCCGGTGTTGATGGTGATGAGCAGCCCCCCCTAGGATGGCGGGACCCCCGACTGATCCGGCAGGCCCAGCTGCACCGGGACACCATCACAGAGGAGCACTATGCACAACACAGGTAAGTCAAGGGGACATGTGCAACCAACACTGTCCATGCGCAAACCACAGGCACACAGGGTAACACACCAGGGGTGCATGACGGCCAGGGGAGTGGAAGGGTCCAGGCATACAAACACACCATCAGGGAGGGGTGAGCACTCATATGGACACACACACACCAGGCACAGAGCGTACATGGGCAGATGCACAGCACAGCAGAACCGACATTGCTAACACACAGCACCACCGACCACCCCCACCACCTGTACTGTCCAAGTACGTGTGTCAGATGCTGGGCACCCTTGCACCTTGGTGTACAGTACAATGCAGGCATCATCATGCACACGCACCTGTGGACAGCAGTTGGGAGGGTGTGCAGGTGGTCCGTGTGTCAGCGTGGTGAGCAGAGCACCCAGCAGTGCATTGCCCACCACGACACGCATTGCACACATGGCAGCACCAGACAGGGCCTGCACTGGGAGACAGCTCAGTCATGTAGCACTGTCCATGGCCACAGCGGATGCGTGGCGGCCCCCGTGACCCAACAGCACTGGCAGGCTGAGCAGGGCCACATGGTGGCACTGTTGCACCACCAGGGGTCCCACTGTGTGAACGCACCTTGCCCACACAGGGGTCTGCAGCATGCCGAACAAACCTGCACCAGGGGTGCTTGGGATGGCCACAGCAGAACCCGGCATCAACAGGCCTGGTGTCGCACGACGCCGAGAACGGGGAGTGGAGAGTGAACTGTGTGGGGTGTGCGGTACAGGGGCACCTGACTGTGTACCCAATGCGTCCATGACAGAGACCACTGCCTGGGTCAGCCTGTCAATGGCGGTGGTCACATCCGTCCGCATACGCACCAGCTCTGCACGGTCCAGAGCACACTCCCTGCTGTGCCACTCCACAGCCACAGACAGTGCCTCCACGGACATTGCAACCCGCCTCTGCAGCTGTACTGATTCCCGCAGCAGGCGGGTGTGCTCGTCCAATGGGTACTGTGCCCCAACGGCATCCTGTCCCCCAGGGTGTGGAAGGTCCTGATGCACAACACCCCTTGAGGGTGGGCGTTGTTTGCCAGGACCAGGAATGGGCAGATCAAAGGGTGGCGGACATGTGCCACCGATTGACACTGTACCCCCAGACCTGGTGGGTGACTGCTGCTGCTACCCCGCCAACTGCTGTGCCCCAGGGTCCACTCGTTCCACCGCTGTGCTAGCAACAGAGCCAGACACCTGCACAGCCACCGGTGCTGCCCCACCGGTGCTGCCAGGCACAGCCTGGGACTGTGCCAGCATGCTGGTACACAAGTTGGAACCAGAAAGGCCCAGGGGCACGTGCTGGTCTGCTGTGTGTCCGTCATGGGACACACACCTATCCTGCCCATTGCAGTCCTTGCATCATCAATGGTGCGAGTACGTGCTACAGCTATAGTCATGGCGTGCTGGCATGCTTCCATGCCAGACTGCTGAGACACAGGCTGTGCACCCCGCACCGAATCACCGACACCAGAGTTGGCGGCCCAGCTGCATGCTGCTGCAGTGCCTGCTGGCTGGTGATAGAGGTGGATGGACCCTCCTCCATGTCCAGCAGGTCATCATCACTGCCTGGACCCACCACCACCGTCTCCTGAAGGCGAACAGGATCTGTAACAGAAAGAGGTACGTGAGTGAACAACCTTCCCCAACCCCCAACACCACCACCATGTCATACCGTGCAGTGATGGGCTTCCACCTGTCTGGAATCCACCTCCTGGTACACCCTCAATAGCGCTCTGCTGCATTGATGCAACCAGTGTCTCCTCAGCTGGGGTCAGCTCCAACACCACTGGCGGGCCCCGTCAGTGCCAGCATCGCGCTCCTGAAGGCTGCCACCTTCTCCTTCAACCTCCTGCGGTCTGTCCCCATCTTCTTCTTGCATTCCTGCATGGAGCACTGGTGGCTTCGTGCAGGTTCACGCCCAAGCTACCCTCCCATGCAGCCGCACAGGACTGAGGGTGCCCTCTGTCCACTCAGTACTGGCTCCTCATCCAGGTAGGCCTGGAAGAGGGCCTCTGTCTCTGCTGGGGTAAAGTTGGGCCTCCTCCTACGCCCACCGTCCTCACCCTCACCTTGGCTCTGCTCGGTCATGGCAATCTGTATGGGGGCAAGTGGACACCTGTCACTGTGCAGTCTACAGCATTTTCCCATGACCATTGTCCAGAACATCACACAGCATGCAACTCACCTCTCACCTGCAGTAACCGAATCTGGCCAGCGCAGCCCAATGTCACACATTTATAGTGCAATGCATGCAAATTAGGAGTGGAGCAACTATAATGACATGCAAATCACGCCACTGCGCCTTTGAATGGCTGATCAGATGATTTGCATGTGTCAGCTGAATATCGCGAATTTGCACTTTGCGCAATACGGTTGAGTCGGCTGAGCCAATGGCGCAGATCTGTGACTGTGTGGTACACTGCATTGCGCATGCCCAGATAGCTTACGCAGGCATCTGCCATGCTGCTGATGTGCTGTGCGCGATCGGCAATTCAGACCATGGCCACCATTGTGCCAGTGGCGCTACAGCACTGGGCACTCTATGGTGCTGTGGCACTACTTGCAATAGTCCACTGTGGAACTGATACGCAGCTGGTCAGTCGCGCAGGATGCGTATACATCAGATGGTGCTGTGCGTGGCCTTGCGTCATTGCCCATGACCTTGTGTCCGACCTTTGCCCCTGGCCCTGTTTGGCTGCCATGTATGCGGCCCTATTGCGCTGTCTGGTGACAGTGCTGCTATGTGAAAGCCGGCGCTGTGTTCAAACAGCGCGATTAGAACCTGTGGTGGTCTATTGCACAACATCTCCGCGTGGGGTTACGGCAGCGAGCGCCATATTGCCTGCTGTAAAGTTGGTACCATGGCTCACAGAAGAGCAGTCCAGTGGAGCTCAGTCGAACTGGCTAACTTGGTGGCTCCTAGTGGAGCCCCACTATAGGCACTTTATGGTGAGGCACCCTCACCATGGCTGCCAGGATGCAGGTGTGGCAGCAGTGGCCACTGACCTGGTGGGGTCACCAGGCAGTGCCAGTCAGCTGAGCAGTGCAGCACGATGCAGTGACCTCTGCGGAGGGATCCGGATCATCTTGATCGGTGCAGGTCCGCGTGCCAGGTGGGGCGTGGTGCCTAGGCCAGGTGGGTGTACCATCTATGCACCTGTATTCTCTGTAGGGGTGTGAGTGTGTTTTGGTGGCTGTGCATAGGTGATGGCTCTGCCATGGTTGGCTGTGTCAGTGTGTGCAGGTGTGAGATGCATGGGTCTGGCTGTGGGCAGGCACTCTCACTGGGGCAGGGGCAGTCTGCTTTGGAGTCACACTGATGTTTGTCTCAACATATGTCTCCCACAGGCCGGGATGTGAGGATGCAGGCACGGGGTGAGGAGGGCTGTGCCAGGGCCCCAGTGCCGGTGGGTGTTGCACCCCAGCAGCAGCAGCAGCAGCATCATCATCAGCGGCAGACCCAGCTGCTTGAGCAGTGTGAGTATCATTACTTCATGGATGCTATTGCATGCTGGGGGTGGGGGAAGACCACCAGCCCTGCACAACACAACCATGCAGGAAAGGGGAGGTCATAATTCCACTATACAAGACACTAGTGAGGCCCCACCTGGAGTACAGTGTACAGTTCTGGAGACCATACCTACGTAAGGACATAGACTGGGCAGAGAAGGTTCAGAGGAGGGCAACAAAGATGGTGCATGGATTGCATCACAAGTCCGATGAAGACAGGTTGAAGGAACTGAACATGTACTCCCTGGAGGAGAGGAGGGAGAGAGGGGATATGATAGAGACATACAAGTATCTTACAGGGAGGAACAGGGTGCAGGAAAACACTATTTTTAAGCGAAAAAGATGTTCCAGGACTAGAGGGCATGGGATGAAGTTGGAGGGAGGACGATTCAGAGGAAACATGAGAAAGAATTTCTTCACAGAACGGGTGGTGGACAAGTGGAACACCCTGCCAGAGGAAGTGGTGGGGGCTGAAACAATCACGGGATTTCAGAATGCACAGGATAGACATTAAGGAATTCTGGAGGTCAGGGGTAAGGTGCAACAGACTTATAGGAAAACAAAGTGAACTGACAAGCTCAAATGGCCAGACTGGGTGGGCCATAGGCCCTTATCTGCCGACACTGTCTATGTAGCTATGTATGTATGCACGACACAGGTGACATGCATCACTGTCCAGTATCACAGCACATCTGTGTATGCGTCACTGGTGGTCCATGCATGCACTGGGCACATAGCTGTGTAACTGGCATCGCACCACGTTGCCACGTCACTTGACAGCCTTGTTTCGTGCTGTGCATGGGCAGTGTGTGTGTGCAGTGGTGCACATAGCTGGTGCCGCCTGTTTGTGATGGCCATGTGCATGTTCACTGTGGGTGGGTGCATGCCATCACAGGCGTGGACATTGGGCTATATGGCTTGCAGGTTGGGTGGTGTTCAGGGTTGTGGTCAGTCACAGCCATTGACTGTGTTCCCATTTTCCTAGGCCTCGAGGTTCTCTGGAGGATTCAGCTAGACATTCGGGCCTGACACAGGTGTCCTTGAAAACCAGGCCATCCTTGAGTCCATCAGGCGCCATGGCCTGTGGAGGAGAGCATCACAGGGAAGTGCGGAACCAGGCACAGGATGACCAGCCGGCTGGGCCTTGGACACAATACCTTCCCACTTCTCCCATCCCTACCACCCTGCCTTCCTCCAAGTTGTTCATCCTTACCCCTTGAACACCCCTACCTTGTACCCGTCCCCCACCTTGTAAATAGTTGTTGTTTATTGTTTTGGTTATTTACTATTTGAAAATTTAAATATACATTTATATTTTGATATGAATACTGTGTTGGTCTCTGATTTGCAGCTGGCTATGGGTGCTCAGTTGCAGTGGTGTACATGCCATCTGGGGTGGTATGGTCCTGGGTATGTGTGTGTGTGTGTGTGTGTGTGTGCGTGTGTGTGCATGGGGAGGTATCTCCAGCATGGCAGTGACTTTCTGTTGGTCTTGCCGTCTGCTGCCACCCACTGCTGGGTGCACAGGGTGTGTCTGGCTTGTATGCTTCTATGCTGCACGGGGTTGGCGTGTGCTGGGGGGATGCATGGTTTCCTGCAGTGCCAGTCACTGCACATGGGTGGTGTCTTGGGGTCACGGTGCAGGGTGTGCTGTGCGCGGAGGCTGATGTGCACTGTGGTTGTCACCCCTGTGTGTGGCACTCTCAGCCTGCCAGTGGTTGTGCTGGGGTGTCATGGCTCTGCTGTGCTTTGTTGGCTTGTCCCCATGGGCCAGTGGATCATCCGTCACACACCCCCCCCCAGTGATGCTGTGCTTGGGGTGTGCAGGTGTGGTGTTGGTTCTGCAGTGTGTTCCTGTGCCCATGTGTGGCATGGCTGGTGGTGGGCCCCAGCCTGCCTCCCTGGATGTGCAGTTCCATTGCTCTGGGGGGCTCTGCTTGCGCTATGGCACCTCTGCACTGCTCAGCTGGGCTGCCCTGGTTGCACTATAGCGCAACATTTCTGCTCAGCTTCTCCTTCCTGGTTGCGCTATGGCGCAGTTAGTGCGATATTCAGACGTTGGCTGCTTGCGCAATTTGTTCTGCTCCATGTTTGAATATCGCACCTGTTGCGCATATGCGCAATTGGTTTGTGCTTGCTCCTGCTGTTGCGCACATTTTGGGCGCAGTTTGAATATCCGGGCCCACGAATTTTGTGTGTGAACTGTATATTAGTCTCTAAAAAAAAAAACAATTAGACACATCAAATGTCTTCAAAAGCTTGCCTCAACATTGTGTTTATCTTCCACATTGTCACAACATATAGTTGTCTTAGCAGTGTTTTCAGTTAGGATACGGTACCTTCATGTATATGATGGCCTGATTCTGTTGAGTTGATTGCTATAACAGTGTACAGAATAAATTGCAAATCATATAGGTAACTGTAATACAGATGGTGGCATTATTTTTAATTATACAATGGCAAGGAAAAATGTAAGAAGCTGATTGGCTGCTGACCCATTGAAACAGTGATGTTATTACACAGTAACATCACCGTAGCTTTGGATTTGGATCATTCCTTGCACTTTCTCTTAAGAGATATTTTTCCAGACTAACAAAAACATCCTTTAAAATTTATTTTTTATTCTGTATATAACAACAAGCCATTGTATAATTGCAATAAGGCACTCCAGGGTGTGTGTTATCATGTAATAACGTCACTCCTGGGGTGATGGAAGCACTCGGCTTTGCCTCTGCTTAAATATGCCCTTTCTCAATGTACTGTACTTTGATTCAGTTAGTGTATGCAACAGCCTTCATGTGAACACTCTGGGCTTCTCTTTGACTCCTGATGTCTATTTGCTTTAGCTATTGTATATTGTTTGAACTGCTTTGGTCTTCTTGATGTGGTGCCTGTGTAAATGAGTCTCTGACTCAAAGGTTTGTAAATCTGATATTTTTTAAATAAATAAATAAATGTTTATGTTTAAGCCCATGAAACACCCTTATCTAGTTAATGCATTCACAGTCATAGTGGCTCTGCCAGATCTTGTTTTCTTTGCGGCCAGAGGCTCTGTCAATCTGTTCTCTGCTGCTGGCTGGAGCCTGCCTCTCCTCCTCCCCCCAGCCTTGCTTATTTGGCTTCTGCTTGTTTCTGCTGGACTTTTGTCGTCTGTTCTCCTGCATCCTAATTAACCTTTGCTTCTCAACCCACGCATTGCTTTCCTCTCCCTCCTCCCTTCCCCCACTCTTATTCACCCCTCATCCTCTCCTCTCCTCCAGCTCCTACTGTCAACTTGGTGTATCCCGCCTCAACTCAATTCCTGCTACTGGCGCTCAAGTATTGTTATTGGCACTTACTTAATCATGTATTAACCTTGAAGTGTTCCTTGATATGTATTCCCTGTCCATGATGTTTGATTCCTGTACTGTTTCACCTATTGTAAAAATGTGCTAATGTAATCCTGTACTGCTCCACCTATTGTAAAAATGTGCTAATATAAGCCCACCCAACTGTACATTTCTGTATTACGCTATTCAATATTCAATGTTTGCATGTTGATCTGCCTCCACTTGTAACCCTTCCCCCCAGGTCGCACCGTGAGACGAGCATCTTTTTGTTCAGTGTGCTTTTCCTGGTGAAACATTTTCAATAAATAAATAAATAAATAAATTTGGTTTGTACTTTGCCTCTGGCTGTGTGCTTCTTTGTGTTGTTTGTTTCTTGTTCCTCTGTGTTTGTCTGTCTTTTGTTTTGCCTTTTTGGGGGGGCTTCTGTTTCTAAAATACTTTGTATATTGCTAATTCAGAGTTCATGCTACTTGCTCTCATGTACTCACAATGCAGCTGCAATCATTATCTCTGTGTTTCAACTCAAACCACATAGCTGCTCTTCATGTTCTGCACCTTAATTATTTTCACCTGGTTCAGACTCACACTGAATACTAGCTATGCAGCTTAATCCTGCTTCCTGAGCTCCTACCACATACCTCATTGCTGCAGTTTCACTGCACTGCCTGATGTTCACTGCTTTCAGTAATGCCTTTCTTCAATCTATATTCATCGAATCCTACAACTCAGTTACTCCATACAGATGCTGCTGTCTGTGTTTGTACACTGCTATTATACTCTTGAGGTCAGCTAAGCTACCGCTGATGCTGTAAACTAGTTTTATATCTGCATGTGGGTCTCAACCCCATCCATCACTTTCTTGTTTTTCCTACGATGGGGGACTTGGAGGTGTTGGAGGAGTTGTGGCCACATGTGACATACTTACTTTTGTTCTAGTCCTGCCTCCTCCACCTAAAATCCTCAGAGTATTTGTCACTTTCATTGGCTTCCTTGAATGCCTGACTGGCTTGCTCCACTATTCATATTTGCTGCTCCTCTGACCTCAATGCAGGCCCAACCATTGCTACTCTGTTCTAGAGACCTACGTGCAGGTCCAACTATTGCTACTCTGCTTAATGACCTATGTGCAGGTCCACTCATTGCTTATGCAATCATTCCTCAATGCTCACTACTACCATCTGACCTCCGTGAGGTCCAAGCAATCACCGCTCATTCAGTTCCTCCTCAGTTTTCTAGGGCATGCCAGCCATATCATTCCTGGCACAGGGCCTCCCTGCAGCCAACAGTCTCACTCTACACCCAGAGTCCACAACTTGAGCATGCAAAGCTTGGGGCGGGGTCCTTCTCACCTGGCCCATAGCTAGGAAAGTCCTTGCTCCAGGTGGACCTTCAGTCATCAACCATGCCAACAGCACTTCAAGTTGTAGAATTTATGACTCAGCGGTGAAAGGGTGGGGCTGTTACAGGGCCCCTTTAGCTGCCTGAGCAGGTTCGGAGGCACCCTTCAAAGCTATTTTACCCATAACTGCCTCTGGTTCACCTGGTTTGTTTTTAGGGTGAGTAGATTGGGTGAGTGCCTCATCAGTCATTGCTCTCCTCCTCCCACCTTGGTTGCCCCCGATGTTGCAGAGCACTCTCACAACCTTCCATGGCGTTCCCATTAGAGGGATCAAGTGAGAGCTTTTCTCTAAATTATAGTATCTTCCACCCCCCCTTTTTTGGATTTCTAAATTGCAGCAGCAGAGCCATCACAAAATAAACATCCCAAGCCTGGAGGGAAGGCAACCTAGGCCTTGGATCCCCAGAGAGTTCCTCCTCAAAGGTTTGTTTTCTCTCCTCTGTGCCTCAGGTCATAACTGTTAGTTAGCCATAGTTAGTGTTCCCTAGTTCCTTTAGATAGGTTCTGCAGTTGGATGGAAGTGGATGGTGTCCCTCCTTGCTGTTCCCTCTCTTCTTAGGAGGTCCCCTCAATCTCTAGTGCAACCCATCAAACTCATGCCATTGCTAACCTGTGCATCTCATTATGTTATCATACTGCCTAAAGCCTTATCTACTACTATGCCTCACAGCTACTGATTGCTAACATGCTTTGTACTACTACAATTCTTTCTGGGGTTTCTTCCTAAGGTACCTTTAGCCAAGGCAACCATCCTGCAGCACCTCTAGGGGTGAAACCCTCTTCAAGGGTTCCTTGCCTTTGATACCCCTGCAGCTAACATTTTTCAAGTCAAACTATCTCTGGCTGGAAGCTGCAATACTGAACATAGGATTTGCAAGAAAGTGAGTTGTGCTCACAACAGAGGGAGGCGAACCTTACAATTGTCTTTGGTTTGGAGCAGATATTCTGCAGGTGGGGGCTACTTCTAACTGAAAGGTGAAATAAGGAACTTAGAATTATCAGGAAAAGACAGTCTTTGTTACAATTCTTAAAATTTTCAGTGCAGGAATAATTTAAACCCTGGGCTAAGAATTTGTCATAAATCCTGAAATAAGTGCAGGTACAGGTTGTGTATTTGACCCAGACAAGTGGCCTAGGAGGTGGAAACTGTTTTTTTGTGTTTATCTGTGTATGCCTTAAAAGGAAATTCCAGACTTTAGCAGGAAGTACTTACATCACAGCTACTTATCAGCCAATAGCTTTGGTAACAGACCTGAGAACAATTGTATTATAGCAAGTGTTTTATAGCAAACTCATCAGAACAGCTAACATTTTTCAAGTCAAACTATCTCTGGCTGGAAGCTACAATACTGAACATAGGATTTGCAAGAAAGAGTTGTGCTCACAACAGAGGAGGTGAACCTTACAATTGTCTTTGGTTTGGAGCAGATATTCTGCAGGTGGAGCTACTTCTAACTGAAAGGTGAAAAGGAACTTAGACTTATCAGGAAAAGACAGTCTTTGTTACAATTCTTAAGATTTTCAGTGCAGGAAGAGTTTAAAGCGCAGCTGCCTTATTTTGGGGCTGACTGCTTTCAGAGCACAAACCACCAGGCTGTTTTGGGGCTGGGGAGGTTTTACCTGTGTCTGACTTGGATGTCTGGATTTTTCTCTGTTTGATTAAGAGGGTATTTTCTCTGTCAAATTGTTGTGTAGGGTATCTTGCTGACAGGAAGGCACTCATCACAGTGGTGGGTCAGAGCTCTTAGCTGATTGGCTTGTGAGGGCACAGTTTAGGCCCAACCCCTTCCCAACCCTCACCTCACCCACCCCTGGAAATAGTTCCTTTATACCTGGGGTTCTGACATCATTTCCTCAGGAGTGCAAGGTGCATATCACTGTCATATTCTCTCTAGCACACTGCACTGACAATATAAGCATACACATTGTATAATATATATATATATATATATATATATATATATATATATTTATTTCTATATAACAAACCAATCACGCACACAAACACACACAAATAACAAAAAAAAAGTAGATAAACATGTGGGGAGTAGTGCAATGTAATGGCTGTGGGGCAGCAGTCTTCCGGGAGTCTTTCTGGAGGCTGAGATGCTGCCCTATTTGCAGACAACTCTCTGCCCTGAGGGAGGAAGTTGCCCGTCTTCAGGCCACACTGGACAGTAGTAAGGGAACCTTCCCCCAGGCCACACTGGATGGTAGGAAGGGAACCTCCCCCATCCAGGGAGCACCAGAGCCACCACCACTACCTCAGAGGTTGCAACGAAAGCACAGTAGTTGGACTACAGTGGGCTCAGGGAGGGTGAGGATGGTAGAACAGAGGCACACCCAGTCAGTTGTTCCACTCCACAATCCATACACCATTCTGGGGGAGCATAGCTCCCCTATGGATGCACCCGCAGAGGAGACTAAGGAGGCTGAGGACAACTATCACAAGGGAGGCCCACAGGAAGGAGGCAGAGGACACCACAAGGAAAGGAAGCAGCTCCTGGTGGGGGACTCAATTATTAGGGGGATAGAACTGGGGGGAGCTGGAAAAACTGAAGTAAGGTGCCTGCCTGGTGCCATGGCTTGGAGGGAGGAAGCGCATCCTCAGGATCACGAGAACAGCTGTATGGGAGTCTGAGCTGGATGTCATTGTCCACCTAGGGACAAATGACTTGGCTCAACATGAGATTAGAGCAGTGCAGAAGGACTTTGTAGAATTGGGGAGGGGCCTAAGACAAGTAGCACACACAGTATCCTTCTCAGAGGTGCTGCCTGTCAATGGCATGAGTGAGGCGAGGGTACTTTGCACCATGCAGTTTAATGAATGGTTGAAAAAATGGTGTGGAGAACAGGGGTTTGGCTTCATTGGGGACTGGGGTTCCACCTGGAGGGACACCAGCCTATACTGGCAGGATGGTCTGCATCTGTCCAAGAAGGGAACAAGTCTTTTGAGCAATAGGTTTAAATGCTTCATTGGCAAGCTTTTAAACTAGTCAAGGGGGGAGGCACTGATAAGCAGCAGGAAAATCCCAGCCTCTCCCTACAAAACAGGGTACTAAATGAGAAAAAGACCGAAGTAGAAAGGTCAGTGGGGGATGCTGCAACAGAAGGTAAAGCCATCAAAAAATGGAGAGCAATGAATACCAATGTCCGTAGTCTGAGTAACAAGTTTCCTGAATTAGTGGCCTTGATGGAGGAGGAACATCTGGATATCATGGCAGTCACAGAAACATGGTACACACAAAACCATGACTGGGACGTAAACATACCAGGATACACTATCTACAGGAGGGACAGGGAGGATAAAAGAGGGGGAGGAGTAGCTCTTTACATGAGGGAAGGAATCAAAGCAACAGAACAAAAGGGAAAACAGGGAGAAGAAGAAGCACTGTGGATAAATTTGGAGACCGGCAACGGAACCACAATCCGCACAGGGGTTGTATACAGACCCCCTTCTCAGGGGGAGGAAATGGACAAGGAAATGATAGAAAGTATACTTAGAATGACAGAAAAAGGGGAGATATTGCTGATGGGTGATCTGAATATGCCAGATGTTAACTGGAGTGCAGTTGCAGCAGCCACTTCGAAGAGTGGGGTTATTCTAGATGCCCTACAGGGGCATGCCTTAGACAACTAGTATTGGAGCCCACTTGAGAGGGAGCAATCTAGAACCTGGTTCTCTCAAATGGAGATGAGAGAGGATCACAGATGTAGAAGTGGGTAGCCATCTGGGAACTAGCGACCATCGAACAGTATGGTTCTAATAAACACAGCAATAGAGTCAAGTCATACAAAGGCAAAAGTACTGGACTTTAGGGGGCTGACTTTGCAAAATGGGTGAGTGCCTAAGGAATGCACTAGCAAATGGGCAGGAAGGAGGGGTGGAAGAACAATGGGGAATAATAAAAACTGCCATCACAGAGGTAACAAGCCTTTGTGTGAAGCAAATAAACAAAACAAAACGATGTAAGAAACCACTATGGTTCTCAAAGGAAGTGGCAGTGAAGGTTCAAGAGAAAAAGAAAGCATTCAGGAAGTACAAGGAATCACAGAAGGAGCAGGACAGAGAAATGTATCAGTTAAAGCAAAAGGAAGCTGGTAAGGCAGTCAGAACAGCAAAGGCCCAAACCGAGGAAAAGATAGCCAACTCAGTTAAGAAGGGGGATAAAACCTTTTATAGGTACATCAGGAACAAAGGAAGACCAAGGGAGGATAGTGAGGCTTAATAAAGGGAGGGACGGTGGGCAGAGGGTGACTGTGAAAGGCAGAGATACTAAACAAATATTTTGCTCAGTATTTACAAAGGAAGAGGGGAGGTACCTAAAACAAACAGTAGAAACACTCTGGATACAGAAGTTGATACCAGCCCATTTACAGAAGAAAGGGTCCTGAAAGAACTCTTAAAACTGAAGGTGGACAAAGCAATGGGGTCTGATGGGATTCATCCCAGAATTCTAAAAGAACTAAGGGTAGAACTAGTGACACCACTGACTACCCTCTTTAACAAATCTTGGGAGGATGGGTGGTACCCGAGGACTGGAGGAGGGCAGATGTATTCCTTCACAAAGTGGGAGCAAGGCAGAAGCAGAACTACAGACCTGTTAGTTTAACCTCAGTGGTAGGGAAAATGATGGAATCACTTCTGAAGGAAAAATTGTCGATTATCTAGAGGCCAGAGGGGCACAGGACCCAAGGCAAACATGGATTCACAGCGGAAGGTCATGCCAGATGAATCTGATAGATTTCTTTGACTGGGTGACCAAAGTAGTAGATCAGGGAGGGCTGTGGACATGGCCTACCTAGACTTTAGCAAGGCATTTGACACAGTCCCACAAAAGATTAATATACAAGTTAGCCAGCCTGGGAGTGGGTCCCAAGATGACAGCCTGGGTAAAGAATTGGCTGGAGTATAGGACACAGAGGTAATAGTAAATGGAGTCACTCTGAAAGAAAGGGGGTTACTAGTGGGGTACACATGGTTCAATGTTGGACCAGTCCTCTTCAATGTCTTTACAGTACATTGCAGAAGGACTGGAAGGAAAAGATGTCTTTTTGCAGATGACACAAAGATCCGCAACAGAGTTAATGCACAAGATGAGGTGGAAAGGATGAGAAGGGACTTGGCAAGGTTAGAGGAATGGTCAAATGTATGGCAGCTTAGATTCAATGCTAAGAAGTGCAAGATAATGCACATGGGAAACAAAAACCCAGGGGAAGAGTACACAATGGGGGGTGAGATACTAACAACAACAAAAATGGAAAGGGACCTGGGGGTAGTCATATCAGATGACCGAAAAGGTGGTCAAGCAATGTGAGAGGGCAGCAAGGAGGGCTGGGGGGATACTGGGATGCATAAGGAGAGGCATCACCAGTAGAAAACAGGAAGTTATTATCCCTCTGTATAGACAGCTGGTCAGACCCCATCTGGAGTATTGCGTGCAGTTCTGGAGACCCAATCTCGGCAAAGACATAGACAGGATGGATGCTGTCCAGAGGAGGGCAACTAAAATGGTGCAGGGTCTGCACCGGAAGATATATGAAAAGAGACTTAAGGAGCTTAATATGTATAGCCTCGAGGAAAGGAGGGAGAAGGGGGACATGATAGAAACTTTCAAGTACCTCAAGGGAATCAACAAAGTCCAACAGGGTAGCATCTTTCAAAACAAGAGGTGTGCAAGAACAAGAGGGCAGAATTTGAAGATAGAGGGGGGTCGGCTCAGAGGTGATTTAAGGAAGTATTTTTTCACAGAGAGGGTTGTGGATGCATGGAACGGCCTTCCGGAGGAGGTTGTGGAGTCAAAAACAGTGGTGGAATTCAAGCATGCATGGGACAGTCATAAGGCAATTCTAGGGGGCTGGGGCAGAAAGAAGTAGGCTGCTGGTTAACTAGGATCTGCAGCTTATCCATTAGGTAGGGAAATGGGCAGACTGGGTGAGCCAAGCGTTCCTTATCTGCCGTCAAATTCTATGTTTCTATGTTTCTCTGGAATAGAGAGTGCAAATGGCCAAAAGCAAAGTAACACTGTTGCACAAGCATAACTCTATACTGGCTGCATAGGCCATTGAACTGTGTTTTGCCACCATTTCTCTTTGATAATAAAGTATTCTTGCCTACTTTCTTCTTCCTGTTTTTTTTCTCTGTTTTTCCCCACATTCAAGATGTTTATTTTTCATTTATTTAGTTTAAGTTGACCAGGTAAGTGCACTATGCAAATTCTGCCTATTTTCAGGCATGACCCGGGGAGGGGGATACAGATGAATGCCCACTGACCTTGAACCAGATTAAGCTGTTGGTGGTATTTTTAGTGAATGGAATATGGATATGGAATTTTATTATGAACTGTTTACCATTGAACACATGGATTCAAAACGCTCTGCTCCACTGGTGGAATGTTTCTCTCCTAACATACTCTACACATACACACACACACAACATAGAGGATAATGTATGCCTCCCGGTTCATAACAAGCTAGTTAAGTCATCGGGTGGTTGGCATGGCAACCATAAGAACCTCGAGAGTGCAGCTCAAGAGGTTCTGTCACCACGCCAACCGCAAGATGAATTCACTAATTTGTTATGAACTGGGAGGCATGCATTGTCTTATTTAGTGTATGGCCTCATCATGTCTGCAGTCTACAGCTGTCAACCATCAGTTGAATTTGCCACTGTAACTGTCAAACTACGGCTGAGGAGAGTGCACAGCACAAGCTCATTGACAGAGCATGAGACATGTTGTTATGCTGCAGTAGCTATGTAGTCAGTGCAGCATAACAATAAAAAGTTAAGAGGCTACTGCAGCATAACAACATTATAGCCCTAATGGATTTCCATGCATAAGAGCGTTCTACCATACACTATAAAGGTCTCTTCTACAGCCACAGACTCAATTATCTCACTGTCAGGGTAAGCAAAAGAGCTTTCCCCTGGTGAGCAGTTAAAGACAGAAGGGACATTTTTCAGTGTCAGCAAAGAAACAGTTGTAATGAAAACTATTAACAATCCTTAATGTTTCTAATTTGTTTATGTGTGTAAGGAGAGTGTGATGATCAAGAAAACATTTAATACATTTTTTTGATGTTTTATTGAAGGTAGTTTTAAGCAGTAATGACCAAAGAGCCAGTCATTTCCTAGAGATTAGCAAACGGCTGGGGGCGCCTCGGGCCACCCCCACCCAGCCGATCGTTAATCAAAAGGAAATGACTAGTTCTGAGGTCATTATTGTGATTATAAGTCTAATCACAATAATGATGTGATTAGTTTTTGATTTAGTCACTTATTTATTTGTCTTTGCATGAACAGGTGTTTGGCTGACAGCGTGCAGCAGAGCTGTTGTCTGTGCAGCGGCTCATTAATGTTCAAAGCAGTAACAGCAGCTCTTCTGTGTCACCATGAACAGCTGACAGCTCTTCTGTGTAATGGTAGATGAAGAGCTTCACAAGCAGGTGCCATAGCCAAAAAGCCACACTACCATGAAGATGAGAGTGGGTGCCGTAAATGAACAGCCACAGAAGCGCGAAGATGAGAGCGGGTGCCATGCCGGTCACTTCTAAGAGGTTTCAGACCAGCATGGCAGCCAATGAGAAGCACGGGATCACTCATGAATAATTAATTAGACATAATTCTTCTTAGGGCCCAGTTGAAGGTTTTTACAGTGTAAAGGCAGCAAAGCAAAGCAAAGCAAAACAAACTTTATTTATATAGCGCCTTTCTTAGTCTCAAGGCGCTTTACAAAAATACCAAGCATAAAATCACAGATATATAAATAAATAATTAATTAATTAAGATTGTCTGGGAAGGCCATTCTAAAAAGATAGGTCTTAAGTTCTAGTTTAAACCTCACGATGGTCAGGCATTCTCTCAACCGACGAGGTAGAGAATTCCACAGGGTAGGAGCTGCAAAAGAAAAAGCATGAGCACCAAATGTCTTTAAACGTACCCTGGGAATCTCTAGCAATGCCTCATTGGCAGATCTGAGAGGATGGAGGGGGGTGGTAGGGCACCAAGCGATCTTGCAGGTGGCCTGGTCCCAGTTCATGTAGGGCTTTAAAGGTCAGAAGACTGACCTTAAAGATGATCCACCACTGTATAGGCAGCCAGTGCAGTCCACGCAGCACAGGTGTAATATGGCTGGTCCTAGATGTACCAGTTAATAACCTGGCTGCCACGTTCTGCACTAGCTGCAAGTGGTGGTTATCAGCTCCAGGAAGCCCTAGGTAGAGGGCACTGTAATAGTCAAGGCGGGTGGTGATGAAGGCATGGACCAATGTTGGAAGGTCATCCGGAGGAACCAGGTGTTTCACTCGGGCGATATTCCTCAGATGGTAAAAAGAGGATTTGACAACAGCACATACCTGAGACTTCAAGGTCAAACCATCATCAACAATAACACCCAGGTTATGCACCCAGTCAGAGGTAATAAGCTGGATGTCATCAAGCCATATGCCCAACACCTGCCCAGCCCCCAAACCCTTCCCCAGATGACCAGGGTCCACAAACAGCATTTCAGTCTTGTCAGGGTTCAGTCTCAGCCAGCTGGTGCTCATCCAGTCCTGTGTTAAACATAGAGACTGCAACCCCCTGCTCGGGCAGAAAAGACAGATACAGTTGAGTATTATCTACATAGCAGTGAAAACTCACACCGTATCACCTAATGATCTCCCCTAATGGCAGCATATACACTGTGACCAACATGGGCACCAATATGGAGCCCTGCAGGACCCCACACAACAGGGGAAGGGTGTCAGAGGAATAAATTCCAGTGACCACCTTCTGAGACATGCCCATGAGGAAAGATCGAAACAATTCTAGGACTGTCCCTGACAGTCTACAAAGACACCGCTGGCACTCCAAAAGCACACCATGGTACACAGTGTCAAATGCTGCAGAGAGATCAAGATGGACCAAGATGGTATGTGCCTTTTGATCCCTTGCTATTAGGAAGTCATTCAATACCCAGACAAGTGCAGTCTTGGTGCTATGTCTTTTCAGAAACCCAGACTAGAGGGCATCATAGACATTGTGAGTCACATGGAAGTCATCCAATTGCAACACAGCCACCTTCTCAATAACTTTTCCAACAAAAGGAAGGTCACAGACAGGCCTGTAGTTAGCAGAACAGTCTGGATCAAAGGATTTTTTTTTTAGGAGTGGTCATACGAGCACCTCCTTAAGGGGATCTGGAAAGACATCCATCTCCAAGGATCCCTAGAATATTTTAGCTAGGATCGGGCAGATGACATCTACACAACTCACTAATAGGGGTGTCGGGGCTGGATACAAACTACAGCTTGTTGGGTGCAATGTTTGGATAATCTGCACAATGTCCATGAATTCCAGTTGGCTAAAATCTGCCCAGACAGACCAAGTGTTCATCACCTCCCACCGACTCCCGCAGTCCCTCATACGAAGAGTAGGGCCGATGCCAAACTGGATGCTGGCAACCTTATCCACAAAGAATCAAGCAAACCCCTCACATTTTGCCTGAGAAAATGCTCTTTCTGGCTGAAGACAGACTGGATTGCACAGTCTGTCCACAGTCCGGAAGAGTTGAGCTGGTTGATTCCATGCAGCAGAGATCTTCTTGGACAGGAATTTTGCCTTCTTACAGGTGATTTCTGATTGATAGCCCTTATAATGTTCTATCAATCTAAACCTGTCATCAACCAAACCCAACTGCCACCATGCTCTCTCTAGCCTTTGACCAACTCTACTCAACTCCTTCAAGGAACCATCAAACCATGTGGTCCTTGGGCGAAGAGTGAGTGGTCGAACGCAAACTGGAGCAATCTTGTCCAGGGCCTCTCCCACTGCTCTATTATAGGCCAATATGAGATCCCCTGGACTTATGCATTCACTGACAAACCAGATAGGTCCAGCACCACCAACAGACCCTCTGGGGTAACACCCTTTAAAGGACGGTCCCGGGCCATCTCGGTAGGGGCAGGTCCATTTAGGGGGACCTTGAAACTGAACCTTATGGTGTGATGGTCAGACCAACTGACTGGTTCCACCCCCAAGTTCTCTATCTCCATCCCCAGGATGAACACCGGATCCAACGAGTGATCCCCTATATGGGTTGAGGAGGTAATCACCTGTGTAAGGCCCAGCATACCTGTAGTCATTAGCTGGAAGAAATTCTGACCAAATTGAGAAAGTTCATCATCGACCCAGGCATTGAAGTCCCCCAGAATTAACCATCTGGGGAACTCCAATGCCACGTCAATGATGAAGTCCACTATCTCCTGCAGGAATTCTCCACCTTCACCAGGTGGACGATAAATGAGGAGCATCCCGCACCCTGCACCCTTACCCAGAATACACTCGAAGGATCTGGTGGACCCCACTGGCACATCCACAAGGTCCAGTTCCATTCTAAATATAATGGCAACACCCCCAACCCTATGATCCAACCTCGGGTGGTGTATCACCGAGTATCTGGCCAGAACAGCAGAGGTCAATATAGGGCCTGCATTGTCGTCCAGCCAGGTCTCGGTGATGCAAGCCATATATACTGTTTTAAGAAGATCAGCTGTAATAGCTGTCTTGTTTTTAATAGATCTGGCATTGCATAACACCGCCCAAGTAGGATGGGCTGTCGAGGAAGACCTCAGCTCCTGCCCATTAAATATGGAGCTCTTGGATATGGGGACAAGACAAGAGATACCTCTGTCCTGTCCTGTCTCCATTTCATCCCAGGGCATCTCTTGGTCCCCACCACCCCAATCTGACCCCCCTTTCCAGTCCCCCACCATGCCCAACTTGCCCCCTTCTCCTTCACCTAGCTATTCCCAAAGCTTGACATCTTTAGTAGGTATCTGATGATAGTGAGGGACAGTCAAAGGGATGCAGTTCCCTGAGTCTGACCATCCTTACTCCCTCCTAGCACATTTTATTACTAATAAAAGCAAGATAAAACTACCCAATACAATTACTCAAATTAGTACAATAATTAATAATAATAAAACACAAAAACCCTAATTAAAGTCTATATGACAGAATATAATAGTAATTGCAACAAAAAAAATAATAATCACACAGCGCAGTCATTTAAAATCTCAAATGTTTTGAAAACCAAGCCTGAGGAGCTCCCACCCCTCAGATATTTTGCATAAGATGGTTTTACAAGTGATACCTCTCATGTATAACTGAAAGAAAGATTCTATTCAGAATTTTTTTTAATCAGTCACAGGGCACTCTCACTGCCCTTATAGCATATTCAGGCCCAGAATAAAGAAATAAAGAATTTAAACCGTGTCCCAAGTAATGAAATTGGTCCTTCTCCACTCTTCAATTCAACAGGCCTCAGACCTCCAACCACAAAGCCGGAATAGATATTTGGTGACCACAGGGTCCCATGAGTACTTTGAGAGACAGCCACCCTTTGGAACTATCCACAACCCACTGCCTTGGCTCATTTTCATGTCTGCCCACTGGCTGACCTTCCAGGGGGCCTGGGAGTTCAAGAGGCACTGGGATCACCCTCCAGCGAGCCCCGTTCCCAACTCCTGCGTGGAACACAGAGTCCAAGGGGTTACCTCAGAGCCCAGCAGAACCCTGCAATTGCTACAGATCTCAGCGTGGTATCTCCCAGTTCACCAGAATCAAAGTTCAAGAACAAGTTCCCAGCTCCAAAATCCAGCCAGTGTCCATCCACAAAAACAGTCCAACCAAGGCCAAGGCAGTCAGGTGCCCAAACAATCCAATAGGCGCACACTAACCCTGTTCTTCGGCCAACAGTTCCACCTTAGGAGTCAATCCAGAGCAGGTCTTCCCAGTATTGCTTCACCATTCCTCCATCATCCAGGACATGCAGCTCCAGATAACACACCGCACCAGCTCGGTTCCAAGCTGTGACAGGTACGAGAGCATGGCTCAATAAAATCAATATTTTGTGCCAAAATGAAATAGAAATAGCTCCTCCGTCGAGTTAGAGGAAAGGATTCAATAAAATGTAATATATGCAGCATATATAGCCTGTAGTAGCTCCACCACTCCTGAACAAAAATTTCCTACCACCTAAATCCCGGAAAAAAAGCAGCCTGATAATAACTACCTCACTGAAAGCCCTATCTTGCTAACGCTAAACTCTAAACACTAAAACACCAAAGTTAAAACAAATAAAAAGGGAAAAAAATAAACGACTAAAATAAAATAACTGCTAACTGCTCTGCTATCTGACAGTCAGCTCAGAATGGCCACCATCTTGCCAGGGTTCTTGCTAGGTGGGTAGCAGCCATGTTTGTGATGGAAGATCAGCTCTGGTTGTAGCGGGACTGATGGGAGATAGTTCTGGTTGTTGGAGAACTGATTTGCTCATTGTGTGATGTGGTTTAGAACCAGGATGACTGTTCATTTATAGAGATTTAATGTGCAGTCAGCTGACATCTCTTGTCCAACGAGATTTCTAGATTTTTTTCTTGCCATTTTATAATGGCATCTAACACTGTTATGGATGCGGTCTTACTGTTTTTCTTTTTCTGCAGCTCAAGTGTTACGTCCAATTGGAATTTTTTTGCCACTAGCTGCGACTTAGTTTTCCATTCCAATTTCATGTTATATTATGTTGGAAATTGCTACTCTCTGTAAGGCAGGGCACTTGATCACCTAACTTGTTTTGGCTCATATATGATTGCAAATCTACTCTGTAGTGAGCTGTATTTTATTTATTTTTTCTTTATTATTGTATATATTACATTATTTTTGCCTATGCACCCACCAGAGATGCAGAGCAATATTTGCCCCCCTTTCATTTTATAGCGACTTCTTCTCTCCCATTCTTTCTGTTTTACTTTTATTAAGTTCATTCCTTTCACTTAAAGCTGAGTATCTCTTAACCTTATTTCACTCCATTTATTAATCTGTGTTTCTAGCAACAAATGTGTGCTTATATGGTTTTGTACCAGCTTCATTTCTGCTCCTTTTTCTTTCCCAAACCTTAATTTTCAATTTTTTTTTTATTTTGGTGTAATCTGTTTAATAAATGAAATGCTTTCTATCCATCCCTCCCAAGCTTTTCAAATGGCACAGTTACTTATTGTTTCCCTTTAGATTTCTGTGCGTCCACATCATATCCAGTTGTTGGGGTGACTGCCTGGTAAACTTCTTACAAGCAAAACTTAGCATCCCTTCCCTGTACAGGCAGTTCCTCACCTTTTATCCCAAAACTGCACATACCCTGATGCAGGATCACTGGAATGGCTTGCTTAGTCATATGGGGCTTGGTGCAATGCATGCAAGCCACTGGCCTGATGTTTTGTGTAATAGTAGGTTCACGGTAGGGTCAGAACGGACGATTACATGGCTGTTGGGGCACAGGTTCTTATGAGAAGTGGTTTTCCTTCTAAACATTTATTTTTTGCCAGGAAAGACATTCTGAGCTGGTAACGGCTCATTTTCAGAAGCTTCCTGGGCAGGGGAGGTGGGAACAGTACAAAACTGTAAATATAAAGAGCATACAAAAAATAAACAAAATAAAGAACAGTAACACCTCTCTTAGTAGTTTTGTATATTTATTTATTTTTGTTGACTGGGTAAGTGCACTAGGCAGATTATGCCTATTTTCAGGCATGACCCGGGGGGGGGGGGGGGGGGGATACAGATGAAATGCCAACTGACCTTGAACCAGAGTAAGCTGTTGGTGGTATTTTTAGTAAATGAGGCCAGCACACATGGGAAATTCCCCTACTCTTTTTTGAGAAGTGCCATGGGATTTTTAACATCCACCTGAACTACCATCTGAAAGACAGCACTTTAGGAGTGCAGCACCCCTCTCATGCTGCACTACAGTGTCAGTATTGGGATATTAACCCAAGTGCCTGGAGTGGGGATAGAACCCATAGCCTTCTGATCTCCCAGCTCCAGAAGATAGTGTGCTACCTGCTGAGCCACTGACACTTTCAGTTTACCTAATCTGTTAATTAACTGTTGGTTATGATGTGTGTTTTCCCCAGATGTACAGTGTATTGTAGTGTTTCTGATTTATACATTAATTTTCTAGTGAAGACATCGGAGTTGCCCGGCTTTTCATAGGATTCCAGTTCATTGATTAAGAAAATCTTTTGCCTGTCTTTTTTTTTGTATCAGGCACTTCACTTACACACAGCATTATATAGTTACATTTCCAGTCAAGTGGTACATTTTGATATCATTCATCAGGTTCCTTGTTTTGGTTGTTTGATTTCCATCCCTGATCCTTAATTTTTTTTTTCCTTTTGTAGTTTCTATCACAATCATATTTTCCTTTCACAGCCTCTACATCTTAATTAGCCCCAATGCATTGTGTAATTTTGCTACATACTTGCTTCTCCACCTTTCTCATTTTTTACAGCTGTGGCCATTTTAGGAGCAACAGACCAATCCCAAAATGGCTGTAGGCTCTCTACAGCTGTTTTGGGATTGGTCTGTTGCTCCTAAAATGGCCAGTCGTGGAACCTTCCATTGGACTTTTGGAAGTATCCTTCTGAAAGTCCAACTGAGCTTGTAACACTCCACCACAATCAACTGCTATGCAGTAACAACCACACTATTTTGGCTGTTACTTCCATATTCTGGTTCAAGAACTACGCATGCGTGCCTTGTGCACATGAGCAGTTCTCCTGGAACTGCCATGTTGTGAATGGCAGAAAGCCATTCGCCGCAACTATACATGCATGAATGCTGCACATGCGCAGTTGCTTTGCTTCTGCCATCTTGCAGATAGCACTCCTCCTGCACCCTCCCACTGCTTCTGTCCTCCCCCCACCATGCCATCCCAGCACCAGCAGGTAATAAAAGCCTCCCACTCCCTCTCATGGCTGCTGTCCTCCCCACTCCCTCCATTTCCCATCCACGTGCCAACAACAGGGTGCCCAGTCCCCATGTTGGCATCTTGGAACCCCCAACTCATGTGGCACACTGGGAGCCCACCCCAGTGTGCCCAAATTTATTTATTTTCCTGTAAATAAAGAAAACCATCCCCAATGTTTTTTACCTGTAAAAGAAAATGGTCCCTCATCATCACCCAGTCCCCTCCCCATCCCCACCCTCCCACTGAGCACCCACCTCCCTGCACCCCCTGTACCTCCAGAGATTGGTGCTGTCATCCTCTCTGGACCGGGACACATCTGCACTCTTCAAAGCTGAACTGGGAACTGAAGAATCAAAGGTAAGTGCTGTGTAATGCCAGTCAATGGGGGTTTCAACTTAGGTTGGTTGATATCTCACCATTTGTAGGAATTTTGGCCCCATATTTTCAACATGGGGTTCTTGGAACCCCACCTCACGAACACTGTCACTGTTGTTTTGTTACTCAGTCCCAAAAGGTGATTTTGTGGTAGCTGTGTGGAATCAAATGAAATGACAATGCCACTGTTCATGAGGTGGGGTCCTAAAAAGCCCATGTGGCAAATTTGGTGAAAAAATTCAGAAAAATGCCTCCATTATGAGCATGCATTGCACAATTTTTATGCATGCTCCTAACTTCACCAATTTTTTATATTTTCACTCCAGATTTTCAACATTGCCATTTTTGCACACCTCCTTATTAACAGTACAGTTGTCATTTTTCACATCCTGCTCAAAATGTGTTTTCGAATCTATAGCACAAAACAGCACGGTCACTCTGAGAAATCACCTTTCAGGGCAAGGGAATGAAATGACAGTGACACTCTTCATGAGGTGGGGTCCTAAAAAAGGCCATGTTGAAAATTTAGTGAAACAGTTCCAAAAAATGGTCAAGTTACACCTGGTCATTCAAGATTTTCTATGCGCACAAGTAACTTTGGTCACCTAGCAGCTCGCCACAGCCATATCGGCTCTGGCTATAACTTGTCTATATTGGTATGCAATACTGTTACTGATAAGGTCTTACTGTTATTTTTCTTTTACTGCAGCTCAAGTGTTAACTCCAATTGGAATTTTTTTGCCACTAGCTGCAACTTAATTTTCCATTCCTGTTTCATGTGGTATTATGTTGGAAAGAGCTGGAAAGTGCTACTCTCTGTAAGGCAGGGCATTCGATTGCTTAACTTGTTTTGGCTCATATATGACTGCAAATCTGCTCTGCAGTGAGCTGTATTTTATTTATTTTTATTTATTACCATGTATGTTATTTTTGCCTGTGCACCCACTTGAGATGCAGAGCAATTGAGCACATCACCTATTGCCACTGGAATAGCTCTGTATTTGTCTCTCCCCCCCTTTCATTTTATAGCTACTTCTCTTCCATTCCACTTTGTTTTATTTTTATTAACTTCATTCCTCTCACTTAAATTATGTGTCATGTGGAATAACTGCCATTGTTATTAATTTTTGACAAAAATTGTCAACTGTGCAGATGCATTTGTAAAAAATGAATTATAATAGTGAGACTTTTTGAAATGTTATTGAATTACCACACTCATGCTTGTCTACCCACTTAGTCAGTCTCCTACTTGTTCTGTTCTTGTAGTAACTAATCCCAGTTGCTTCATATCAAGGATTTGTTGATTTTCATATTGTGTGTGCCTGCGGTGGAGCAGCAATAAAAAATAAACTATGCAGTGCCTTCAATAACACACCTACACCAGTTTACTTTTACCTAACACCCACTTCTTAGGCCTTGTACAGAAAGATCTTCCTTCAGGAGAACAACCTGTAATGAAATGTGTAAGATTTACATTGTCATTTGGGTATATGCACTTTTATGTAATGTTAATTATGTGGCAGGGTTCAAAATTAAGTTTTGCAACCACTGGCCAGCAGGGCTAGTGACTGGGAAAATCCACTGTCCCCACAGACATTTCCACTGGCCCAGTTGATGTACATACTCAAGTGTTGCCTTCTCCAGTGCAAGCCCGCAAGGCTAGTTAAATGAAAATCTTACTACCCCGATGCAAAATCTACCAGTATTTGGCTAGTGGGCTGGTGCCAATTTTGACGGTGTGTGTGTGTGTGTGTGTGTGTGTGTACTGTATAACAATCTAAAAAAATCAATTAAATGCATCAAATGTCTTTGTAAACACGTCTCAACATTGTGTTTCTCTTCCACCTTGTTACAACATATAGTTGTCTCAGCATTGTTTGCAGTTAAGGTACAGTACCTTCATGTATGTAATGGCTCGATTCTGTTGAATTAATTGTAACAGTGCATAGAATAAAATGTAAAACATATAGGTAACTGTAACACAAATGGTGGCATTATTTTTTTATCTGCCCTTTCTCAGTGTACCATGCTTTGATTCAGTTAGTGTATGCATTGTCAATTCATGTATATGTTTAAGCCCATGAAACACGCTTATCTAGTTAATGCATTTGCAGCCATAGTGGCTCTGCCTGTACTTGTTTTAATTGTAAAGACTGTTTTTCTAGCTGCCATCTGTTCAGCTTGTAGAACTAGTGAGCTCCAGGCCCTATCCTATGCAGAACTGTTTCTGTTCTTTCACCGAGACAGAGTGGTGTTGAGGATGTTCCCTCTGTTCTCCCAAAGGTAGAATCAGCCTTCCATCTTGCCCAGGAGATCTTCCTAACTATGTTCGAACCCAATCCTAATGATTCCAGAGGGATGCCTTTTGCCTCCTAGACCAGAGCTTACCATCAACACCTACTTGGACAGAACAGCTTCCTTCAGGAAATCTGAGCAGATGTTTATCCTCAGTCAAAGACCCAAGTGAGGACTGGCCACATCCAGAGCCATCATACTGTAGCATGAAGGCTAAAAAACACCATCTCAGAGGCCTACAGGGCCTCTTCTCTCCCTTGTCTAGCTCAGGTAAAATCCCACTCAACAAGGATGGTAACCACCTCATGAGTGGAGCGTAACATGGCTTTTATTGCCCACTTCTGTGTAGAGGTCACTTGGTCGTCATTTTTTTGTAAGTTCCATTGTAATGATCATGTTATGTTTTGTACCTTATTGTCCTTATTGCCTTGACATGGAACCACTGTAAAAGAGCCCTCGGCTCAAAGGTGTCATCCAAAATACAAATAAATAAAATAAAAAAAATAAAATTCATACCTTCTCCAAACACTGCAGGCTATACACTTGAAGTCAGGATAAATCCAGTTTTGGTTGCTTTGTATTACAGTCTTTGTTTGCACCTCTTCCTCCTTATCTCAGCGCTTTTGCTGCTAACACTGCTTTGGCTCAGAGTGCTGTAAAAGAGTGCAAGGGATAATGGCAGTTTACTCACTTGGTAAAGGTGATTATAGGAGCTCCTTTTTGCAGCTTTCCACTTCCTGCCTGACAAGGAAGAACCTGGTATCCTATTGAGGAGGACTGGAGTCTCGTAACAAACATTACTAATAAAAACAGGAAAAAGGGAAGAAGGAACATAGGTGGTTCCTCAAATATCTTAACACCTAACAGGTTCTCTATTTTTAATCAAGATGCAGTATGCAATACATCTGCAAAAGGTGACCTCCCCCCCACGCCAGGAGAACCATGTCCATTACAGAATATTCCACTTAACAATGGAATAAACACTACACAAACTCCCCACTCATCCACAAATATGCAAAATAATAAATTATTATCGTACACACCAATAGGAAAGAGCAAACACACAACTGATAACAATCTAGCAGGAAATGAAGAGACCAATTTAAGAGACATCTTGGTATTGGGCGACTCCATGCTGAAATACACAGACCACATTATTTGTAAAAATCGTAAACTAGCAACCACAGTAAGTGCACTCCCTGGAGCAGGTATAAAAGACATTAAAAATCTTCTCCCTGGCCTGAGAGAAAATACCCATCAACCTCTGGTCCTACTACATGTGGGATCAAATGATGCAGGTAAAAGAAGGCTCCTAGAAATTCAGAGAGAGTTTGAGGAGGTAGGAAGGACCCTTACAGGGGATGGATGTGATCTTATTGTCTCTGGGATCCTACCAATACCTAGGGCAACACTTGTGGTAAATAATGATATATTACAGTTAAATGGATGGCTGAAAAGATGGTGCATTAGAGAGGGTCATATCTTTCTTGAACACGTGACAAAATTCAGGGACCCAATGTTATACACAGGATGGACTTCATCTAAACAGAAGGGGGAAACAAATTTTTGCCCACCACCTTAGACATACTTTAGAAGAAATTTAAACTTGGCATGGGGGGGAGGGTAGGCCAATTGCTTCCCTTCTAAATAAAGATACACACAATTGTACCCCATATAATTTCCTTTCTTTAAATGCCAGGAGCTTAAATAATAAAATGGATGAATTAAAATTAACCATTGAACAATTAACCATAAGATTATGTGCCGTGACCGAGACCTGGTGGAACCCTAATGATTCATGGGATAAACAAATAAATGGTTTTAATTTGTACCATAAGGATAGGAAGGACCAAAAAGGTGGGGGAGTGGCCTTATTCATTTCTGACAAAATAGATTCCGAAGAAATTGATACATCCAAATGGGACAAAATAGAAGTTCTATGGGTCAAAATATCTCCCCGCTACTCACATGCCATTAACCTTGGAGTAATATATAGAGCCCCATCCGTAACAACAGGTCAAGAGGAACAACTTCTGGATTTTCTGGATACGATAGGTAGAACAAAGAATAATGTGGTAGTTGGAGATTTCAACCTACCAGGTATAAACTGGACAACCCTACAGACAAGTAATACCATAGAATCACGATGTTTGGAATCATGTTTACTATCAGGGATGAACCAATGGGTTAACTCAAATACCAGAAATAACCACATATTAGACCTAGTATTAAGTAATTTAGAGGGTATTATATCATCCTGTAAAGTTATTGCTCCTCTCGATCCAGTGACCATTCCATGGTTTATTTTTCCCTTGACATACTATCTGATAATAATAAAAGTAGGACTAGCAAATTTAACTATAATAAAGCTGACTTTACTAGCATGAGATTATTTCTAAAAAATTGGAATTGGGTTGAGGACTTCCAGAACAAAACACTTGAGTCTATGTGGGATCTTTTTGTGGGTAAAATAACCTTTGCCACTCAAACCTTCACCCCCCCTAATAAAGAAAACAGATGTTACCAATAAAAGTAAACCCAAATGGATGTCCAAATCAATACGACTTTTGATAAAGAAAAAAAATAGAGCTTTTTACAAGGCCAAAAAATCAGGAAGTAACATATGGTGGAATACTTACAAAGCCCTACTAAAAAAGTCCAAAAAATGTATTAAAGAAGCTAAATCAAAATTTGAATTAAAATTAGCAACAAAAGTCCAGGATAATTACAAATCATTTTATGCATATATTAATAATAAAAAGGGAACTTATAGATCTATTGACCCATTACACACAAATGATGGTAAAACAATTACAGACCAGTCCCACACAGCCCAGTTGTACAATGACTTCTTTATAGCAGTATTCAACAACAAATCCTCCCCTAAACTTGAACATCTGCCAACTATATTAGATATTGAATCACTGATAACTAGTGAAGATATACTCAAAAGGCTACTTAAAATCGATCAAAATAAATCCCAAGGTCCGGATGGAATTCATCCAAGAAAAATTAAAGAGCTGGCAGACCTTTTGGCGGGACCCCTGACAGTAATCTTTCAAACTTCACTGAGAAAAGGGATGGTTTTGGAGGCTTGGAGACAGGCATGTGTGATTCCCATATATAAGAAGGGGAATAAACATGACGTATCTAACTACAGACCCATTAGCCTGACGGCAGTCCTGGGAAAAATATTTGAAGGTATCCTAAAAGAGTATATTATGGAACACATCAAGGAGTTAGACTTGGTAGACCCCGTCCAACATGGTTTTACTACTGGAAGGTCCTGCCAGACCAACCTCCTGGAATTCTATGGAAGGGTCATCAGGGCATTGGGTGAGGGGCAGCCCATGGATGTGGTATATCTTGACTTCTCAAAAGCCTTTGATAAGGTCCCCCATGGTGAGCTCATCGATGCATTAACGTTGCATGGCCTACCAGGAACAATAACAAAATGGGTAGATGCATGGCTTACCTCCAGGAAACAATCAGTAAACATAAATGGGACCAACTCAGCATGGGCCGAAGTGACAAGTGGGATTCCCCAGGGATCTGTCCTGGGGCCTTGCTTATTCAATACATACATTGCCTCACTGAAGGTCAATAATGGGGTCTGGGTCTCCAAGTTTGCTGATGACACCAGGGTTGGATTTCCAATTAATAACCAAAATGACACTATAGCACTACAAGAAGTATTAGATACACTGGAACTTTGGGCAGTAGAGAAAAAACTAACGTTTAATGTGGACAAGTGTTGTGTTATGCATTTTGGGAAGGCAAACAAGCAGATACCCTATATACTTGGAGGTAAAATACTAAGTATCGTCGAACAACAGAGTGACCTGGGAATTATGATTACGAATGACCTATCATTTAAAACGCACTGTAATGCAGTTATTAAAAAATCGAGCAGTATTCTACACTGTATCAATAAGCATATTACATCAAGAAGTAGGGATGTTCTCCTGCCCCTGTATACGTCCTTGGTGAGGCCTCACCTGGATTACTGTGCGAGTTCTGGTCACCCATGGGTAAGACTGAAATAGTGGCACCTCAGAGAGTCCAAGAGAGCCACCAGATACCTACAAGAGGTCAAAGGATTAGAGTATACAAAAAGGTTAAACACTTTAGGTCTGTATTCTTTGGAATATAGACGCTTAAGGGGAGATATGTGTTTAATATATAAATCAACTATCGATCCAGATCTATGGGAACTACTTGGCTTGAAATACAGGGAACCTATGTATAATACTAGCTCTCACCCACTACAACTATTTGTTGAATGTCCAAAAACGAACAAAAGGAAATCCTGGCTCACGCTGAGGGCCACCAATATTTGGAATAAACTACCCTTAGAAGTAGTAGCTAGCGATACTGTGAATACATTTAAAAACAGATTAGATAGCTTTCTATTTAAACATAATATTTGGGGTTATTAACTAAATGGCGAGCAAAAGGACTAACATCTATATGGCTCTGTATTTACCTATGAGACCTATGAAACGCTGCAGCAGAATTGTTAAGTCACATGGTTAGACTTTTTCTGTAGCCAGCAGTTGTGTGCTTCTACGTAGAAAACTAGCCCTGCTTTGATGTGCTATGTTTTCAATAAAGTCCATTGAATCCGTTCCGCTAGTCCACCTACTTTCAATAGCCTATGTCTCCTACGTCTTCACTCATCTGTTGTGTATGGTTAACCAGTTTTACCCTAAGAAATATGACTTGGGAAGTTTTGTACTAAGGAACAATTCAGCAGGAAGGGGCAGAGTCAGGATCAGATTCCAAGTTTTAGTTTGCGCAGAGGACACCTCTATAACTAAGTTGTGATGACTCAGAGTGCTGTAAAAAGGTGCTGCTATACTCACCTTTACCACATGAGTAAACTACTGTTTTTCCAAATATAAGCCCCATCTTTTGCACCCCTCCATCAAAATTAATACTTTAGTTCACAGCACCACACATGTATGCATTTACCCTTGTACTCCTTCAAAATATACACCACTTGCACCCATCTCCAAATTTGTACTCACACCACTCCCAAAAATTGCACTTGCACCCCTACAACCCTACTGAAATTTGAACTTGCACCCTCAAAATCTGCATTTGTACCCCGCACCTGTTCTGAAATTTGTACGTATACTACTGCATCCCTCCCCAAACTGTACTTGTACCCCTGTATCCCTCCCAAAATGTGTACCTGCATCAAGCATCCCTCCCAGAATTTGTACTGGCATCTCTGCACCCCTCTGACAATGTGTAC
Source organism: Neoceratodus forsteri (assembly GCA_016271365.2). Taxonomy (NCBI): domain Eukaryota; kingdom Metazoa; phylum Chordata; order Ceratodontiformes; family Ceratodontidae; genus Neoceratodus; species Neoceratodus forsteri. Next base: position 832,760,568 of record CM028137.1, read on the forward strand.
TTGTACCCCTACACCCCACCCAAAATACTCCTGAATCCCTCCCAAATTTAGTGTTTGCACCCCTCCACCCCTCCCATAATTTGTACTTGTACCCCTGCAACCCTCCCAACATTTTTATTTATACCCTGTACCCCTCCCAAAATATGTATTTGTACCATGTACCCTCAAAAAAATTGTGCTTGTACCCCTGTTTCCCTCCCAAAATTTGTATGTGCACCCTTGCACCCCTCTCAGAATTTGTACTCATACTAAAATTTGAACTTCCACCCATGCATCCCCCAGATTTTAACTTATTTCCCTACACCCCTCCCAAAATGTGTACACCTCCCCAAATTTGTACAGTACTTGTACCCCTACACCCCTCCTAAAATTTATACTTGTCCCACTGTACCCCTCCCAAAATTTGTGTTTGTACCTCTGCACCCCTCCCAAAATGTGTACTTGTACTCCTGAACCACTCCCAAAATTTTTACTTGTACCACTCTACCCCTCCCAAAATTTATACTTATACCCCTGCACCCTCCCAACATTTGTATTTGCACCCCATACCCATTACAAAATGTGTACTTGTATCCCTATACCGATTGAAAATGTTGTACTTGCACCCCACACCCTTCACAAAATGTGTACTTGTACCCTTGCACACTGTCCCAAAATGTGTACTTGCACCTCTCTCAAAATGTGTACTTGTATCCCTGCACCTCTCCAAAAATGTGTACTTGTACCCCTACACCCCTCACAAAATGTGTACTTGTACCCCTGCACACAATCCCAAAATGTATACTTGTACCTCTCTCAAAATTTGTATTTGTATCCCTGTACCTCTCCAAAAATGTGTACTTGTACCCCTACACCCCTACCACAATTTTTACTTCTGCCCATGCACACCTTCTACAATTTGTACTTATACCCCTGCACCCCTACCAACATTTTTACTTGTACCTCTACTACCCTCCCAAAATTTGTACTTGTGCCACCGCACACCTCCCATTTGACAGTATTTGTACCCCTCCCACAACTTGTACTTGTACCCCTGCACACCTCTAATATTTGTAGCTCATCCTCCCAAAATTTTTAGCGTACCTCCTAAAATTTGCACTTGCACCGCTGTATCCCTCAATGAAATTTGTACTTGCACCCTGTACCCCTCTAAAAAATTTGTACTTGTTCCCCTGCTAAAATAGGCATCCCTCCCAAGCATTGTTTCCCTACCATCTCACACCTACTGAACTGTGCAGAGCTGGGTGCAGACTTGGGGAGTAGTCTGTGAAAGGTACAGTATATATTTTTGGAGTAGTGTGGGGCAAAGGATACTAATTCATGGAGGTTGTAGTGGTAGCATCATAAATTGAATGAGGGTTGCAAGAGAAGGGCTATAGATTTTTGGCAATCTTGCAAATGTTTCTATTGGCGCAGGGAATGGAGTAAAAAATTTAAGAAAGTGTGTTGATTGGGGAAGGAATTTTAGGAAGGGTACAGGAGGAGTAAAAATCTTGGGGATGAGTTGAGGTGGAATAAATAGTTTGCAGAGTTAGTTGTAGGAGTAAAACTTTGGAAGGTTCCAAGGTCAGGGGCACAAATTATGGGAAGAGAGTGTGGAAGGAGGTATAGATTACCGGTGGCATGTTCAATGCCATGCATCCATATTCAGATACAGGTGCTGAAATCCACCTGGGAAGCTAGACCAAAAAAAGTTGTCTGACTTCCCAAATGGAATTCTGCACTTGCATCTGAACAAATGGACATGAGTCCTGCAAGTGCAGTAAAAATTTCAGTAAACTGCAGCAAATATTTCAGATGTGTCCAGATGTCTATGAATAGGACACCAACATCTGGATGCATCTACATGGATGCAACATGTGTCCAAAATACAGAAACAAGTGGTGCATCCTCAGTTCTGAAAATCCTGCCCTATATGTTGTGGGCAAACTTTTTTTCTTTCATTTAGTATGCTTTTTCCTGCCCTGCCCATCCAGCCCATATTGGCCCTACCTGCATCCCCAGCCCTGTCACCCATCCCCGGGACTTACCTCTCTGGTATTCCTCCCTGGCTTACTCCCCAGGGTGGGGCCTTTGGGGATTGCCCATTCCCCCACTGGACCTCAAGCTTGGTGTTCAGGGAGCACTGGGTAATGGTGTGGGATCTGTAGAGAGAGGTGGGCAGCACACTGTGCGGTTGGTGTTTCCCATTTTCACATTGTTTAGGAGTCTTGGCATGCAATGATGTCAATGGCAATCATGCTGACATCTGCACCCACCTCTCCCCCTCCTGCAAGCTTTGGCCATCAGTTCCTATAGCCTTCGCTAGGGGTCCATCTAACACTGGCAGCTAACCCACCCTCCCTTCTGGAGGAAGAAAAGAGCAGGCCCTAGGATGTTCAACCCTCCTCTCCCTGGCTGGCCCTCTGACTCCCGGGCTTTTTCCCAAACCTCGGTCATTGGCATTGCAAGCGGTAGTGCTACTGATGCACCAGCTAGCCAACATGGAGGGACAAATTTGTGGAAGGCTGCAAGTTTGAAGGAACTGTGCAAGGACGGTACAACCCAGAAACATAGAAACATAGAATTTGACAGCAGAGAAGGACTGCTTGGCCCACCCAGTCTGCCAATTTCCCTGCCTGTTTCATATACCGTGGACCCTAAGTGATCTGTGGCTTACCCTCTCTTACATAGAAACATACAAACATAGACTTTGATGGCAGATAAGGACCGCTTGGCCCATCTAGTCTGCCCATTTCCCTACCTACAGGATAGGCCACAGATCCTAGTTAACCAACAGCCTATTTCCTCCTACCCACCACAAGAATTGCTTTATGTCTGTCCCATGCATTCTTGAATTCTCCCACAGTTTTAGACCCCACAACCTCCTCAGGAAGGCTGTTCCATGCATCCACTGCCCTCTCTGTGAAATAATACTTCCTCACATTGTCCCTGAGCCGCCTCTATCTTTAAATTGTGTCCTCTTGTTCTTGCACGTCTCTTTTTCTGAAAGATGCTACCCTCTTGGACTTTGTTGATTCCACTGTGGTACTTAAAAGTTTCTATCATGTCCCCCCTCTCCCTTCTTTCCTCAAGGGTATACATATTAAGCTCCTTTAGTCTCTCCTCATACGGCTTCTCTTGCAGACCCTGCACCATTTTAGTTGCCTTCCTCTGGACTGCCTCTATCCTGTCTATGTCTTTGCGGAGATGGGGTCTCCAGAACTGGACGCAGTACTCCAGATGGGGTCTCACCAACTGTCTGTACAGAGGGATAACAACTTCCTGTTTTCTGCTGCTGATGCCTCTCCCTATGCATCCCAGTATACCCCCAGCCCTCCCTACTGTCTTCTCACATTGCTTGCTAACCTTAAGATCATCTGATATGATTACCCCCAGGTCCCTTTCATTTTTTGTTGTTGTTACTATCTCCGCCACCATTGTGCATTCTTCCCCTGGGTTCTTGTTTCCCAGGTGCATTATTTTGCATTTCTTTGCATTGCTAGGAGCTGCCATACTTCTGACCATTCCTCCAACCTTGCCAAGTCCCTTCTCATCCTTTCCACACCTCCTTGTGTATCAACCCTGTTGCAGATCTTTGTGTCATCTGCAAAAAGGCATACTTTTCCTTCCAGTCCCTCTGCAATGTCACTTATGAAGACATTAAAAAGGACTGGACCCAATACTGAACCCTGAGGTACCCCACTAGTAACCCCTCTTTCTCCAGAGTGGACTCCATTTACAATTACCTTCTGTGTCCTGTTGTCCAGCCAATGTTTTACCCAGGCTACCACCCTGGGACCCACTCCCAGGCTGATTAATTTGACTATTAATCTTTTGTGTGGGACTGTGTCAAATGCCTTGCTGAAGTCTAGGTAGGTCATGTCCACAGCCCCTCCCTGGTCTACTACTTTGGTCACCCAGTCAAAGAAATCTATTAGATTCATCTGACATGACCATCCCGCTGTGAACCCATGCTACCTTGGGTCCTGTGCCCTACTAGCCTCTAGGTACTCAACTATTCTTTCCTTCAGAAGTGACTCCATCACTTTCCCTACCACAGAGGTCAGACTGACAGGTCTGTGGTTTCCTGCCTCTGTCTTGGTCCCACTTTTGTGAAGGGGAATCACGTCCGCCTTCCTGCAGTCCTTGGGTACCACACCATCCTCCCATGATTTATTAAAAAGAGTAGCCAGTGGTTTCACTACTTCCCCCCTTAATTCTTTTAGAATTCTGGGGTGAATTCCATCAGGCCCCATTGCTTTGTCCACCTTCAGTTTTAGGAGTTCTTGCAGAACCCTTTCTTCTGTGAAAGGACTGGGATCGATCCCCCATCAAGAGTGCTTCTGTTAACTGGATTAGGCACTTCCCCCTCCTCTTTTGTGAATACTGAGCAGAAATATTTGTTCAGTATCCCTGCTTTTTCACCGTCCCCCTCTGCCCACCCACCGTTCATTCTATTCAGAATCAATATCCCCTTCCTTTGTCTTTCTACGCTCGCTGATGTACCTATAAAAGGTTTTATCCCCCTTCTTAACCAAGTTAGCTATCTTTTCCTCAGTTTGGGCCTTTGCTATTCTGACTTCCCTCCCTGCTTCCTTCTGCCTTAACTGGTACAGCTCTCTGTCCTGCTCCTTCTGTGTTTCCTTATACTTCCGGAATGCTATCTTTTTCTTCCTGACTTTCACAGCCACCTCTTTTGAGAACCATAGTGGCTTTTTCTTTTGTTTTGATTTGTTTATTTGCTTCACACAAAGGCTTGTTGCCTCTGTGATGGCAGTTTTGATGATTCCCCATTGTTGCTCCACACCTCCTTCTAGCCTGTTTGCTAGTGCTTTTCTGAGGCACTCTCCCATCTTGCCAAAGTCAGCCCTCCTGAAGTCCAGTACCATCACTTTTGTATGGCTTGATTCTGTAGCTGAGTTTAACGTGAACCACACTGTTTGATGGTCACTTGTTCCCAGATGGCAACTCACTTCTAGATCTGAGATCCTCTCACTGCCCCCATTTGAGAGTACTAGGTCTAAGACTGCTCCCTCAGGAGTGGGTTCTGAAACTAGCTGTCTGAGGCCTGCCACCTGTAGGGCATCAAAAATGGCCCTGCTCTTGGATGTGGCTGCAGCAAATGTGCTCCAGTTAATATCTGGCATATTCAGGTCTCCCATCAACAGTATCTCCCCTTTCTCTGCCATTCTAAGATTGCCTTCTATCATATCCTTGTCCATTCCCTTCCCCTGACATGGGGGTCTGTACACAACCCCTGTGTGGATTGTGGTGCCCTTTCCAGTCTCCAAGGTGACCCACAGTGCCTCCTCTCCTCCCTGTTTACTCCTTTGTTCAGTTGCTTTTATCCCTTCCTTTACATAGAGAGCTACTCCTCCCCCTCTTCTCCCCTGCCTGTCTCTCCTGTAGGTTATGTACCCTGGTATGTTAACATCCCAGTCATGGTTCTCTGTGTACCATGTTTCTGTAACTGCTACGATATCCAGGCATCCCTCTTCCATCAAGGCCACCAGCTCAGGAGCTTGTTGCCCAGACTACGGGCATTGGTATTCATTACCCTCCATTTTCTGATGGCCTTACTCCTTTTGCCCCATCCCTGTCCTTCTTGCCTTGTCACTTTCTCCATTTACCCCTGCCCTTCTCCCTATCGACACCTCTATGTTGGGTGTTTACCACACCCCACTACCATGATTTTTGGGGCTAGGATTTCCCTGCTCCTTTCAGTGCCTCCCCTTGGCTAGCTTAAATGCTTGCCAATGAAGCATTTAAACCTATCACCTAGGATCCTGGTTCCTCCTGGACAGATGCAGCCCATCATGCCAGTATAGGCTTGCATCACTCCAGGTGGACCCCAGCCCCACATGAAGCTAAATACCTGAGCTCCACACCAGTTTTTCAACCACTGATTGAATCCCATGGTGCGGAACATCCTAGCCTCTCCTACACCATAGATGGGCAGCACCTCCGAGAAGGTTACCATGCGTGCTACTTGTCTAAGGCCCCTCCCCAATTCCACAAACTCTTCCTGCACTTCTCTAATCCTTTTCTTAGCCAGGTCATTTGTCCCTAGGTGGACAATGACATCCAGCTCCCTCCCCTGTGCAGCTGCTCCAGCAATCCTGAGGATTCGCTCCCTGTCCCTCCAAGCCATGGCGCCAGGCAGGCACCTTACCTCCCTCTCCCCTTCCTCCCCAGTTCTACCTTCCTAACAATGGAGTCCCCACCAGGAGTTGTTTCTCACGGGTCCCCCACCACCCTCCTGTGGGGTCTCCTTTGTGGATGTTCCCAGCATCCTCCTTGGTCTTCACTGCGGGTGCCTCCATAGAGGAATCACACTTTGCCAGAATGGCATAGGAATTATGGAGAGGTACAACTGGAGGGATGCACCTCTGTTCCACCACCCTCACCCTCCCTGAGCCCACTGTGGTCCAACCGCTCCTCTTTCTTGGCAACCTCTGAGGCAATGGCAGTGGCACTGGTGGTCCCTGGATGGAAGAGGAGGTCCCACAAATCTTGGCCAACTCAGCCTGGAGATGAGCAACCTCCTCCCTCAGCCCAGAGAGGTGCCTGCAGATGGGACAACACCGCATCCTCCAGAACGTCTCCCGGAAGACTAATGCTACACAGCCACTGCACTGCACCACTCCCATCATGTCTTATTTCTGGATCCTTAACTGTTTGCAATCCTTACTCTTTCCTCTGTTTTTTTCTCTCTCTCCTTACTTTTTGCCTGTGTGCCCTTTAAGCTCCTGATTGTCCTGTTCTGAGACAAGAATATCCTATATTTCTCAGTAGACCCCTTACTTGCTCAGAGGCAGACCTCCAGCAGCTAGAGGGGCTGGAGAGCTACTCTTGCCCTTCTAGGATGGTGGGTCTTTGGTGGCTCTGTGATCACTCACTTCCTGCTCCCAAACAGGAAGTTCCTGTTGTCAGTCAAATTCTGTGCCTATAAAAGTAGAACTAGCTTTGGGTGGGAGGGTGGAGGGGGGAAGGAGGGCAATATAGTCCCAGTAGAGAAGTCCAGTCACACAGCAGTCCTTTCTCCTGGTGTCTTCTGCCTATTGCTAGGGTTCCCCTGTGTCTATCCCATGCATTTTTCATTTCCCTTCCATTTTTCCTGCCACATCCTCTGCAGGTAGGCCATTCCATGCATCTACCATTCTCTCCATGAAGACATATTTCCTCATGTTGCCCCTGAGTCTACCCCTCTATTCTCATATCATGGCCCCTTGTTCTTGAACATCTTCTTTTCTGAAAGATGCTACCCTCTTGCACCTTATTTATACCTTTGAAGTGTTTGAATGTCTCTGTCATATCTCCCTTCTCTCTCTCTCCTGTCTTCCAGGGAATAGATATTGAGGTCCTCTAGTCTCTCCTTATAGTCTCTCCTTATATGGCTTCTGATACAGCCCCCGCACCATTTTTGCTGCCCTTCTCTGAACTGTTTCTATTCTAATTATGTCCATCCAAAGATGTGGCCTCTAGAACTGAACACAGAGATGAGGTCTCACCAATGTTCTGTACAGCAGCATCACCACCTACCTTCTTCTGCTGGAAATACCTCTCCCTGTGCACCCCAGCATTCCACTGGCACTCCTCACAGCCTTCTCACATTGTTTGATAACCTTTAGGTCATCAGATAGGATTACTCCAAGGTCCTTTTTCTGTTTGGTGGCCGTCAGTACCTCACCCCCGTCATGTACTCCTCCCCTGCATTTCTGTGCGCTAAGTGCATGAGCTTGAACTTTTTTGCATTGAATCTGGACTGCCACACCCTTGACTACTCCTCAAGTCTGCTGAGGTCCCTTCTCATTTTCTCCATCCTTCCTGGAGTATCCACCCTATTTCAGATCTTCGTGTCATCTGCAAAGAGACATACCTTCCCTTCCAGCCTTTCTGCAATGTCGCATGTGAAACTTACAAGTTTCAGGAGTCATAAGGTAGAGGGTACAAATGGTTGGAGAAGTATGTATGGTAGCAGTTTGGGACATGCACAGATGGGCACATATCTTGGGCGAGTGGGGATGGAGTACAAATGTTGGGGTAGAGTGGGAGTACAAATCTTGGGAGGGGTGTGAGGGGTGAGCGTGTGAATATTGGGATGGGTGCAGGGTAGGAGTACAAATATCAAGTGTGAGGGGTCAGGTTTGAGGAAACATGCAGAATTTTTTGAGAGGAGCAGAGGTACTAATTTTAGAAGGGGTGTAGTGGTAAGTATGCATTTCAGTAGGTTTGTGGGAGAAGGGGTATAGGCTATAATCATGGTGCAAGATAGAGTTAGAAACATGGAAGAGGTGTGCAGGCATGTTTTGAAATAATTACAAGGGAGGAGCTGGGTAGAGGTCTACATTTTTGTGGGATTATGCATTTGGAGAGATGTACTGGGGTGGTACACTAGTATACTTTTTTTGAGTGCTGTGGAACCTTAGCAAAGGGAATGAATCTTCAAAGAATAAACAAGGAGAGAGTTGTAGAGGCTGCATTCAGTGCTGAAAAGGAAAAACAGGAAACCAAAATTTACATTTAAGTCTGAGAAGGTTGTGTTTTTTTTGGGAGGGGGACTTGATACAGTGCTCAAAAGGTTGGCGATAAACCTATGGAAATAGTCAGGTATTTACCATTGTGTTTTCCTGGTATAAATCCATTAAAAACATTAGAAATTGGTAGAAAAGACTGCTTTCTACCATTTCACAGTGTGAGGTATTGTGTGCACTAAGCTCACAGAACCTGATGGAAAATGATGTCATTGTTGCTTGAATGACATCAGCACTCACCCAAGATTCTGCTGGTTGGTGTGAATAAGTCTGAGAGATTTTTTTGTAAACCATCAAATAAGAAAGGAAAACAAAACAGCATTTATACATAAGTATTTGCAATTTCTAAACTTTATTTCTAACAAATGAGGCTTAGTTGTCCTCATGGTGGACAAATGGTATATTTTTAAGGCATTACATTTGATCTTTAATACACACTTTGTTGTGTGTTATTGCTTACAAATGGTATGCTCCATGCAACCCTCCCTTCCCTAGTGAATTAAATGGTATACTCAGTAATGTTATCCTCCAAGTAAAACTCTTTATTTTTATTGCTTGTAGGCTCTAATAACCTTTGTATTATTGTTTCCACTGAGAATGGTTACAGAGGATGAGGTTATCTATTAAGTAAACAAACATGGAACTACTTTTCAAAAACAGAAACAATTTTAGATTTAAATGTATTTATCCAGGATAATCCAGCTGTGATGCAATATCTTGTATTAGTGGGGTTTCTACCCATTTTAAAGTTGGGTGAACTGGAATAAACAAAGGCTAAGTGACTTGATCAAAGATCAGACAGTGGGGGGCGTGTCCACCTATCCAGCTGAACAGACGTGCTTACAGAGTGCTTCCTTTACAGCGCACAAAAAATAGTTTATTTTGTGTACTTTTCAACTGACCTGCTAATTTGACTATAACTCCTAGACTTCTGGTGTCCAGCTGATTATAGAGATATCAAATCTATCAAGATGGGGAGGAAAAATATGGACTCAAAGCCTAATCTCTTTGCCTCACGTGGTGGGGCCTCCAGATCCCCCACCTTCTCCTGCAAACCACCCGACAATGGAAGCTATGAGTGGGAAGCCTGGTCCGGCAATGTTGAAGTCTCTGCAATCGACAGTGATGAATCTAACTAAAACCATCCAGAGGATTGATGAAAAAATGGATAGGTATAATACCCACTTGCTTACAGCAGAACAGAAGCTGGACAGCCTAATAGAGACCATGAATGATGCAGAAAAATCTTCACAGTGGGCTCAAGCTACAGCTACCACCTGTATGAAGGAGCAGGCTTTGCTCTGATCTTGATTAGAGCATCTGGAAAACTTAATGCGTGCTGCCAATGTACAAATTCTCAGACTACCGGAGGGTACAGGAGAAGACTTGCCCCTATTCTTATGTACCTGGCTGTTGGAGACTCTTAGACTGGACCTACAAGGTCAAATTGTACAAGCTTACAGGGTTAATGTCTGGAGATCGATGTCCACAGAAGGGGCTCAAACCATAATGTTGCTCACCACTTCTGTAACTGTGCGAGACCACATCCTTTGAGCAGTTCGGCAGCAGCACAACATTGAGGTTCACGGCACAAAAATACTGTTTTTCCCAGATCTCTCCTATTCTACCCCCATGACAAGAAAGACATTCAATGCACTGAGGAGGTGGCTGTAGGCTTTGGAGGTCCCTAACAATCTACTGATGCCGGCCTGACTCCATGTTACGGTTGGGAGGAAGGCCTACATATACATGGAGCCTAAGGAGGCCATGAAAATGGTAGAGAAGCTGGAAACCAAAAGGGCAATCCAGGAGGAGGACCCATCATCAGAATCAGAGGTGGAGGACACTTGAAAATGATCTGGCTGAGTGAGATTATATTCTTCTGAAGTATAAGAAAAAATTACTCACCTGGTAATTATGTTTCTTCTAATGGAGTCTTGCTGTATTCTGACTATTGCAGTTAGCCCCAGCACTCAAAGTGCCCCGGAGAGAAGAGGGTTAATTTTCTATGCAGAGCATAGAACATTGAGCTTGAGCTCAGTTCAAACCTCTGTCTGCTGCACTTAGAACCACAACCGTCAGATTCTTATGAGCTAATACTAACTAACTACTATGTGGAAATTGTAACATTTTTACTAGCCAAATGGCAACCAAACATTTTGGATCCCCAAAAGACTCAAGTCAAGAAATCAAAAATCAAAAACCAGGTAGTGAACAACTTAAGACTGTTAAATTAATAATATAACCTCCTCTCTCTAAAAGGAGGGAGTGCCCAAATGCACCCCTGGGGTGCAATAGTGCACCTGCCAGCCCACTTCCCAAAAACAGATTCTGAGAGGGGAGGCAGGGAGGGAGGTCAGAATACAGCAAGACTCCATTAGAAGAAACATAATTACTAAGGTGAGTAATTTTTTCTTCAAACCACATGAAGTCTTGCTCTATTCTGACTATTGCAGACTACCAAGCAGTACCTCCATGGAGGAGGGAATCAAACCTACCTTTGGAATAGGCTCTGCAGTACTGCTGTACCAAACCGAGCATCACTCCTAGCCTGGATGTCCAGGGAGTAATGTTTGGTAAATGTATGGACTGTTTTCCAGGTGGCTGCTTTACATATCTCTAGCAAAGAAATATCCCTGGCCACAGCCAGGGAAGCAGCTGTACCTCTAGTCGAATGAGCCCTCAGACCTGAGGGAGGTATTTTGCCTAGCTTCTCATAGCAGAATTGAATACAAGAGACAATCCACCTGGCAATAGTTCTCTTAGTGGCAGGTTTGCCCTTCCCCACTTCCCCATAAGTGAGAAACAACTGGAGGGAGTCAAACCTGTGAGCCTTAGTATGCTCAATGTAGTAACTAAGGGCTCTTTTAACATCCAAACTGTGTAAACTTCTTTCTCCTGAAGAAGAATGATCAGTGAAGAACACAGGGAGAGACATAGATTGGTTCAGATGAAAATCTGAAACCACTTTAGGTAAAAACCTCCTATTAGTTCTGAGGACCACCTTATCTCTATGGAATGAGATAAAATCAGGCTCCACTGACAGAGCTCACAATTCACTGATATGCATGGCAGAGGTAATAGGTACCATGAACACAGTTTTCCAAGTCAAGTACTTAAGCTCTGCTGAAGACAAAGGCTCAAAAAGGGGTTGCATAAGCTGAGCAATGCAAACATTAAGATCCCAAGCAGGGGTAAGATCCCTAAAGGGGGGGGTGGTAGGAAGCAATCCCTTGAAAAATTTACAGAATACAGGGTGAGATGACAGTGAGGAAGTCTTTCCCACTGACAGAAAAGCAGAAACAGCTGACACATGTACTTTGAGAGTAGGTGGTCTGAGGTCTAGGCCATTAAGATGAACCACATAATCCAGAACTGTAGGCAATTCAGCAATGTCTCGGGATATATGCTTCTTGGAACACCAAATGCTGAATCTTTTCCATTTGGAGTTTTACATTTTTATGGTGGCAGGCTTTCGAGAGGCTTTGAGAATATCCAGAACCCCTTGGAACAGATGCAAATCTGCATACTCTAACTCTTCAAGAGCCATGCCTTGAGATTGAGACCAAAGTTTGGGGTACCAAATCCTTCCATGAGAGGAGATTAACAGGTTGTAATACCTGGGAAAAGACAGGAGAAGATGGACTGTTAGGGACATCAACAGGGGGTACCAAGGCTACCTGGCCCAGTCTGGAGCAATCAGAATCACTTTGCAAGGTTGTGACCTTATCTTGACCAGAACCTTGAACAGTAGAGGAAAAGGAGGGAAGGCATATAGAAATTTCCCCTCCCAGTTCAAGATCAGAGTATCCAGAGGGACTGAGCCCAAGACTGGGGGTCTGCAACAAAACAGAGGAAGTTGGTGATTGTCTGGGGCTGCAAAGAGATCTATCTCTGGAGTGCCCCACCTTGAAAAAACACTTTCAACACCGGAGGGTCCAGGGACCATTCATGATGGCCCTGGAAGATCCTGCTCAATGCATCTGCTAGCACATTCTCCTTCCCTGGAAGGTGGACTGCTATCAGAGAGGTCTGCAGAGAATAAGCTAGGGACCACAATTTCATGGCTTCCATGCACAAGGCCATGGACCGAGTGCCTCCCTGCTTGCTGATGTACCACATGGTGGTGGTGTTGTCTGTCCTGACCTGAACCACCTTGTTCTGCACTGACTGAGACAGAGAGAGAGAAAGCTTGCAAGGCCTGAAAGACCACCCAGAGTTCCAAGAGACTGATATGAAGAAGGGATTCCTGAGGGGACCAGAGTCCCTGGGCTATGACAGCCCCCAGATGGGCTCCCCACCCCAATAGAGAAGCATCCATGGTTAAGATCACAGAGTAAGACTGAGTGATGAATGGGACTCCTTGTCTGAGGTTGCCCTGATCCTGCCACCATTGGAGAGCCTGGATCAGAGTCTGAGTCACTGGAACTACTTTGGTTAGAGAATCTTTTTTCTGAGACCAAAAGGCCCTCAGGTGAAACTGAATGTTCCTCATCTGAAATCTGGCCCCTTGGACCACTGCTGCAGAAGCTTCCATGTGGCCCAGAAGCTGAAGGAAGTGCCCTGCTGGCTGAGAAACCAGAAGGTGGAATGAAGAAGCCAGCTCTACAATAGCCCTTGCCCTTTCCAGAGGAAGAAAAGCTCTTGGTTTGACTGTATCCAACTCTGCACCTATGAAGGTGAGGAGCTGTACAGGCTCAAGAACTGACTTGGGAAGATTGAGAAGGAATCCTAGGGTAGTGAGCACTTGCTGAGTCACTAGCAGGTCTGACTTGACTTGGTCTGGGGATTGACCCACATTGAGTCAGTCGTCCAGGTATGGAAATATGGAAATATTCTTCCTTCTTAAAAAGGCCACTACTACTGCTAGGCATTTTGTGAATACCCTTGGAGCCAATGTCAGACCAAAGGGTGAAGCTTTGAACTGATAATGGCCTGAAGGCAATTCGAACCTGAGGTACTTTCTGTGGGAGCACCTGATGGGAATGTGAAAGTAGGCATCTTTTAAGTCCACGGAGGCTAGCCAGTCCCCTGGCCTTAGAGAGGGAAGGATTATTCCCAGAGTCACCATTTTGAATTTTGGTTTTAAAAGATGTTTGTTCAGGTATCTTAAGTCTAGGATGGGTCGCCACTCCCCTGTCTTTTTTGGGGTAAGGAAGTACCTGGTGTACAGACCTTTGCCCTGTGCAATGTAGGACCTCTCTCTACAGCCTGTAGAGCCAGTAGAGATTAAACCTCTGCCTCTAAGGCAATAGTTTCGGAGATGCTTGCAGGTGGAAATCATCTGGCCCTCAGCTTTGGAAATTTCTTGAAGCTGAGAACCAGCCCCTGGCTTACCACCTCCAGGACCCACTTGTCTGAGGTAACATCCAGTCCTGGATGAAGTAAGCCAGCCTGCCTTCTACAGGAATGGGGAGTTGACCCTGACTGACACATCAGGGTGTCTGCTTGGTAGAAGCCCTAGATTGAGGGGTGGATGCAGCCCTGCTCATCCCCCTTCTGCCTCTCCCTCTGAAGAACCCCCTCTGAGAAAAAGGAGAAGAGGCCTGTGCTTAGTAGAAAGGCCTATGAAAAGGCCTGCCCCTGCCCCTAGCTTGCTGCCTTTGAGGAGTTGCCTGCCTTTCCTTGGCCTGTGCACTCCTATAGGTGGTCCTATACTCATCCATCTTTTTCATGTAATTCTCTGTCTGCTCCCCAAACAGAGAATTACCCACCACAGGGAAATCAATGACCTTAGTCTGGGTGTCCTGAGAGAGACTAGTACATCTGAGCCAAGCCATTCTCTGAAGAGTCACAGATGTAGCCATGACTCTAGATGACACATCATTGGAGTCCACAGCAGCATGGAACTGTACCTTAGATGCCTCATTCCCATCAGCAGCCACCCCCTCCAGCTCCGAGGTTAGCTGGGGGGAGGCCTGCTTAGCCAGTGCTAGTACAGTGCCCCACCTGGACTTCTGGTACCTGGTTGCATAGGCTATATAATTAGCCTGCCTGAGTCCCAAGGTGGATGCCATGTACTGTTTCTTTGCCATGGCATCCAGCTTCCTAGAGTCTTTATCTGGGGTGTGTGAAGCCAAGGGTATATTAGCCTTATCACAGGCTGCAGCCTGCACAACCCTAACATAGAAACAAAGAAACATAGACTTTGATGGCAGATAAGGACCACTTGACCCACCCAGTCTGCCTATTTCCCTACCTATTGGATAAGCTGCAGATTCTAGTTAACCAACAGCCTACTTCCTGCAACCCCCACTATAATTGCCTTATGTCTGTCCCATGCATGTTTGAATTCCCCCACTGTTTTAGACCCCACAACCTCTCCAGGAAGGTGGTTCCATGTGTCCACCACTCTCTGTGAAAAAGAATTTCCTCACATTACTCCTGAGCCGTCCCCCCTCTAACTTTAAATTGTGCCCCCTTGTTCTTACACATCTCTTTTCTGAAAGATGCTACCCTCCTGGACTTTGTTGATTCCCTTGAGGTACAAAAAAGTTTCTATCATGTCCCCCCGTCCCTCCTTTCATCAAGGGTATACATATTAAGCTCTCAGTCTCTCTCTTCATATGGTTTCTGATGTAGACATTGCACCATTTTAGTTGCCCTCCTCTGGACTGCTTCCATCTTATCTATGTCCTTGCGTAGATGAGGTCTGCAAAACTGCATGCAGTACTCCAGATGAGGTCTCACCAACTTCTGTACAGAGGGATAACCACTTCCCTTTTTCTACTTGTGATGCCCCTTCCTATGCATCCCAGTATCCCCCTGGCTCTCCTTACTGACTTCTCACATTGCTTACCCACCTTTAGGTCATCTGATATGACTACACCCAGATCCCTTTCCATTATTCTTGTCGTTAGTACCTCCCCTGCTATTCTGTACTCTTCTCCTGGATTTTTATTTCCCAGGTGCATTACTTTGCACTTCTTTGCATTGAATCTAAGTTGCCATATGTCTGACCATTCCTCCAACCTTGCCAAGTCCCTTCTTATCCTTTCTACCCCCCCTTGTATATCAGCTCTGTTACAGATCTTTGTGTCATCCGCAAAGAAGCATACCTTGCCTTCCAGACCCTCCATAATGTCACCTATAAAGATGTTAAAGAGGACTGGACCCAGTACTGAGCCCTGAGGTACTCACTAGTAACCCCTCTTTCTTCAGAATGTGTTCCATTCACTATTACCTTCTGTGTCCTGTTGTGCAGCCAGTTTGCTACCCAGGCTACCACCCTGGGACCCACTTCCAGGCTGGCTAACTTGATTATTAATCTTTGACTGGGACTGTGTCAAATGCCTTGCTAAAGTCTAGGTAGGCCATATCCACAGCCCCTCCCTGGTCTATTACTTTGGTCACCCAGTCAAAGAAATCAATTAGATTTGTCTGACATGACCTTCCTGCTGTGAATCCATGCTGCTTTGGGTCCTGTGCCACGCTGGCCTCTAGGTACTCAACAATTCTTTCTTTCAGAAGTGATTCCATCATTTTTCCCACCACTGAGGTCAAACTAACAGGTCTGTAGTTTCCTGCTTCTGCCTTGCTCCCACTTTTGTGAAGGGAATCACATCTGCCCTCCTCCAGTCCTCAGGTACCACCCCATCTTCCCATGATTTGTTAAAAAGTGTGGTTAGTGGTGTCACTAGGTCCTCCCTTAGCTCTTTTAGGATTCTAGGGTGAATCCGTCAGGCCCCATTGCTTTGTCCACCTTGAGTTTTAGGAGTTCTTTCAGTACTCTTTCTTCTGTAACTGGACTGGTGTCAACCCCACTATCCAGAGTGCTTCTACTGTTTGGTTTAGGTAACTCCTCCTCTTCTTCTTTTGTGAATACTGAGCAAAAGTATTCATTCAGTATCTCTGCTTTTCACTGTCTCTCTCTGTCCCTCCCTCTCCTTTATTAATCTTCACTATCCCTCCCTTAACCTTTCTATGCTCCCTAATGTACCTTTAAAAGGTTTTATCCCCCTTCTTAACTGAATTGGCTATCTTTTCCTCGGTTTGGGCCTTTGCTTTTCTGACTGCCTTCCCCACTTCTTTCTGCTTTAATTGATACAGTTCCCTGTCGTGCTCCGTCTGTGATTCCTTATACTTTTTGAATGCAGCCTATTTCTCCTTAACCTTCCTTAACACCTCTTTTGAGAGCCATAGTGGTTTTTTATTCCACTTTGTTTTCTTTATTTGTTTCACACAAAGGCTTGTTGCCTCCATGATGGCAGTTTTAATTTTTCTCCATTGTTCTTCCACCCCTCCTTTCTGGCCATTTGCTAATGCATTCCTCAGGTATTCACCCATTATGCCAAAGTCAGCTCTTCTAAAGTCCAGTATCCTTGTCTTTGTATGGCTTGTCTCCATGGTTGTGTTTATTGTGAAGCACACTGTGCAGTGGTCGCTTGACCCCAGATGTCTACTGACTTCTAAGTTTGTGATCCTCTCTCCATTTGAGAGTACCAGGTCTAATATTGCACACTCCTGAGTGGGTTCCACCACTAGCTGTCTAAGGCATGCTCCCTGTAGGGCATCGAGAATGACCCTGCTCTTGGATGTGGCTGCAGTCCATGTCGCCCAGTTAACATCTGACATATTCAGGTCCCCCACAACAGTATCTCCCCTTTTTCAGCCATTTTGAGAATGCCCTCTATCATTTTCTTGTCCATTTCCTCTCCTTGAGATGGGGGTCTGTGAACAACCCCATGCCGATTGTGATGCCATTCCCTGTCTCCAAGGTGACCCAGAGTTCCTCTTGTCCTCCCCCTTTACTTTTTAGTTCTGTAGCTTTGATCCCTTCCCTTATGTAGAGAGCTACTCCACCTCCTCTTTTACCCTCCCTGTCCCTTCTGTAGATTGTGTACCCTGGTATGTTGACATCCCAGTCATGGTTCTCTGTGTATCATGTTTCTGTGACTGCCACAGTATCCAAGTGTTCCTCTTCCATCAGGGCTACTAGCTCTGGAATCTTGTTTCCCAAACTATGGGCATTGGTACTCATTGCCCTCCATTTAATGTTGGCTTTATCCTTTTTTACCCCATCCCTGCTCTTATTGCCCTTGTCCATTTTTCCATTTGCCCCCGTCCTGTCCTCTGTCAAGCTCTGTAACTCAGTGTTTACCCTACTACCTGCCATGTTTTGTGGGGGGAGGCTTGAACTTTCCTGTTTCCTATCAGCACCTCCCCCCTTGGCTAGTTTAAAAGCTTGCCAAGGAAGCCTTTAAACCTGTCACCTAGGAGCATGTTTCCCTTCCTGGACCGATGCAGACCATCATGCCAGTATAGACCTTCATCTCTCCAGGTGGACCTCCAGTCCCCAATGAAGCCAAAGCCCTGTGCTCTGCACCAGTTTTGCAACCATTCATTAAACTGCATGGTGTGCAGTACCCTAGCCTCACCCCTGCCATAGACTGGCAGTACCTCTGAGAAAGTTACCGTGCTTGCTACCTGTCTGAGGCCCTCCCCAACTCCACAAATTCATCCTGCACTGCACTGATCTCATGTGTAGCTAGGTCATTTGTCCCGAGGTGGACAATGATATCTAGTTTCCTCTCCTGTGATGCTGCTTCTGCAATCCTGAGGATTCTCTTCCTGTCCCTCCAAGCCATGGCACCAGGAAGGCACCTTACTTTCCTCTCCTCTCCCTTACCCAGGCCTACACCCCTAACAATTGAGTTCCCTGTAAGAAACTGTTTCTTTCCCCTGTGGTGTCCCTTGCCACTCTTTTGTGGGTCTCCCTTGTGGATGTCCCCAGCATTTTTCTTGGTCTCCAATGAGGGTGTCATCATGGAGGAACCTTGATTTGCCAGGCTGACATATGATTTGTGTAGAGGTGCAACTCGGGGGCTACACCTCTGTTCCACCACCCTCACCCTCCCCGAACCTACTGTGGTCCATCTGTTCTTCACACATGGCAACCGCTGAGGCAGTGGTTGTGGAACTGTTGCTCTTTGGGTGGGGGAGGCCTCCTTAGTCCTTGCCAGTTCAGCCTGGAGGTGGGCAACCTCCTCCCTCAGAGCTGACAGTTGCCTGCAATAGGGCAGCAATGCAGGTTCCAGAATGTCTCCCGGAAAATTGCTGCCCCACAGCCTGCATTGTTGATACAAGTACTCTGTACCTGAACCTGATAAGGTGTACCTTTTGTCCATCCTTCTGTCAACAGGAGGTACAGAATTTGGAGTTTTTAAAATCTTTTGTGTCTGTTTCCCAAAAGACATATGAAGGGGAATAGACAGTCTCTTGGACTCTGGGATGTCAATCATCTCCACATAATCAGGTTCCTCTTGTTCCTGCATGGCTTCCTCCACAGGGAGCTGGAGGGTTTCTGCCACTTTCCTGTAAAATATGTAGCAGGAAGGGGATTCAGAAAGCCTAGGAGGGGAAACACCAGAAGGCCTGTCTGGGGAGATATCCGGTTCAATGTGCTCATCCAGACATTCCACACCATCGTCATCATCATCATCATCATAATCGTCATCCCCCTCCAAATCCAGTTCATAAAAATCTTCAGAGGCATAACCTTGAACTGGAGGAACCGACCGAACCGAGTGCCTGCCAGAAGGTGCCGGATCAGATGGAACCGGGTGAAGCAATTCTACAGTCCTTATCCCTTTGGCAATCTCTTTGGCAGTCAGAAAGTGGGTCTCTGGATCCGAACCAGACGATTTTTCTTTTCTTTGTCTTTTTGTAGGAACCGATCCCTCAGGATCGGTTCTCCTCTTGCCCAAAGAAGTATCACCCTGGTCAGAGGGCACTCCCTCAGATTCGGTCGGAATCAAACCGGGCTGGCCATCCGGGTCAGCGGACTTCACAGCCTCCTTACCCCTAAGCCTACCTAATTTTTTTTCCAAGATAGACTTAGGGAAATTTTTACAGATTTGGCAGTCTGAATTGAGGTGGTCAAACCCCAGACAATAAACACAGGTGGTGTGGGGATCAGCCTCAGCAAAGACCTCCCCACACACACTGCAGTGTTGAAACCCAGTGGGCCCAGTTTTTCCTTTGGGTTTCTCAGTCATAACCATCCTAGCCACAAACTTACCCTTTTTATGGCAAACAACCAGGCAAGATACCCTTATCGGTTTCTAACCGTGTCCCGGGTATTGGAAAAAAACACAAGAAAATGCATTTTTTTTTAAAACCGATAAGGACCGGTAACCACACTCTAAGTTTAGAAACAAAGACAGAATATGTAATTCACTAAACCGCCGGTTCAGCCAAACCGGTCGAAAAGTCGAAAATCAATTTTTATAATTTACAAAAGTTTACTATGTCTAGTTCGTAGTGAACTGTAGTACTTACTGTACCACAGACAGAGATCTGAATCAAAACTTGCGAAAAAATAATCGGTAAAACCAAAGACTTTAACTGACTTTCAAACTGTGAGCAAAGGAGAAATCTTCAGAGCGACCATTCAATTAGGCGGAGTAAAGAATCTGACTGTTGTGCTTCTAAGTGCAGCAGACAGAGGTTTGAACCGAGCTCAAGCTCTACGTTCTATGTTCTGTATAGAAAATTAACCCTCTTCTCTCCGGGGCAGTTTGAGTGCTGGGGCTAACTGCAATAGTCAGAATACAGCAAGACTTCTTGTGGTTTGAATAACTGTTTACTATACTGTTTATGAAGTTTTTCAGTTTCTCTGCCTCAGTGGAAATGAACCGATTGTAGTTTATCAGGTCTGAATTTATGTCAAGAGGGTTAAAATAATTGATCAGAAGGACAGTCGACCTGGACATTTAGCTTTATTCATTTAATATGGACATTATGGTATGTTCTGTGGAAGTTCTTTTGTAGTAGGCCTGGACCGAGAGGACAATTTAGGACATAAACAAATACAAACTCTTGGGAAGTGTTTAGCCAATTCTATGTAATCTCTTTTCTCCCACCATTTCTTTTGTGTTTTTTTTTTTCTATGTGGGTTGAGGGAGCCTACTGGGAAGTATTATTGGAGCTTATGAAACAAAGGGGAAATTATCAACCAAGGACAGTAGTGCCTGGTGGTTATTTTTCTTAATGAATCTATTATGTGTTTATTGCCATAATATAGGCATTGATAATATACAGCTGTATGATATATGGATACTGTAGTACTAGATAGCTTATTGCTACATGGAATTCCCCTGAATCTTGTACTGAATGTTACAGTGGATCACAAATCTGAATGTCTCTTTAATGCTGTTTACTTTATGAAGTATTGCACTGTACAGTGTCTTATAGTGTGATGTATTCGCATAAACTCTATAAATAAAAAGTTAAAAATAAAAGATCACATAGTGAGTAGAGTCATCTACTTTATGGGGATTGTACTGGGATATTCTTTTTCACAGACCTGGTATAGGTGCAAGGTCACATTACCTTGTCAGTTTTTATATGAACACGATCGGTACCAGACATACCCTTATATAATAAATATGATGCCCTCAAACATGACACAAATGTTCCATCCCATGATGCTTTCATCAATATCCCCCGCAGTGAACCTTTAGTTTCTAGTCCACCCCATAAGAGGGAGAATAGTTATACTGAGATTCCCACACCCAAACAAAATAAATCTTATATAAATGACCAAAACCATGAACCAGTTACTTTGTCACCTACTTCTAGTAATATGGATCATCACCCATTATCTAAACAAATTTATGTTATTTGCGACTCAATTATTAAACATCTGGACTGCCCTATATGTAATGTGGATAAATTAAACCATACCTGCTCTAGCCTGTGAGGTGCTCGTGTATCAGATATCACTTCTACTGTGAAAAACATACTGAAGGGGGTTGGTGAAAACCAACTGTTTATATTACATGCAGGTACCAATGATATAAATAGAGGTAGTATAGACAAACTTAAACAGGACATCATAGCACTTAATAATGTGTTAGCTGAAAAAAATAGCCTAGTATGTTTCTCAGAGATTCTTCCGGTACCCAGAGCTCCTGATGTTATTACTACTAAGATTAAGGCCTTTAATGACTGGCTGAGACGTTGGTGTCTTCAACAAAACATTCTTTGCCTTGCTCATTGGGAAACCTTCTATCTAAAAGATTCACTGTTCTGCTGGGATGGACTCCACCTCAGTCATAGGGGTAGCTCTCTCCTGGGTAAAAGCTTTACAACAGCCATCAATAAACTTTTAAACTAAAACCCGGGGATGAGAACAGTGACAATAGATCCTGTTCTCTAAAGAAACCTTCTACTGACTTTTCTGAGTGTGAGGTACTCAGTTTAAACGCTAGATCCTTAAACCAGGTTAAAATGGCGGAATTGGAAGCTATGTGTCGATTGAATAAATACAGACTCATTTCTATTACAGAAACTTGGTGGGATCCTGATACTTACTGGAACCAGTGTATTCCTGGGTATAAACTATATCATAAGGACCGCCAAGGTCAGATGGGGGGTGGGGTATGTCTCTATGTTAGGGATGACATATCGTCATTTCAACTCCCTATCACTAGTGATATTGAAACTATCTGGGTAAATATCCAGTTTAAGGGGTACCCACAACAGCTGATAGGGACATGCTATAGGCCTCCAACATCTAATAAGGAATATTCTGCCTGCCTTCACAATGAGATCCTAGATATGGCTTCTAAAGGAAATATCCTTATATTGGGTGACTTTAACATGCCTACCATAAATTGGAATTCTTTAACTGGTAGTATGCAGGCTGAGAAAGACTTAATTACACTCATGGTTGATACGGGCCTAGAACAAATTGTTACAGAACCAATGCGAGGTGTCAATATTCTGGACTTAGTTATCACCAATATAGGGAATCTAATATCCAAAATTATAGTTGGTGCCCCACTAGGAACAAGTGATCATAATACTATTTCCCTTTCACTGTTATTTTGTCAATATATCACCAATTTTACTGAATTTAAGAATTATAATAAAGCTAATTTTAATGCTATTAATCAACAATTAAACTGAATTTCTTGGTATACTATATTATCTTCTTTCTCCCTGGAAGAATCCTGGGACTATTTCAAATCTTCCATTTATTATTTGGAAAAATTACATGTTCCTACCACAAAAAAATATAATAAAAAGGGGAAAATACCCTTGTGATTTAATAAAACTATTAAAGCCTTAATTAAGGATAAACAGAGGCTTTTTTCACATGTAAAAAACAGTAAGGGAGACACCAAAGAATTATTGTTCATTCAATACAGGAAAACTTTAAAATTACTAAAACAAGCCATTTTGCAATCTAAAAAGAAACTTGAGTTTCGTTTGGCCCATACCAAAGACAGCTATAAATCATTATTTTCCTACCTCAACAATAAAAAAATGAATAATAGGTATATGGGGCCTCTATGCATAAATGATACAATTATATCTACAGACAGGGATATAGCTGACACATTTAATAAGCAATTCTGCTCAGTTTTTACCATGAAAGAAGTTCCTAAATTCTTTAAGCATTCAAACAATGTTACTGCCTCTTACACTATCACTGAAGAGGATACATTAAAAGCAATTTTGTCCCTAAAACCCAATTCTAGTCCAGGACCAGATAACATCAGCCCCAGATTTTTAATTGAGACTGCCGCTGCTATTGCCAAACCCCTTTCAATTATTTTTAATAAATCCCTGTATGAAGGACTTATTACTCAGGACTGGCCAATGGCTACAGTAATCCCAATCTTTAAGAAGAGTAATCATTCCAGACCAGAAAATTATTGTCCGATAAATTTAACTTCTGTTATAAGTAAAATCATGGAGAAAGTTATTAAGAAATTGCTAGATTATGAATCTACTGAGGGTAACGTGATTGATATTACACAACATGGCTTTAGACAGGGATATTCCTGTACTACTAATTTGGTTTCCTTCTATAATCATGTTAGTATGGGTATGGATGGTGGCATACCTATGGATGTAATACTTCTCGACTACAGTAGAGCATTCGATAAAGTTCCTCACGATAACCTGCTTGACAAAATGAAAGAAATGTTTTTTTCACATTACATAATTAATTGGGTATCAGGTTGGTTGCATAAAAGACATCAGCAAGTCAGAATTAATGGCACACTTTCTCAGTCACTGAGTGTGACCAGTGGGATCCCACAGGGATCTGTGTTGGGTCCGACCCTGTTTAACATCTTTATTAGTGATCTGCAGGTTGGCCCTGAAAATGTTCTCTCAAAATTTGCTGATGATACCAAGTTGTGTGGCTCTGTTCTTACATCGTTAAACAGAGAATCCATGAGGAACAATTTAAAATCTATTGAAGAATGGGCAGTTTTAAACAAAATGACACTCAATTCGGACAAGTGTCATGTTGTGTATTTTGGTAAGAACAATCCTAGGCAGACTTATTTTCTGAACAATGTGGCCCTTCATTTGTCACCATTAGAACAAGATCTCAGGATAATCATTAACAACAAATTCTCTTCCAACAATCATTGTATGATGATAGCTAGGAAAGCCAACGCCTTGCTCACTCGGATCCAACGTTCATTTGTGTCTAGGACACAGGAATGTGTAATTCCACTGTACAGAGCTTTTGTTAGGCCCCATTTGGACTATGGATCCCCCTGCTGTAATCCCTACTTAAAGCAGGATGTTGACAGAATTGAGAGGGTGCAGAAAAAAGCCACAAAAATGGTCCCGTATTTATCCAAACTAGATTATGAGGAAAGGTTAAAGGTTACAGGGTTACATTCTCTCTGCACAAGACATATGAGAGGTGATTTTCTCCTCTTGTATAAAATCCAGAATTCTCAGGAGTTAATGCATCACTGTGGCTTACATTTCTCAACTAGTTGGACTTCCCCATGGTACCATAACAAACAGATATTTGTTTCTAAAACTAGAACAACAAAAAGGTTAAACTACTTTACAGTAAAAATTCCTAAATTATGGAATCTTCTTCCACAATATTTAGTCAATAGCAGTTCTAATCTAGCCTTCAAGAAAGGGTTGGATTGTTGGTTGGAGTGGAATAACCTTAAGGTATAATTATCCCACCAATGTGGTGGGGGACAATCTCGATGGGCAGTAGCCTTCTTTTGTCCCTTGAAACCAAGTAAACCAAGTAGACATGTTACTACACTTTACTTACCAAGCCGTACACAGTACCATATTTACAAATGACATAAAGTACCACTGCAACATGGAAAACAAACTAAATTTCACAGTAAAACGTAGAAGGTAGATGCATAAAAAGTAAGCCAACCAAACTTCTTCTTGCTCAGTCTGGTCTGCTGACTGCATAGTACCTTGCTCAGCTGTTCTTTACATGCATACAACTGATATTATAACAGGCCTGGTTACATGTAGCAAAGACTCATAGCTAGGCTGGGGAACTGGTCCCTCAATATGCTGTACAGGAGGGTAATACTGTGTTTTTAATTTTTTAGCCTGAAGCCACTTATTTAGCATGTTTAATCTAGTTTTACTGTTAATGTTTTGTAGTCTCTAAAACATATTGATATACAGTATGTGCAAACAAATCTCCCTTATATAAAAAAAAAACCTTTAATAGCTAAAACAGTTTCCTGGACATGAGATGTACCAAACTACATACAAATAGCATAACCACTGTTGCATATGGTCCCACAGTTCCTTAACCCAGGTGTGTCAGTTCCTCACATCCTTAAAACAATGAAATATAGACAATAACATCAGAAAAAGACCAATATGCTAGTCTCTCGGTGCAGCGGTTGGATTTCCACTTGAGACACCGGCAACCTGGGTTCAGGAATGGACCCAGGGCACTGGAGGGCTGGCCGGGGAGAGGAGGCTCAAGCATGCAAAGACTGGTCGCCTTCTCTTGGGAGGAGGGAGAGAGGCTGACCTGGAACTTGCTGAATCCGGGTGGAGGCCAGAGTATACAGCAATGCGTGGGTCCTGATAACCAAGAGGGGCATGATGAATGTCAGCATACACCTGGATGTTAGTGGCATGCCATGCCCCCAGGGAAAAAATGGGAAACAGAGCTCTGTGGTTGACCAGATGATGGTCTCCAGCTCCCACTGCCATGGGATCCTGGACAGCCTAAAGACCACCTCAGCAGCACCTGGGAAAATAAGGAGTGCACTGGTCTCCTCCACCAGTGCCTTCCCCCTTGGAGGAGGGGGGACCAATCCAGTGAAAGGTTACACTGGCTTACCCAGAGGGGCTGCAATGTGGAGTGGCAATGGTTGTACCAGGGCAGGGTGGCTAGTGCGGAGCATAGGCGGTCCAAAGGAGAGGCCGGCCAGGAGGGAGCAAAAAAAAACAAGACCGATACTACAGCCAGTCTACCCATGGTTCCCTATCTAACACTGGGAGCTATTACCCATATGGGGTACTAGCCCTCCATTCATAACATATAGAATAAAGTACGGGGTGGTGTGTGTAACGATAAGTTTACACATCAGGTATTAGAGCTACATAAACCCCGAGAGCTGGCTTGAGGGGTTTGTGAAAGATCTACACTCAAGGGTGTGTGTAAACTTGAGTTTAAACACACCACCTCATATTTTATTTTATATAGTTGCTGGGTATTATTTTTTCACCTCAGCAATTATATAAAATAACAATACCTCTCTGTGTAGCCGTGATCTGATCGGATTTCAGGGGAATCATCAGTCAGACATGGCTGCTGGAAAATTAAAAGGTTTACTTTACATTTTTTTCCAATGTCTGTTACAAACAGACCATTTGCAATAGTTTTAGCCAAGCAATGATTCTATTTTTTTGGGTGGGGTATTTACCACCAAGTCCAAGTGACAGTCCAGTCTCTGGCAGTTTTATTTATTTAATTTTTGTTGACCGGGTAAGTGCACTAGACAAATCCTGCCTATTTTTAGGCACGACCTGGGGGAAGGGGATACAGATGAATGCCAACTGACCTTGAACCAGATTATGCTGTTCCAGTAAGTGATGGCATCCAGCAACCAGGAATGGAAGAGTGGTGACTGGCGCATGCACAGGAGAAGGGGAAACCCAGCACATGTTTGCCAGTATAAACACTCCATTATAATGGCAAATTACGTCACAGGTTTCCGCAGGGAAAAAATGCAAGCCAGTTATTATATATAGAATAATACATAGGGTGGTGTGTTTAATGAGAATCTTACACACACACAAGGTGTTGGATGCTACATAAACCCCAAAAGCAAAGCTCAAGGGGTTTATTTAAGCATCCGACACTAAAGGTGTGTGTAAAATTTGAAGTTTATACACCAACCCAGGTTTTATTTTATAGAATTGCTGGGGATCATTTTTTTTGCCATAGCAAGATACACATCGCTGTGCAGCCGCGGTCAGGCTTAAGCATGGTCTGAGATCGGGATCAAATGGCTGTTTTAACATTTGCTTTTCTTTTTGTAAGGTGGTTCCTCCCAAAAGTGTAAGACTGTTTTTTTTTTCTATTTACTGTATTTTTTTTAACATTTACTTACCACGGGGTCCAAGTGCGAGATGTGGTGAAGTACAACAAGATGAAGGGAAGACCACAGCTGGTGCATGCATGGAGCTATGGAAACCCAGCATACATTTGCCATTATAACCAGCTGGTTATAATAGTGAATTATAATTGGGTTTCCCTATGGGGAAAATGCCCCCCCCCCCCCCGTTATTATAAACTCATTCATAATGCACTATTTATGTTACTGACTTCTTTTGGGGCTTAGACTATTAATTTCATTAAGCAACCACAATCTGTGTGAGAAAAGTTTGCCAAAATAATATTTTAGTGTTAATCCCCTCCATAGTTTTTGCAGTAATCCCTAGTTTTTGATTTGCAGTAATAATTCAGATAGAGCTAAGCATGTATCCTTTCCTCTCCTTTCATCTCAAGTCTTGGTACATTTCTGTGAGGTATCTCGTTAATGTTTTCTTTCCCAAATAAAAAAGACATACTGTAGGACATGATTTTCTGAGGGATCTGACCCAAAAGCCATCAACCCTTATTTTCAGACTTGTACACCTGTCTGAACTGACAGTCTCATGCAAGATCCAGCACAGCTTCCAAATCTGAAATGATAAGAACTCAAACCAGCGAGTAGTAGATTTCTGTATACATTGTATCAGAACATAGGTGCAGGCAATGGAAGGCATGACTCACTCACTAAAGTTCAGCACTGATATGTATATTTATTTACAAAGAATTCAATAAATTGCCTGGTCTCCCATCAATTTTCAGGGTGCCAGAACCCCTTTATTAGGGTGGACAGGTGTTTACAATTTTCCAACTTTTATGCATCAGTTATCAATCTCATAAACAGCCATTTATATAAAAGCCCCTACATTGATGAACTGGTAGTTTACCTTCATCTGAGTTTGCAGAAGAAAAAAAACACACCCTGTAGCAAAAAATGATCCAAATAGTAAGTTGTATATTCTGTTAAAGCAAACTGATGTTTCTGAAACCAGGAATTATTAAAATAAAAATGTGAGCAGAATTAGTTCCTTTTCTGTTTAGCACACTCTTTGTGTGCAATGCTGGTATAAACCATTTAAGCTTTGCTGTTGTGGTTTATGTGGCATCACACACACACCTCAGGTGTGCAGAAAAAAAACAACTCATAACACACTGCTGCCTGTGCATTATTACAAACATTAATGCAAAGCATTTCTGAGGAGATCCATTATCAATAGAACTTTACGTATAAATTAACAAAAACAAATCAGAATTAAGTAAACCATTCATCACACAGTACATCTGGTGCAATGTACATCAGAAGAGCAGTGCACATATATACAAAATACCGCTGATATTTGCATACAATTGACAGGTACTATTAAGCATGCTAATATTATGGACTATTAACATATTTCTCATTAAAGCAATATGTAAAATTGATCTACAATACTTAGGTTCTCTAGTATTATAAAATGGCCAAGACAGATAAAAGAATTTGACTGGCTAAGAATCATTCAAACCCATGTAAAGATCTCACCATAATTACATAGGGTGGGACAGCTTTCCCAGCCAAAAATGTCTTATTTTAATTAACAAAAACACAGCCATTTAACTTATTCCTATATTTTTTAAAACTGTTTTATAAGTGCAAGAAGACTCTTCAGAATGAATAATTATGACCAATATTTATACTATTCATGTGGTTCATGTTTATTATTAGTAAGCCATAGGCTATGACTATATTAAAAACATTTTGGTCTTTTTTTACAGAATGAGTGATAAAACCAGTTTATTATTTCAACAAGTTTCATAGTAACATAGAAATTGTTGGCAGATAAGGACCGCTAGGCCCATCCAGTCTACCCATAGGCCTTATACATGTATGCATCCACTCACCCTAAATGGTCAATGGCTTATCATCACTCCCTTCAGCCCAAGGTTTCCCTGTGCTTGTCCCAGGCATGTTTAAACCCCTCCACTGTGCTTGCCCCTACCACCTCTTGTGGCAGACTATTCCAAGCTTTCACCATCCTCACCGTGTAGAAAAACTGCCTCACATTACCTCTTAATCTCCCCCCTCCAATTTCATATCCTGCCCCCTTGTTCTGGTATCTTTTCTACATTGGAAAAGATCTCCCAGCTGCACCTTGTTTATGCCCTTGAGGTACTTAAACATTTCTATCATGTCACCCCTTTCTTTCCTCTCCTCCAGTGAGTTAATATTGAGGTCTCTTAGTTTCTCCTCATATGTTTTGTGGTGCAAACCATGCACAATCTGTGTCACCCTTCTCTGGACAGCCTCCACCATGTTTATGTCCTTATGCATGTGTGGTCTCAAGTACTGCACACAGTACTAGAGGTGAGGCCTTACTAGCATTTTATGTTTTATACAATGGCATCACTACTTCCTGCCTCCTACTAGTAATACCTCTGCCTGTGCACCCCAGCATGCTACTGGCCCTCCCTGCAGCCTTTGCCACTGCTTTGATACCTTCAGGTCATTAGATATGGTAACCCCTAGGTCCCTCTCCTCTTTGGTGATGGTCAGCACCTCCCCCCATCCTGTAGCTCTCCCCAGGGTTACCCCTACCCAGGTGCATTATCTTGCACTTTTTTGCATTGAAAGTCAGTTGCCACACCTCTGACCAGCTTTCAAGCTTCTCCAGGTCCCTCTTCATTATCTTCACCCCTTCTGGAGTATCCACCCTGCTGCAGATCTTGATGTCATCTGCAAATAGGCAGACCTTTCCTTCCAGCCCCTCTGCAATGTCACTAATGAAGACATTGAACAGGATTGGATTGATCCCAGTACTGATCCTTGTAGCACTCTGCTGGTCACCCCTCTCTCCCTAGATTGGATCCCATTTACCACCACCCTCTGCCTTGTGTCTGTCAGCCAGTTTCTAACCCACTGTATCACCTCATGCCCCATGCCTAGACTACTCATCTTGTTAAGCAGCCTTCTGTGTGGGACAGTATCGAAGGCTTTGCTGAAATCCAGGTAGGTGATGTCTACAGCCCCTCCCTGATTCACTTCCCTAGTCACCCAATCAAAAAAATCTATTAGATTCATTTGACAAGCTCTTCCTGATGTGAATCCATACTGCCTCAGATCCTGGGTACCAATGGATTCCAGGTGTGCCACTATACTTTCTTTCAGCAGCATCTCCATGATCTTCCCTACCACTCACTCACTGTGTAAAAAATGCCAAAATCTTTTTAAGTAACCTACAACATGACAACTGGCAAGGAATCAACTTCACTTCCTGCTCTGTCCACCACACAAATTTGAGGCTGCCCCCCTCAATTTAGAGTGTTTTCTGACAGTGGATACCCAGTCCTACTGTTGGTATCTGCTAACAATAATTTTTACTGATGGTGGATGCCCATCCCAACACTGGTCTCCCTTACTGCCTGTTTAAATGAAGACCCTCACCCATTATCTAATACCTAAGCCACCCACCTTCCCACCACAATCCCCCAAAACAGCTGATATCTGTTATTACTGATGGTGAGTGCCCAATCCAGCTGCTGCTATCCCCTTATCCCCCCAAATCATTATGCAGCACAGCAACAAAAAATGTTTTTCCAAAAATGTACATTCAGCTACAATTAACAAAAGTATTAGAATCCCTGTAAAATCTACTTTTCTAGGTACCTCCTATTCTGTGCACCAATTTATTTATTTTTGTTCCTAACACTTCTCAAGGCCAAAATGCTATTTCTAAGGAAAATGTGGTGGCCATCTTTTTTTCTTGAGAAAAAATGAATTAAAACATTTATAAAACATTACAATTGTGGTAGAAATAGTCACCCTGGCCTTGGTGTACTTTCCCCTGGGTTCCACTTTTTCAGAGTACTGAAATTTCTTAATTACCTTACAGGAGTGGGTGGAACACATGCTGGTCTGTGATGGGGACTTTAACTTTGTTTTTAACCCACAATTAGATATCTCATCCCAAATCCCTAAGAGAGAGCATAAAGTGGCAAGAGATGTTTACCGTCTTTTCATGGAGTTAGGTATGGTCGATGCCTGATGCCATCTGAATGGGCGGCAGACAGACTATACCTTTTACTCCACCGTCCATCAGATGTACTCACGCTTGGACTATTTTCTGGTTTCCAAGGAGGAGATGAATAGGGTCAGGAATGTATGGACTTTCTTCTGTGCGATCACTCACTACTATTTATTAAACTTAATATGGGTAAATTTTGTAGAAATACCTTCTGGCATTTAAATATTTCTTTGCTCCAGGATCCTGGGGTCCAGGAGAGTATTACTTCAATGTATAAACAATTCCTAGGGGACAACTCCTAGCCTGAAATTTCCTCTGGGATCCAATGGGATACTGCAGAGGCATTCCTGAGGGAAAAGTTGGGTGCACAGGGTGTGGTGCAGCCATGATACTGGACTGAGCTTGGAAGTTTGGGGGATGCCCAGTGTTCTACCAGCTGGCACAGCTTAAGGAGGAGGTAGAGGGGATCCAAATGCAGCTGGGGGTGCTGAGGGGGGAGGATTGGAGAGGTAGGAGGCAAGCGGTCACCTACATGGAAGCACTAGGTGCTGGGGCCTCCCAAGCAGGGGGAGGAGTGAAGAGAGTTGCTCACGCTAGGAGAGGAGGGAAGGGAGGTACACAGGGGGCTCTAGGGAACCCTGGTAGGTGGGGCCCAAAATATGGAAATTTCCACAGCAGTAGGCAAGAGCCTGGGGGTGTCCAAAGAAAACCGAGAGAGGCAGCAGGGACAGGGGGCACTGGGGGATGGGCTAAGACTCGCAAATTGTTTTAACCCTCTACACCCATTGGTAGAAGAGGGATGTGTGGGGGGGAGGAGGAGGATGATGATGATGTTGCTGCTGGTGAAGCTGGGACAGGGATGAATTGAAAGGGTGAAGGGGGCAAGAGGCATGTGCACAATAGAGGGGGTCCCAGACAGGATGGGGGAAGAGGGGTTGGGAGAGAAGAAAAAGGAGGATCAGGGGAACAAGGAGGAGGCTGATGGTATGGAACAGGGGAGTAACACAGGCAGGAAGGCACAGGACATAAATGGGATGATAGCGAGCAGAAAGCCAAGTAGGTAAACGGATAGGATGGATGGATTAGTAAGGAGTGGGGAAAGAGATACGAAGAAAGATACTGGGGTGGGGGGGTAAAGAAGACCAGGACATGGGTAGAGGAGGTGACCAGGGACAATAGTGAAGGGGCTACCTTCAACACCCAGATTGTGGGAGGTGTAGGGAGTCGGTCGAGGGGAGAATCCAGATGAAGAGATGAGGAGGGGCATGGAAGGAGGGGGAACCAGAGGGGTGAACAGGAAGGCAAGGGGGAGGTTAGAGTACTGCTATTGAGGGACTCCATGATCAGAGGCATCCAGTTGAAGGGGCAGAGATGGGTAAAACCTGTCTGATTAGAACCAAATGCATCGCCTGAACTCCAGGTGATGCTTTGTGACCTCACGTTTGGACTACTGCAACTCCCTTTACTTTGGGCTCCCTGGGGTTGATATCTGCCACTTGCAGCTAGTGCAGAACTCAGCAGCCCAGTTGTTAATGGGGACTTCTCATTCCTCCCATATTACACCGGTGCTGCGGGATCTGCACTGGCTGCCGGTTCAGTGACGGATCACCTTTAAAGTCAGATTACTGACATATAAAGCCCTACACGGTCTGGGCCCTGACTACCTGAAAGATCTTCTAGTTCCTTACCTTCCGATGCGACCTCTCCACTCAGCCAATGAAGGGTTGCTAGAGATTCCGAGGGTAGTCTTAAAATCCTCCGGCCGAGCTTTTATGTTCACATCGCCGACCCTCTGGAATTCTCTACCCCGTTGGATTGGAGAGTGCATGATGGTGGAGGGTTTTAAATGAGGTTTAAAATCCTTTTTATGGAAAAAGGCTTTTGGAGATGATGTGGACATAGACTGATGTTGTGTATTTTAATCTTGATTTTAATGTTTTTATGACGTTTTAATATATTGTTATTTTATTGTAATGCACCTTAATTTTAGAAAGGCGCAATAGAAATAAAGATTATTATTATTACCCATGCCTGATGGTGCACAAGGCCAAGCATGAGTTGTACTCACTGACAAGGGAATGCAGGGTGGACCCCAGACGCTCTAGTGCACTTGGGGACAAACGACATAAATAGTAATAGTGAACTAGAAATTCAGGCAAGGTTCCGGGAGTTGGCCAGGGCATGCCTTTCCAGAGGCTGTAAGATCTCCTTTTCAGAAATCCTGCCGGTGCCAAGAGCTAGTTGGGAAAACAAGATGAAGATTAGGGAGATAAATCAGTGGCTTAGGGAGTGGTGAGGGGAATTGGGGCATGGCCTGGTGGGGGACTGGGGGAGACCTGGGAGAATAAGGGGCTGTACACTAGGGACAGGCTCCACCTTAATTTGGAGGAGAAGGAAATCCTTAAGCTCAAACTAGCTGGGTTAATCAGCGATAGGTGGGGTTTGAACTTGTGAAGGGGAGGGATCAAAAAAGGGGCAGTGGCCAGCAGGTACAATAATTGAGGGACAGGGTCTCCACTCCTCTAGGGGACTAGGGAGAGATGGAAATCGGTCACCAGGTGGGGTGCAGGAGCTGAGAAATGGGAGCTCAAGGTGGAGAAAGGAGAAGAGGGAAAGGGGGTGGAGGGTAGTTCTGATAAATGCCAGGAGCTTAGGAAATAAAATGCCTGAACTCCAGGTGATGCTAGCTGAGGGGAAGATAGATGTGGCAGCAGTCACTGAGACCTGGGCCACTCAAGGGCATGAGTGGAACCTAAATCTGGAGGGCTACACTATGTTTAGAAAAGATAGGGGGGAGGAAGGGGTGGTGTAGCACTGTTAGTCAGAAATGGCATGGGTATTGGAGGGGTAGAGGAGGCAGAGGGGAAAGTGGAGGCTATTTGGGTCACCTTGCTGATACAGAGGGTTAAGAGAGTAAAGGTTGGAGTGGTATACAGACCACCAGCACTGGCAGAGGTCCTGGAAGAAAGTTTGGTGGCAAATCTTGAGGGACACTATTGATTGGGGAAGGGTAGTGGTAATGTGGGACCTCAACATGCCAGGAACAGACTGGGGAACTATGACGTCACCAGTGGCCAGAGAGCAGAGGCTGCTGGATGTCTTCCAGGATGCATTTCTGACACAACAGGTGGGTGAGCCAACTAGGGAGGCTAGGCCACTGTATGTGGTCCTGGTAGACAGTGATCAGATTAGGGGCCTAGAGGTGGGGGGCCCATTGGTGGGGAGTAATCACGCCACAGTCTGGTACTTCCTGGACCTAGGGGGGGGAGGAAAGCTGAACTAGGATGGTAGTAACCAACTTTAGGGGTGCAGACTTCAGGGAGATGGGAAGGATCCTTAAAGATCGTCTGGACAGGATAAGGTCAGATATGGATGCTGACAGCAGGTGGGGGGATCATTAGGAGGGGAATACAGGAGGTTACCAGATCCTGCACAAGGGAAAGGCATAAGTTCGGTAAGGCCAGAAAACCCTGCTGGTGGACCCGGGTGGTACAGGAGGAGGTGAGGGAAAAGAGGGCAACCTATATGCGCTTCAAGTGCTCAAGGAGTGAAAGGCATCAGGAAGAATATGAGCGTACAGCCAAGAGAGTCACCAGGGTAGTGAGAGCAGCTAAGGCAAAAAAGGAGCAGTCCTTGGCCAGTGGGATCCGGAAGAGGGACAAGGGGTTCTTTAGATACATAGGGGAAAAAAGGAAAGTAAGGGGGCAGATCAACAAGATAAGGATAGGGTATGGTTGGGCATAGGAGGTGAGAAAACAGGCAGAAGTCCTAAATGAGTACTTTGCCTCAGTTTTTACCAGTGGGGATGGAGGGGCTATGTCTTGCAAGAGTAGGGGAGCAGGGGTAAACTGGAGCAAGGGGTGGGACCGGTAGAGACCAGAGGCCCTGATGAGTCTGGGGAAAAGGAGTGGCCACCACAGATAGGTGGGGGCCCAGCAGTGCAGGGTGAAAAAGGGGAGGACGTGGAGGCTGAAATCCCAGTAGAGAGAATAAGGGAAGCCCTCAGGTTCCTTTGGATGGAGAAAGCACCTGGGCCAGATGAGATACATCCCAGGTTGCTGAGGGAACTGGTGGATGTCCTGGCAGTCTCTCTAGTGGAGCTTTTCAGCATCTCTCTGAGGACTGGGTGGGTGCCCCAAGACTGGAGGGTAGCCCATGTCATGCCGATCCACAAGGGGGAATCAAGAGAGGAGGCGGGAAATTAGAGGCCCGTTAGCCTGACATCGGTGGTCAGCAAAGTGATGCAGGGTATTGTCATGGAAAGACTATGGGGGTTTCTGGAGCAAACTGGGTACTCAGATGATAGGCAGCATGGCTTTGTCATAGAAAGATCATGCCAGACAAACCTTGTTGAGTTCTATGACTGGGTGATGAGGGCCCTGGACCAGGGTAGGCCAATGAACGCCCTCTTTCTGGACTTTAGCAAGGTGTTTGATTTGGTACCCCACAGTGGCCTGCTGGCTAAGCTGAAGGAAATGGGGGTAGGGAGACAGTTGTTAAGATGGATAGGAAATTGTCTCTCTGAGCATACTCAGAGGGTGGTGGTTGGAGGGTTAGCCTCATCCCCAAGGTGGGTTACTAGTGGGGTTCCCCATGGATAGTGCTCAGGCCACTCCTGTTCAATGCCTATATCTCATACACCAGGAGGGGGATCAGGAGTGAGATGAGTCTCTTTGCAGACAACTCAAAGCAGGGTGCAGTGGTAGATGGGTAGGAGGGGAGGGTGGCCTCACAGGAGGATCTGGAGGCTCTGGAAAGGTGGTCAGGAAAATGGAAACTAAATCTCAAATGTGGGGACGTGCAAGGTTCTGCACCTGGAAGTCAGAAATCCAGGCCAGGGGTATACCCTGGGAGGAGACATGATTCAAGTCACAGAGGGTGAGAGGGACCTGGTGGTAGCAGTAGATGTCAAAATGAACAACTCAGAGACCTGTAGGAGGGCAGCGGCAAGGGCAAATAGGATGCTGGGATGCATCGCCAGGGGGATTACCTCCAGAAAGGCAGAAGTGATCCTTCCACTGTACAACTGCTTGGTTAGGCCACACCTCGAGTATTGTGTACAGTTTTGGAGACCACATTTAAAGAGGGACATTACACTCCTAGAGAGGGTCCAAAGGAGGGCAACCAAAATGATCTGAGGCCTGGGGGAGAGGACCTTCAGGAGAGGCTCAAGGAGCTTGACATGTACACCCTGGAGGAGAGGAGGGATGGGGGGCCATGATAGAGGTCTTTAAGTGCATGAATGGATCAATAAAGGAGGCCCAGTCAGGGTACTCCAAAGGAAGGAGGGTGGGGCAACGAGAGGTCATGGGTGTAATCTGGATGGGGGCAGGCTCAGAGGGGAGAGGAGGAGATGGTATTTCACTGAAAGGGTGGTGGAGCCATGGAATGCACTGCCCTGGGAGCTGGTAGAGGTGGAGACTGTGGACGGGTTTAAGAGGGGATGGGACAGGTACAAGGGGAGGGTAAATTTGACCAGGCCCAATACAGGTGGAACATCTGAAACTGGGGACAGTATAACTCAAGGGGGAAGGGGGACACCAAAATCAGCCTTCAGTGCAGGTGCTGAAAATCGAGCAGACTCGAGAGACTGTTAGGCCTATTCTGCTGGCATTTTAGTATATTAGTAAATATCCAGTTGTAGGAAAAGAGAATGAGAGGCCAGGAGAGTTAAGCTGTTGGAACAGATTCAAATATTAGAGGCTCAGCAGAAAGAGAAAATAGACAAAGCTCGAACAAAAGAGTTGAGGGATCTTAAGAAAGAGCCGAGTGACTTGCTGGATTATTATGTAGAGCAAAAGCTCTTATTTTGTGACAAAAAATACTATGATGGTGGCCCTCACTCCTTGCAACTTTTAGCCAGCAGATTGCATGTACAAAGGGTTAGGGCATTGATCCCTGCCCTGCACCATCTGCAGAATGTTCAGTTCTTACAGCAGACACTGAACATTGCAGAGGCTTTCAGGACTTATTATTCCAGCCTATATGTTCCTGAGCCTGATCTAGGTGGGTTGGGGTGAGGTGGAGGAGAGGGTGTTTCTGGAGAGGCTGAACCTTCCTAGGCTCACTCACCAACAGGCAGAGGACCTGTTAGCTCCTATCTCATCAGCAGAGTTTCTTGAGGAGGTGAAGAGACTAAAATCAGACAAATGCCCGGACACAGATGGCCTACCGATGGATTTCTGTAAGTGTTTCAGGGAAGTGATACTGCCCTTGCTACTTCAGACTTTTGGAGAGGTTTTCAGAGACGGGGGCAGATCCCTCCTTCGTGGTTGCAGGCGGGCGGTGATTTCTGTGGTCCCCAAAGTGCACCTCATATAGGCCTACAGTATCTCTCTATTGAACAATGACTTCAAGATCTTAACAGCAATACTGGCCAGGCGATTATAGCAGGTTCTTCCAGGGTTAATACAGCTTGACCAGATGGGCTTTATCCCGGGATGTCAAGCCCAGGATAACCTCAGACGAACAGTATAGTTTTGATCATATACATGCCACAAAGCTCCCCTCCCTCCTGTTGAGCCTGGATGCTGAAAAGGCCTTTGATAGGGTCTCTTGGTCCTTTCTGCGCACGGTCCTTTCTGGGTTTGGGTTCCCTTAGTCACTAGCCTGTTTAAATTATATCACAATCCCTGTGCCTACATTAGAGCCAATGGCCATATCTCCTCCAACTTTACTTTATTTTTTATTTAGTTTTTGTTGACTGGGTAAGTGCACTAGACAAATCCTGCCTATTTTCAGGCACGACCCGGTGGAGGGTGATACAAATGAAAGCCAACTGACTTCGAACCAGATTAAGCTGTTGGTGGTATTTTTAGTGAATGAGGGAAATTTGGCCAGGACACTGGGGAAATTCCCCTACTCTTTGTCGGTAGGGGGCCCTGACATTGCGTGGAGCATCAGTCCATGGCTGAGGCTGGAAGGGAGAGGTTGCTGGAGGAAGAGTCTGTGGAGTTGGTGAGCATGGATGCAGTAGTGGAGGCGTCAGGGAATACAGAAGCGGCGGCTGGGGAGCACCCGAGGGGTGGCTAGCATATCACCCGCGAAAGCATTGTAAGCCTGGATCCTGGAGTAGTACTTAGTTTAGCACAAAAAAAGCAGTGTCTGGAAGAGGAATTGGGGAGAATTAACCAGCAACTGGATAATGCGCTGGTACAGCATGATGATGACCGCAAAGAAAACGATCAGCAGCTTCCCCGATGTCGGACACCTCTTTGGGTCCTATGAAGGTCTTGGCATCTGCAGAAACTATAACTCCACTTCCTGGTCAGGAAGAAAGGCCCCCACGACATGAGTGGAGTGAGGGAGATGATGTTGGATGGTTGCCAGAGAAAGCACTTTCCTGAGCAGGATGGACGTCCCCTTCCCGTGGAGTTTGCAGCCTGATCTGGCATTTTCACTGGTTAGATTAGTAAATCCATTGGCTTCTTCTACAACTATGGTTTCCGGAAGGTCAATAGCTCCTTCAAGTACTGTTTGCTCTGAGGATTTGGATATGCAGCCGGGGGAGGGGGTAGAGCTTGGACCTCCACAAGTTGATCAGAGGGATTCCCCTCCTGAAGAAACGGCATCTTCTGATGCAGCCCCACCTATGCAAGTCATTTTCACAAAACCATCGATTTGGCGAAACGTAAGAACGAGGTTACGGTTTGTGGGACAGAAGGATTCAGCACCAGATCGATTTCATGTGGGGAAAGTTTTACTTAAACAGTCTTTGGATTTTTCCTCTTCAGAGGTGTATGCCTTAATTCATGCACCAGGAGAAAGTACTTTTGACATTAGTTTTTGGACTCCGGCTTTGCTGGAAAAATTCTGGTGTAGATTTTCTAATTTAAAAACAAACCCACTTTGGGTAGACTTTATTGTAATACCCTTGACTAAGCAACCCTTTCAGGTTATTACTATTCTTTTTCTTAATGAAGGGGTAAATATTACTGATGTGGTATACTGGCTGGAAAAGCGGTGTACTATTCAGGGGAATCTCTCCCCCATAATGGATGATGAAGGATTCTGGACTGGGGGTTGGAAGTTTAAAATTAAATTACACCAATCTGATCAGGATGTTATCCATTTACCTAACTGTTTTTTTATAGGTCGTGATAAAGGTTTTTTGTTTTACCCTGGGCAACCTAGGATGTGTTTTAAATGTGGGTCTACCAGGCACATTGTTGTCAAGAACCAAAATGCAATCTTTGTGAGGAGGTAGGTCACGCATTTACTGATTGTCCTTGGGCAGCTAGGAATATGGATAATGCGGATTTTGGGGTTCAAGATTATTATATTAAAGAGGCTATTACTCCCTCAGTTTTTTCTGGGTCTAAAACCCCTGGTGGTAGACAAGTGCAGCAGGTACCCGAAAGTAGACCCCCCCCAGGCCCAACTCCATTAAATATCTTGCCTGTGGTTATTTCAGCTCAGCCTGTTCCACAGATAGGTATGGGATGCCCCCCTCCTTCCATCGGATTCTTCATCTAGTTCCCAAGATTTTTTGGTGGTTCGTCCTAAGAGAGGGAAGGATTCTAGGCACAAGGTCTCAAAAAAAGTGATAGAACCCTTGGAGGATATAAATAATTATGAGGTTTTACAGGATGGTCTCTCTGATCAGGAAACAGAAAATCCTATAGTGGAGGGAAGTCAGCCTCTGGGTGGGGATTTATTGGATCCAGGTGGATTAATGGTAGGTACTCCAGGGCCTAAAGCTAGTGGCAGGGTCACCCAAGCCTCTAGCAAAGTAAAGTAAGGAGAATTTTTTCTTTCTTTGGGTTTTTATGACTGCATCCCGGTACCATTTACGAATTGCATCTTTGAATGTGAATAGCATCCAGTCTGAATTTAAGAGACTGGCAACATATGGGCTTTTTCTGAAATCTGACTTGGATTGTATATTCTTTCGGGACATTCGTTTACATCCCCAGGTCTTATGGAGGCAGCTGGTTATGGAGGGCTAGTTATTGGTCTCAGGGGTCTGAGCAGTGTTCTGGGGTTGGGATTTGTTTTTTTTCAACGGTTAAAATAATCCGGCATTTAGAAATTGTGGAGGGGCGGGCTTTATTGCTAGATATTGTATGGAAGAGTTTACCCATGCGGCTATTGAACATATATGCACCCCAATTAAAATATGATAGGGTACGGCTTATTCGCATCATACAACCTTTTTTATTCACCAGTATGCCGGTAATCTTTGGGGGGGATTTTAATTGCACCTTCCCTCAGGTTGGAAGTAATATGTTGGGAAAAAAACAATATTGTGATGTTTCCTGTTTACTACAGGTTATCTCTGATGTTGGGCTAATTGAAGTGTTTGGGTATGGCAGTGCAAAGGCTTCACATACATATGCTTGTGGTCCTCGTACATCTAGGATTGATTATTTTTTTATTTCAGACTGCTTTTGTATTCAAGAGGCTGTAGTTATCGATGTGGCAACATCAGACCACCGAATGTTGGTTTTGGCGATAGGTAATGTACCTGAACAAAGACGGGGTCTAGGTTTCTGGAAGTTAAATATTTCTTTATTAGACTTACCTATGACACAGGAGGGTTTTCAACATGTTATGGAAGCAAGGAAATCCGTGTTTTCCTCTGTGAGGATAAAAATCAATGGTGGGAGGACTCTAAACAAGATTTTTGTTCTTATTGTCAGTTTGTAGGAAGGCTTAATGGATCCTTTAAACGGAGTACTTTGTGGAATTTAAGGGCACAGCTAAGAGTTTTAGTTTCTCAACACTATGAGAGGGGTGAAGGTGATCTTGACGCTATTAAGATCCTTAAAGATAAAGTAACAGTTTTACAAAAAGAGATGATGGGGGTGGTCAAACAACAACGTTATCAGGTTTTTAGGAAAAAATCTGATACCATTCCTTTTGATACCCTGGCTCAGGTTCGAGAGCACAGAATTATGGAAACCTTACAGTTAACTAATGGTACTACAGTAACAGAAAACTCTGCCATATTGACTGACATTAGTAGGTATTTTACAGAAGTTTTTACAAGTGCAAACTTGCCAAAGGATGCAATGTTTTATTGGTTACAGGGATGTGACCTCCCTCTTATTTCGGAGGCATTTGTTCATAGTTTAATTACACCTATCTCTGTTTTAGAACTTAAACAGGTTATTTGGTCCTTTTCTAAAGGGACATTCCCAAGGTCTGATGGACTACCACATGCCATCTATAAAGTAATCTGGGAGGTGTTAGGGGAAGAACTGGTGGCAGTTTTGAATAGTGCTCTAATTACAGGATGCTTATCAATAAGCATGTATGAAGGAGTATTAGTCCTTTTATTTAAGGATGGGAACAAAGAAGATTTAAAGAATTGGCAACCAATTACCCTTTTAAACACTGAGGCCCAGATATTCAAACTGTGCCCAAAATGTGTGCAATAGCAGGAGCAAGTGCAAGTCAAATGCGCACATGCGCAACAGACGCAATATTCAAACATGGAGCAAGTCAAATTGCGCAACCAGCCAACGTCTGAATATCGCACAACCTGCGCCATAGCGCAACCAGGAAGGGGAAGCTGAGCACATATGATGCACCATAGCACAACAAGGCTAGCCCAGCTGAGCAGTCCAGAGGTGCCATAGCGCAAGCAGAGAGCCCCCCAGCAGCAGAGCAATGGAACTGCACAACCAGGGAGGTAGGCAGGGGCCCACCACCCATGCCACAGATGAGCACAGGAACACACTGCAGAACAAACAATACACCCCCACACCCTAAGCAAAGCATCACTGGTGGAGGGACGGAATATCCACCGGCCCATGGGGACAAGCCAACAAAGCAGAGCTGGGCTATGGTGCTCCAGCACACCCACTGGCAAGCTGAGACTGCCACACAAAGGGGGCGGACAACCCAAGTGCACAACAGCACCCCCCTGTGCACAGCACACCCTGCACTGGTACCCCAAGACACCACCTATGAGCAGTGACTGTCACCATCACTGCAGAAATCCCCATGCCCCCCTCGCCACAATGTAACCTTGTGTACCACAGAACCATACAAGCCAGACCCACCAGGAGCACCCAGCGGTGTGTGGCAGCACACGGCCAGACCGGCTGAAAGCCACTACCACACCAGGGACACCTCCCCATGCACACACACACACACATTCCCAGGACAATTCCACCCCAGATGCCATGCACACCACTGCAACTGAGCACCCATAGCCAGCTGCAAATCAGAGACCACCACAGTATTCATATCAAAATAGATTTATAGAAAAAATATGAACAGGAACACACAACTATTTACAGCTATATACAAGAAAGGGGTGGGGGTCACGGGTACAAGGTAGGGGTGGGTAAGGCAGGGGGAAGAACTGGGTGAAGGAAGGCAGGGTGTGAGGATGGGCAAGGGGTAGGTGGGGCAGCTACTGCCCGCCAGGCCGCACATCAGCAGGCTGCCGCTGGTCCCGGGTCCTCCTCCGACGCCTCACTCCCCTCCGGTGCATCTCTCTCAGTATGCCCAGGGACTCCAAGGACACTTCCAGCAGGCGGTGGACAGCCTGCTCAATCCTCCTCAGGACCCAGACACCTAGGACAAG
This sequence comes from Neoceratodus forsteri, assembly GCA_016271365.2. Taxonomy (NCBI): domain Eukaryota; kingdom Metazoa; phylum Chordata; order Ceratodontiformes; family Ceratodontidae; genus Neoceratodus; species Neoceratodus forsteri. The sequence continues at coordinate 832,802,979 of CM028137.1, forward strand.
GGAACAGAATCAATGGCTGTGACTGTCCACAACCCTGAAGCCCACCCAACATGCATGGCATACATCCAAGTGCCCCGCCCCAGTGATGGATTGCACCCACCCACAGTGACCGTGCACAAGACAAGCCCAACCAGGCAGCAACAGCCATGTGTGCCACTGCACACACACCCCAACCATGACCAACACAGCACAACCAAGGCTGTACAGTGACGTGGCTACGTGGTGGGAAGTTAGTGCCACAGCCATGTGCCCAGTGCATGCATGGACCACCAGTGACACACTCCAAGACATGCAGTGCCACTGGACAGTGCTGACTGTCACACGTCGCGTGCATGGCAGTGTTGTCCATGGATGGTGGCCATGCCCCACCCCCCCACAGTATGCAATAGCATCCATGATGTAATGACACTCACCCTCATCAAGCCGCTGCTGCTGCTGCAGCTGCTGCTGCTGCTGCTGCTGCTGTGGCCCAACCCCGCCACCACCTCGGCCAGCCACCTCTGCAACCTCTCTCCGTGCTCATCCTGGGCCCACCTCTGCTCCTCCATGCCTGTGGGAAACAAAAGTTGAGAAACACATCAGTGAAATCCTGAAGCAGACAGCTCCCTGCCCCAATGAGTGTGCCTGCCCACACAGCCAGACCCATACATCACACACCTGCAAACACCGCCACAGCCAACCATAGACCAACCCTCCCCCATGTGCTGGTCACAATACACAGTGTTACCCATGCGGACAATACAGGTGCACAGACGGCTCACCCACCTGGCCTAGGCACCACGCCCCTCCTGGCATGTGACCATAGGCACGCCAGCAGTGCCCGCTCCCTCCTGCACAGGTCACTGTACCGGTGCCTGCACTGCTCCACTGTTCTCCGCCACCCAGTGGCCTGCTCAAGATCAGTAGCCACCTGCTGCCACATATGAGTGCATGCCACGTTCAGGGGTTCCTCCCCAAACAGTGGTCCATGGTGAGGCTCCACCACAGCCACCAGGTTGGCCACCTCCAAAGCACTCCACTGTGTAGCTCTCCTGCGTGCCATCCCTGCAGGTGTATAGTAGGCAATATTGTGCACCACAGCATGGCAACCCCATGTGGAATTGTTGTGCAATACAACTCCGTCAGTCCCTATTGCACTGTTTGTATAGCGCCGTCGGTCCCTATCTCGCTGTTACCGAACAGCGCAATATAGCTGCAGACATGCCATACGTACAGCACCAAGGGGGCAAAGGTCAGGCACAAGGTCATGGGTCTCTGGCGCAAGGCCACGCACAGCGCCATTGGATGTCTACATGTCCAGAGCGATCGGTCGCCTGCGTGCCATTGCCACAGTGGACTACTGCGCAGTTGTGCCACAGCACCATGTGGTGACCGGCACTGTAGCGCCACTGGCACAATGGTGGCCGTGTCCTGAATTGACGATCACACACAGCACGTCATCAGCACGGCAGACACCTGCATAAGCTACCTGGGCATGCGCAGTGTGGTGTACTACGCAGTCACAGAACTGCGCCATTGGCTCAGCTGGCTCAACCGTATTGCGCAAAGCACAACAGCGCAATCCAGTCGTCATATGCAAATCATCCGATCAGCCATTCAAAGGTGCAGCGGCGTGATTTGCATGTCATTAAAGTTGCTCCACTCCTAATTTGCATGCATTAGCTATAAATGTGCGACATTGATCTGCAATGGCCATATTCGGTTACTGCAGCTGATAGGTGAGTTGCATGCTGTGTGGTGTTCTGGACTATGGTCTTAGGGAATTGCTGTATACTGCACAGTCACAGGTGTCCACTGTCACCCATAAAGACTGTGACATGGCCGAGCGAGGAATGGGTGAGGAGGATGATGGTGGGCGGAAGAGGAGGCCCAACTTCACAAAAGCGGAGACAGAGGCACTCTTTGAGGCCTACCTGGAGGAAGAGCCACTACTCAGTGGACAGCAGGGCACCCCTCAGGCCCATGCTGCTGCATGGGAGGGGGTGGCTAGTGCCATAAACCTGCACGGAAGCCACCAGCGCTTCATGCAGGAATGTAAAAAGAAGATGGGGACCGACAGGAGGAGGGTGAAGGAGATGGTGGCAGCCCTCAGGGCGGCACGCACTGTTACAGGCAGGGGCCAGCCGGAGGTGGTGCAGCTGACCCCGGTGGAGGACCGTCTTGCTGCATCCATGCAGCACAGTGCCATTGAGGGTGTTCCTGGAGGTGGCTTCCAGACAGGTGGTAGCCCATCACTGCATGGTATGACATGGTCGGGGGGGAAGGTAGATCACATGCACTAACATGTTCTCACTTTCTGTTACAGATCCTGTGCATCTGCAGGGGACAGTGGTGGAGGGCCCATCCACTGTGGACATCCAGCCGGAGTTGGAGGAGGGTCCATCCACCTCCTCTGGTAGCCGGCGTGCTTTGCACCAGTGTGCACGCCTGGCTGCCATCTCTGATGTCGGTGAGACAGGTGTGGGGGGGTGCCCTTCCTGTGTCTCAGCGGTCTGGCATGCAAGGATGCCAGCATGCTGTGGCTGTGGCATGAGCCTGCATCATTGATGATGCAATGACCACTATGGGCATTGACACGTGTGTGTCACATAATGGACACACAGCAGGACGGCTCACGCCCATGGACCTATGCTGGTTCCAACGTGTGTGCCAGCACTTCAGCACAGTCCCAGGCTGTGCCTGTCAGCACCGGTGGGGCAGCACCGGTGGCTGTACAGGTCACTGGCACTGTTGCGGCCACAGCAGTGGAACGACTGGTCCCTTGGGCACAGCAGGCAGAGGGGCAGCAGTCACCCACCGGGTCTGGGGGTACAGGGTTCAGCGGTGGCGTATGTACACCACCTGTTGACTTGCCCATACCTGGTCCTGGTGAGCAGCACCCACCCTCAAGGGGTGATGAACATCAGGCCCTTCCATACCCTGAGGGACAGGTTGCCGATGTGGCAGATGACCCGTTTGACGAGCACACCCGCCTGCTGCGGGCATCAGTACAGCAGTAGATGTGGGTTGCAATGACTGCGGAGGCACTGTGTGTGGCTGTGGAGTGGTACAGCAGGGACAACGAGAAGATCCTTGCAGGGATTGACCACTTGCGGATGGATGTGACCGCCGCCATTGACAGGCAGACTCAGGCATTGGTCGCTGCCGTGGCCGCATTGGGCACACAGTCAGGTGCCCCTGTGCCGCGCACACCGTGCAGTACGCTATCCACTCCCCATTCCCGGCATCATGCGACACCCAGCCTGTCAATGCTGGGTTCAGCTGTGGGCATCCCGAGCACCCCTGGTGCAGGTATGTTCGGTATGCTGCAGACCCCTCTGCGGACAAGGTCGCGCTCGCACAGTGGGACCCCTGGTGGTCCATCGGTGCCACCCCAAGTGGCCCATGCTCAGCCTGCCAGTACTGCTGGGTCTCAGCAGGGCTGCCCACACATCCGAGGTGGCCGTGGCACAGTGCCACCTGACTGACCTGTCTCCCAGTGCGGGCCCTGTCTGGTGCTGCCCTGTGTGCAATGTGTGTTACGGTGGGCAGTGCACCAGTGGGTGCCCTGCCCAACACGCCGACACACGGACCACCTGCACACCCTCCCAACTGCTGTCCACAGGTGCGTGTGCATGATGATGCCTGCATTGCACTGTAAACCAAGGTGCAAGGGTGCCCAGCATCTGACACACATACATGGGCAGTACAGGTGGTGGAGGTGGCCTGTGGATGTGTGTGTTTCACATGTCTGTTCCTGCTCTGCTGTGCACCTGCCCCTGTGCACTTTGTGCCTGGTGTGTGTGTCTGTCCATGTGGCGTGTGACTGTTCACCCCTCCCTGGTTGTGTGTTTGTGCTCCTGTACCCTTCCACTCCCCTCGCTGTCATGCACCCCTGGTGTGTTACCCTGTGTGTATGTGGGTTGCGCCTGGACAGTGTTGGCTGCACATGGCCCCTTGACTTACCTGAGCTGTGCAAAGTGGGCTGTACTAGGGCACCGCCGGAGGTGTCTAGGCATTGAACATGCCTTCAGCATCCCAAACACCCACTCGATGATGTTGCATGGCGTGCATGCCTCATTGAAGCGTTGCTGCGATGGGGTCATGGGGCACCGGTAGGTGTGAGCAGCCAGAGCGGAGTGGGTATCCACTGTCACCTGTGTGGAAATAGTGGAGGTTAGTGTCATGTTCAGGCCCATATTGCCCCTAGCCCTGTGTGCCACTCCCATGGCACCTGTGGCTTACCCACCCTTGCCCCCACTTTGCCAATCCTACATGCATACTCACCCACTAGATGTCCTGTGGGGATGTCCCCACTCTCGAATCGATGGCACAGTGCAGACTGGTACCATATGAATGAATCGTGTGCTCCGCCAGGGTGCGTGGCACAGACATTGATGATGCTCCCACTGGCATCACACACCACCTGGCAGTTGACACTGGAGAACCCCTTCTGAATGCGAAATGCGGCCCCATCAGGGCCAGGTGGCGTGCGAATGGCCACATGGGTGCAGTCTATCACCCCTAGCACGCCAGGCATACATGCTACCCTGTGGAACTCCTGTATGTTTGCTGTACGCTCTGCCACGGTGCTGGGGAAATGGATGTACTCCGCAGCATGTGGCAGCAGTGTGCTGAGGAATTGGGTGAGGATGCATGACGTGGCCAACTGTGTTATGTCTGTGATGTCCCCTGTTGGCCTCTGGAAGGTACCCGTGGTGAGCAAGCACATGCAGGCTGTTACCTTTGTCTCCACTGACAGAGCGTGACTCTGTCGTGAGGGTGCCTGCATCACATCACTGCACAGCTCACAGAGCCACCTCAGTATTGCCGTGTTCAGGCAGTACCGCCCACAATCTCTACGCCTGAATACAGCTCAAAGCTGATGCGCACGGTACTGCCTGTTGGGGCATACCGTCACGGCCCTTCCACGGCCACTTCCCCTGCAGCATGCCTTCTCACCCCTCATTACAGCTTCCATGTGGAAGCTGGCACCGTCCATCTCCCTGGCTTGTGTCTCCCCGGCTGTTGTTGATCTGTTCCCCGCTGTCCTGACTGCTACCTCCACTGCACTGGGTACAATACTGGCCTCTGCACTCTGTGGCCCCACACACCTTCAGCTGCCCCTATTCTGTTCTCACCACTCCCTGGCCTGCACTGGTTACTGCAGTGGCCTACTCTGTCTGGCTGCCTCATGTGCATTCCCTGTCACGTTCTTGCGCCTCTTCCTTGAGTTTTTATTTTTGGTTTCATTTCCGCTGGTGGCGCAACTTCCGCTTTCGATCCACTGTTGCGCATTGCACAAGTTTTTGAATATCGATTGGCGCTTTATGCATGGATCCACCCTCCGCCGCGCATGTCTTCATTTGCATTGCGCTGTTGCTCAGCATGTTTTCAGTGGCGCAACTGCCTCCCACTGAATATTGTGGAATGGCACATTTTCGACTTGCGCACGTAACCCTATCGCTATGGCGCAACCCGTTTGGAATATCCAGCCCTGATAGTAAAATTCTGATGAAGGTGATAGGAATAGATTGGTGGGTGCACTGGATGTATAATTCACCCCACACAGTTTAGTGGGGTACCCTGACAAAAGATACAGGATGCCCTCAATTCTTATTAGGAAATTTGTGTATAAAGGGAATACTCAGGAATTATTAGGGCATTTGGTAAGTTTAGATCAATCTAAGGCCTTCGATAGGGTCGAATACACCTATATGTGGGCAGTTCCTTCCAGTTACGGGTTTCTGGAGAAGTTTATTTTGTGGTTAAAAATCTGTTATAGCAATATTTGCTTATTACCTAGTATAAATGGATGGATGGGAGGTAAGATCTTAGTCGGTAGAGGGGTGAGGCAGGGCTTTCCTCTGAGTCCTCTTTTATATTTATTGTCTTTGGATCCCTTGCTATATAGATTGAATAAACAGGATGATATTATGGGTCTCTCTGTGAGTAGTGTAGACCCGCAGATAAAAACAGTTGCTTATGCAGATGATCTTTGTTTAATATTAGCAGACAAAACATCAGCATTATTGGCCCAGGGGGAACTGAGACTCTTTTCAGAAGTAACTGGTTCCATTATTAACTACAAGAAATGTAGTATTTTATCAATAGGTTGTGAGGGTATAGTATGGACTTCGATATGGCAATTCCCAGTAGTAACTTCTTATATTAGAATTTTGGGTATATTTTTGGAGATCCTGACCCCCAGTTTTATAATTGGGAGGGAAGACTTTGTGCTGCAAAAGGGTTGGTAACAAAGTGGAATACTTGGCATATGTCTAAACACAAAAGGATTTATATGATAAAATCACATTTGTTACCAATGTTTTTAATTTTATTGGCAGTATTTCCCATTCCAAAAGCTCTGGAAACCTCTGTATATAGTGTTTTTTCCAGCGCCTATGGGGGAGTCGATTAAATCCTATAAAGAGAGGTATTACCTATTTACCTATAACCCAGGGGGGCTTGGGAATGGTTAATCCGGTAGTTTTTTTTCATGTTACTTTTCTTTTCCATAATGTTGTTCCGCTTGTTCACAATAAATTAGGATTATGGAGCCCATGGGTAATGGATGAGTTTGGACCCCTACTTAGGCTATGGGCTTCTCTAGACTATCTATCTAAACAAGTTAAAATTTCCTTTTTGGCAAATTATTGGAAGGATGTGGTGGGTAAAATTAAACTGTGGGAACTGCCTTATCATCACTTAATTACTGGTTCTAGGAAAACTGTGTACGAATGGTTGCTAATAACTTGGTTTCATGAGGACCCATGGTTTGTGATACTTCCCTCAGCCGAAAAAAAGAATATGACAGGTTTTCTTCATTGTTCTCAATCCCAGCCTTTATGTGGGATTTTGTTAACTGTACACACCAAAAATTGGGAGTTAAAGGGAACATGAAGCATAAGGGTGTAGAGGAACAAACGTGTCCTAGAGTCGCTACTTGTTATGGGGCAATTGAAACTATGCAACATTTGTTTATAGACTGTACTTATGCTGCAGAATTTTGGTCTCATTTCCGTAAGTATTGGGCCTCTGGTCCTTTTCAGATGGTGGACCCTGATGTTCGGGTTAGAAGTATTCTACCAGGTGCATGGGTTCAGTTTAACCCTGGGACGCTACTATTATTTATGGGATATGTCAAATTCCAATTATGGCAGGCTCGCTGTGCATTGACTTTAAGACAGCAGTTAGTATCTAGTGCTCAAGTTTTTTCTGTAGTTTGGAGAGAGATTTTTAGATGGCGGGATTTTGAGCAAAATACAGCCTCACCTGATCTTTGTAAGTTATGGTGGAGACATATGTCTTGATTGGACACCGGTTGATTCTGGTACTCTTTTATATAAGCTCTTGGGGGGGAAGCATGGCATGTGTTGTGTTTTAGTTTTCTTAGGATCTATACCGGTGTACTGCTCGTATAGGGGTTTATGTTTTCTTATTTTATGCCTTTGTATGATGCAATATAATTCTGCTTGTTTTTTCCTTTCAGGTTTTGAATTTACTCGCTCCCTAAGTAAAGTGGGGGGGGACGGTAGTATAATTTCTATTTGTTAAAGGAGTTTTTTTTGATTATCACATACTGGAATATGTTTGTGATCTTGATTTTCTTTATCATAAAGGTGTATATTGTAATAATTTGTATGAATTTATACTTCTCTATGTTTTTTTCCTTAATTTGATTATGTATTCAGTTGTATAACTTTGGTATGATTTTTTGGTTGTTAATCAAAATGTCCCTCTTTTTAATGGGATAGGATGGGTTTTACAATTATGGTTTATTTATGTATGCTGTAATACTTATTTCTGTTTTTGATTTATTTCATTATGATTTTGTATGGTGCAATACAATTTTGTTTAATTTGTTTTGAATTTTTTAATAAACAATCCCCCTACTCTTTTTGATAAGTGCCATGGGATCTTTAACATCCACCTGAACTACCACCAATACAGGCAGAAGGGACCTCGGTTTAATGTCTCAACCAAAAGACTTTAGACTGGGAAGAGAGACACATCAGGGCTGCCCCCTCTCCCTTCTCTTACTTGCCTTGTATATAGAGCCCTTAGTGCAAAGTATTTGTCTAAATGAGGGAATTTGGGGAATTAAGTTGGGGGGTGGTGCACAATTTGGCACTTCATGCCGATGATGTGCTACTCTACCTTTCAAACCCAGAAGAGTCCTTACCTGTGGTGTTTAACAAACTAGAAGTATTCTCGACCGTGTTGGGGTATACCTTGAACAAGTCCAAGACAGAGGTTTTAAGCTTTCATTTTGAAGCCCATGAAAACATGACGGCAAGACATCCTATGGGGTGAGATATGACAGCCACGAAATACTTGGGGATAAAGATGGGATGAATTTCAAATCAGTTATTTGATTTAAACTATCCACCTCTGATAAACCAACTGTATGCATTTTTGTAGAGGTGTTCCATACTCCCGATACCGATCTTCGCCCAGACACAAGCTTTAAAAATGAATGCCCTCCCCGGTCTCCTTTACCTATTTCAATGCATGCCCTGTCAGGTCTCACAGAAAGAAATTGAAAACTGTCAACAACTGTTTTTCACCTTTCGGTTGGGTAAGGCACGACCTAGGATTAGAAGTACCCTCTTGTTTCTTCCCAAGTCGCAGGGGGGCTGTGCCTTTCCCAATCTACATGAGTATTGGACAGCTGTGCAAATGAGAGTGGCTGTTCTGTGGGGCAATCAACAATATGACTCACTTTGGAAGCATGTAGATTTAAGTGAACATGTGGAATCACCTCTTCCAGCACTAATGTTCCAAAACTGGGGTAGGAGTACCTTCAAATCAAAATATTTGGAAGCAGAGACTGTTATGGGAGGTTGAAGGAGGGGAACCCAATGGTGCAATATGAAATCACAGCTATGGAGGCATAGGTGGTGAACTTGTGATTAAGCAATAAGCCACAAGGGGGTGTGGGTTATCGGGGGATTTACCATGGCTGGAGAGGTTTGCGCACAAGGCACAGCTGAGTGGGTAACCGCCAGTCATGGTAATCCCCGATAACCCACATCCTCCGAGTGGCTTATTGCGATTATACCAAGGTTCATTTTTTTTACTATAATAAAATACAAATATTGAAAAAGGTTGCTTTGTGTTTTTATTTTTATTGTATTTATTCCAGTGCTGCAGAGGATATAGATGATACACTCATCAACAGCCGTTGGTTATCAGAGGATTTACAATGGTGGTAAACTGCCAGTCTGATGATTTCATTGGTTGTTCACTTATGTCCATGGTATAATCCACATTATACAATGGCAGCAGACAATCCTGGTCCCTGATTGGTCAGACTGGGACTGGAACCGGGATGTTATCCCAGCATAACATCCGTTATGAATCCACCAAGTCATGACGCATTAAAGTTATAAAAAATCTATCCGCATATCTGTCCCTGCCGTCGCCGCCACCGCTCCCGCTAATCTCCTGCTGCAAACACACTGAGCGCGTGACACACTGCTTTCGTCAATTTAACATTAGTTGAATTTCTTTCTTCAACTTGTTCTCCCAGCACCATAACAAAAAAGAATTTAGTGTACCAGGAGAAGCAAGCACAACACAACCAGGAACGCCAGGGTACAAGCAAAAAAAAAACATTCTGACCCCACACTGACCATTACGATGTGACACCGTGACAACCGCTGCGCTGTACACTCGCTAACTCACCAAGCCTATCTGTTCTCTCAATATTTTAAAACTACATCCGCTACACCTCTCAACTGTGTTTTCATACCTTATCGCTTATTTTTGTCACTCTGAAAGGAACCGTCCAGGAGTCAAGCACAGCAGGAGCTGTGGAACACGAAACTACTGACCTGGCCACATGATGGGAAGAAAGTGACAGACCTAATATAAAAATCACACAGTTCATTGGGACACATAGAATCATTTTAAAAAAAAACGACACAGTTGGTGGCACAGAGAATCATTTAAATTTGAGCTGACAGAGGACACAACACTCAAATGCTTATATGGGGACTCGGCAGTGTGAGCCACAGTTACAATACAGCAGCTCCACCTGCTGGACAAAAAGAATAGGCACTATTTCTTTAAAGATTAAACCTACGCTTTGGAAAAAACACGAAAATATATGGTTTCAAACTAATTTTTTCATCTTTTTTCCTTCTCTTTAACTCATAAGCCATTGTATAATAGGAATAATGCCCTCGGGCCCAACCACCCATGGTGGGATGTTATCCCAGCATAACACCCACCCTGTCAGGCATTATTCCTTTAATTTACACCTGCTACATAGGGTAATTGGTTTAAACAACAGGTTAAACGTGGGATGACATCACCCGCCCACTAGATGATTGGTAATATAGTGATTTCATTTGAAATGGCTCAGCAGCACTTAGGCTCATGAACAGAAGATAGACTCAGGTTCTACCAAATGTGGGACTATATACAATCCCAATTGAGGGATCTCAATTGTGTGGGGAAGAGATCACAGGAGAGGTCCCTTTCCAAATTGAGTCCTCCTTACCGAGGTGGGCCATATCTATGTTATACGCTTCCTATGTTGAGAGACCTGCCCATCTTCTCATCCTATATATCAGACAAGAATGGGAGGAAGATTTAGGTTTTCAAATTTCAGAGGAACAGTGGCTAAAGGTATAGAAGAACACTTGGAGGACCTCCTCCTCCACTGGCACAGAGGTCAATATGTGAGGCTGACACGATGCCATGCAGCAAAATCACGTTGTCGCGATTTCTTGGTGTCTTTTGTTCTGTGAGGGGCTCTGCCCCACACCTATTACTTGGCTGTGCCCCTGTACCCCCACTAAAGATTCTAACCCGGGGCACCAGAGAGCGACAGGTCTGTTTCACTATAATGCCATCGCTATTAGCGTATGACATTATGACCCAGTACATCCTCCACTACATGGAAAGAATTCTGTTGGAAGTTGCATGGGTGCTTCTTCTTAGTCCCAACTAGAGTTTCTAAATACACCCCACATGTCATCCCTTCATGCTGTTGACACTGCGGGGAGATGTATGCATCTCAAGCACACATATTCTGGAGCTGTCCAGTACTTGTCATTTTTTGGACAGAGATTCAAGCACATCTGTCTCAGGTATCTAACACACTAGGTAGATAGAAACATAGAAACATAGAAACATAGAATTTGACTGCAGATAAGGACCGCAAGGCCCATCCAGTCTGCCCATTTCTTTTTCTACCTTATAAATGTGCCATCGGCCTTTGCTCTGTCAGTGACCTATCTATTCATAGTCATTTGTATTGCTCCCTTATGCCTATCCCATGCCTGTTTGAAGCCCTGCACTGTATTCATAGCTACCACTTCTTGTGGTAAGCTATTCCATGCATCTACCACCCTTTCTGTGAAAAAGAATTTCATATTCCCCTTAATCGGCCTCCCTCTAATCTCATGCTGTGTCCTCTTGTCCTGCTATTTTTCTTATATTTAAACATGTTAGACTCTTTCACCTTGTTTATGCCCCTAAGGTGTTTAAATGTCTCGATCATATCCACCTCTCTCCCTCCTTTGCTCAAAGGGTATACATATTGAGCTCCGTTAATCTGTCCTCATATGTCTTCTGATGCAGTCCCTGCACCATTTTGGTTGCCCTTCTCTGGACTGCCTCAATTTGGTTAATGTCCTTGTGAAGGTGTGGCCTCCAATACTGCACGCAGTACTCCAGATGGGGCCTAACCAATGTCTTGTACAGAGGGATTATTACCTCCCTCTTACGACTTGTGATACCCCTACTAATACACCCTAACACCCCCTAGCCTTACCTACTGCTTTAGAGGTCTGCTTGGATGATTTTAGGTCATCAGTGATGATGATGCCCAAGTCTCTTTCTTCCTTTGTGACTGCTAGCAACTCCCTCCAGCCTATAAGTGGCTTCTAGGGTTTCTCTTCCCTATGTGCATGATTTTGCACTTCTTTGCATTAAATCCCAGTTGCCACTCTTCTGACCATTTTGCTAGTTTATCCAGATCTCTTCTCATTCTGCCCACCCCATCTGGATCATCTACTCTGTTGCAGATCTTGGTGTCATCTGCAAACAGACAAGCCTTACCCTCTAGTCCATCTGCGAGGTCACTAATGAAGATGTTGAATAGGACTGGCCCCAGGACTGATTCCTGAGGTACCCCACTTGTGACTTGCATCTCTTCTGACTGTATACCATTTACCACCACTCTCTGTTTTCTGCCAGTCAACCAGTTTGCCACCCAGTTGACCAACTTCAGCCCACCCCGAGCCTACCTAGCTTATTTATCAATCTTCTATGTGGAACAGTGTCAAAAGCTTTGTTGAAGTCAAGGTAGGCGACATCAACTGCCCCTTGGTCCACCACTCTGGTTACCCAGTCAAAGAAATCTGTGAGATTAGTTTGACAGGACCTTCCTTTGTAAACCCATGCTGTCTTGGATCCTGTGCCCCTATGGATTCCAGGTGTTGCACTATCCTTTCCTAAGGAGTGCCTCCATAATCTTGCCCACTACTGAGGTAAGACTGACTGGTCTGTAGTTCCCCGCCTCCTCCCTGCTACCACTCTTGTGGGCGGGATCACATAAACCCTTCTCCAGTCTTCTGGGACCTCTCCTGTGCTCAGAGACTCACTAAACAATTCTGCTAATGGCTCTGCTAGTTCCTCCTTTAGCTCCTTAAGTACCCTGGGATGTATGCCATCAGGTCCCATTGCCTTATCCACCTGAGCTTAGCAAGCTCTTGTAGGACCCTTTCTTTTGTGAAGGGAGTAGTGCTCACCTCCCTCCCCCCTGTGTCCATGATGCTGAGCTGTGGGCCCTGCCCTACCTTCTCTTCAGTAAATACTGAGCAAAAGTATCTATTTAGGATAGATGCCTTTACAGGGTCCTCCTCCTCACATGCTCCCTTTTCTCCATTAAGCTTAGCAATACCCCCTCTGGACTTTCTCCTTTCACTAATGTATCTATAGAAAGTCTCACTTGAAGGGGCACTTGGGACCAGAACACTGTGTCCTGGGGTTGATCCCATCTGAACTTAAGGGAAGAGAGGAGAAGTACCTTTGGTCTATCTTAATAGCAGTAGCCCTGAAATCAGTTACTAAGAAATGGTTACAGCCTGTCCCCCCTTCGACCTCTGACTGGGTAACAGTGATCCAGCATATCCAAAGGCTGGAAAGATGAACTTTTGCTCTAACACAACAGTCTCAAAATATCAAAATAGATGGACTAGATGGCTTCTCTATCAAGGGCTTCCAACACAAGAGGACTAGTTAGACAGAGGTGACCAATTAACTAACAGTTAACTCCTGTCTGCCTAAATAATGTGTATAGATATGGAAGTAGTGAGTTGCCTCAGGTGGGCTGGATTGAGGACTGGACGGATGGTTAGAGTAGATCTTCAGTACATAATAAAATTATGAATCAGTGGAAAGATGTAAGGTTAGGATATCTGACTAGGTGTGATTTGTGAAACATTAACTATTGTCATTTTATGTTTTATAAAGCGAGACCTCTTAATAATTATTGGTTTATTAGTTCACAAGTGTATGTTTACAGAATTGTTATCATGTTCTCATGGTTTTAAACATTTGTTGATGATAGACCAGGAAATGGTCAATTGAATAGCTGTTGATTATGTATAATTGGATGCCATATGTATGTTTAACTGTACATTGTGAAACAATAATAAAAGACAGTATTAAAAAAAATACAGTTGTGGTGGAAATAGAAAATTGTACCACCAAAATAAAACTGGAAGTAGGCTGGAATCTTTTATAGTGAAAAACTTCCTAACTAATGCAGAGTTCAAAAATTATGACGTAATTAAAACTTTTAAAAACAATAAATTGTCTGGAGACCAGAAATACCGGAACTGACTTCCGGGCAGCAGCTCTCGTCAGGTGAAGAAACAAATCAGAGGTAACTGCTAGAGTGGAACATGACACCAGTGCAGAGTTTGAACCTACATTCCCAACTCTATATTTGCATAAGGTTGTATCTCCAGGGCATCTCTCTACAGTATGTTGGGAAGATATGCAAAGTGTAAACATTAAGTGGGGGATTCCTAGAGTTAGAACACCAATTCCCCCCCATGCCCCCCAACAAAAACAGGCATACTTCTCAACTTCTTGCCTTGCATATCAGGGATAAGGCTCAAAAAGTCAGGACGTGTTGCTAAAATCAGGGACAAATTTTAACAATACATAAAGGCCACCATATTTAGAGCCAGCCAGCTGGTTGCACGTGCAAAATGGTGCACTGTGTGAAAAAAATAGTGTTGTCTGGCTCAGGTGCCATATTCAAACAGATAGGGTGATCTGAACTAACTGCACTATCTGTTTGAATATCGGACCTCGGTACTGCAGCGAACAGCAAGTGGTTGCTATGCTCAGTGCAGTGCTGCCAGGATGCAGGGCTGAAGACCGCCCATAGGGGTACAGCACAGCACACACTGGTTAGCGCTGTGGCCACCATGGGTGCTATTCAGCCCAAACATGCAGATAAGCAGATTGGGCATGCACAGCACTATGGGGCCATTTAAATGCCATTATGGGCTCATTTGCATGTAAGCACCTGGCCCAAGTGTGCGTCTCCCCCCCAACCCCGATTCATGTCATAATAATAATAGAAATACTGAATTCCCTGGTAGTCTAGTGGTCCCCCCTCCCAAAGCCCCAATCCATGTCTGAATAAGTGAAACATAACCCAGTCCCTGGTAATCTAGAGGTCCCCTTTCCCCGATCCCTGATCCATGTCTGAATATGAAAAAAATATCCCCAGACCCTGGAAGTCTAGTGGTCTCCACTCCTCAATCCCCAATCTATGTCCCAAAAAGAAAAAAAAACATTCCCAGTCCCTGGTAGTCTAGAGGTCCCCCCTTCCCATGCCCCAATCCCATTCAGCATACATAAAATGCCCACATCCCCAGTGGTCTAGTGGCCCCCCCACACCAGTAGGAAGTGACCCACCACCACACTTCCCCCCAACCCAACCGAAGACGACAACTGGCACAGTCCTCCTCACATCGCCAGACTGAACTATATTGGATCGTGTACAGTATACAGTACACACTCATTGGTTGACCGGTCAGCTCTCTAGTTCACAGCCACCCTGCTCTCTCTCTCTCTCTCTCTCTTTCTATTCAGCTCCCAGTCTCCCAGATGAGGATCATTTGTGCCCCTTCCTCACAGGGATTTGCAAGCTTCCACACAGCCAGAGCATATGGCCTTTAAAGGCCAGGCCAGAAATCAGCAGGACTAGGCCTCAATTCACCCTTTTCTCCTGCTAGTATCTTAGTGGAAGGGGCTTAGATGAAGTTTGTGCAGACTCCTTCACAAAGAGTATTGTTGGCATGCTTACTTATGATGGCACTTAAGGGTTCGCCCATGTGAACTTTAATTCTTGATTGATTTTGCCGATGTAAAGGCCTTACATAGCAAGTGGTCAAGTATACTCTTTATCATGTAAAATTAAACCATTTGCAAATCTGATATTCTTTCTGTACCATATTGCAATATGTGTAGTGAGCCTCAGTGGTATAGGTAACTGATAGGGGATTCCTATTCATGAGCTAAAGCTATTGGCAAATCAGTCAGACAGGTTTGGACCCTTTTCAAATTCCATCCTTGCAGGGTTTTTAACTACTGCCTTCAATTTGATCTTAGTGACTAGTAATGCAATAGAATGGTATTCCATGTGGCCTAGGTTCAAATCCCAGCTAAGGCATTTGTTTCTTTCTCTCTTTTGTTTGTTTAGATTCCATATATTGTATATGCACATGACACCCTTGTGAATAAAAATGGAATTATCTGTGCAGAACTAGGCTACGCAATAGAGAAAGAGTAAGTTGCTTCTGGTAGTCCCAGGTTTCTAGTTGCCTTGGTGTTGCAGTTGGTAGTGCCATGGAATGGTATTCTGGGCAACCAGGGTTCAAATCCCAGCTGAGGCACTTCTTTTTTTCTCTATTCTGTTTCTTTTTGGTTCCATAGATATGCACACAACACCCTTTTTAATAACAATGTATTTATCTATGAAGCACTAGGTTGTGCATTACAGAAAAGAGTAAGGTGCTTCTGGGAGTCTTAGGTTTCCAGTTGCCTTGGTGGCACAGCTGGTGGTACAAGGGAACAGTATTCTGGGTAGCCAGGGTTCAAATCACAGTTAAGACACCAATTTCTTTCTCTTTCTGTTTTTTGCACTACGCTCAGTGCAGCATATCATATTATGCATTAGAAAAAGTAAAGGTGCTTCTGGGTGTCCTAGGGTTTCAGTTGCCTTGGGGCAAAGCTGGTAGTGCAATAGTATGGTATTCGGGTGGCCTGGGTTCAAATGGGTTCAAGTGCCAGCTAAGACACTTGTTTTGTTCTCTCTTCTATTTGTTTAGGCAAAATTACACCCTGATATTTTGGAATTTGATTTGTTTCCATGTCAACAGACAACTCTTTTCCTGTAGCTGTTGGGGCTATACGTGTTTGCTTTAGCTTGTTTTCACTGCTCATACTAGTCCCCTGTAACTATCCTGGGGTCTCCATTTTCTGGCTGTTGAAATCTCATTGTCCATGAGAGCTGCATTAGCACATGAGAATGTGATGTCACAGCACCCATTTATGCCATGTGTATCTCTGTGCTTAAAGCAGGGCTGTGCCAAATATTAAGGACCCCTGCATAATATTTTGTGGGGCCCAACTTCCCACCAATATGTGTACAAACAACCATTGGCAGATATAAAATAGTTATATTGTAAGTTCTTTTGCAGACATTCTGATGAGCATCTATAGCTTGTCTATGCTCCGCCCTTCCCCTTACCTGTTACCATGATTAAGAAATTGAATTATGTATTTTGTCCCTGCTCCTTCTGGTAACTCTGGCACCAGGATCAGATGCTTTGAGCTATGGGCCCTACTGCTTCTTTGTTCTATAATGTACCCCCCACCACCCACCCTCCCTTGGGACTGGGTTGGAATCTGTAGCACAGACACCACTGCTGACAGCCCAGTTTCAATGGACAAACAATATACATAAATGACAGTTACAAGCTTATCTCTGACTATAAAAGATTTTCTTAATATTGACCTCTGAGGCTGTGGGCCCACTGACAGTGCAGGCCCTAATGCGACTGCATCTCTTGCATCCCCCTGGTCACTGCCCTGGCTGAAAGTACAAACATCCTGAAAAAAGTCGCTGGAAACACATAGACTGAATGCAATTTAAAAGGAAAACCTCTGCATTACAATTTAGACAATTTGCAAAGCCAACTGAAGGTAAATGTGGTATTCCACACCATTCTGCAACTTGTTTTGTTGAACTATAATCAAGCAGACAGGCATAGTGTGAAATCTACAGGGTGCTGACACATCCACCTCCCCTGTGCTTCATCACTCTCTGACATCCTCCCTTCCCCTCTTTTTTCTCCCTGTGTTTTGTACATTATTGGTATATATTTTTTTATGTATTTTAAGTCTCATTGCACTGTAACTACTTTGCTGAACACCAAACTGTAAATTGATGTTATGTACTCTTGCTGTTGTCCTTGATGTGGAACCTATGTAATGAGCTTGCTCCCAAAGGTTTAATCTGAAAAATTCAATAAATACATAAATAAATGTTCTCATATGCTAATGAAGCTCCCAGAGAAAATGAGATTTAAAATAATCGGAACATGGAGATCCCCAAGATAACTGCAGGGACTGGTATGAAGAGTGAATATAAACAAATCATATATATATGCAGCAGCCACATGAAAACAATTATCTATTGCTGTGGAAACAAACAAAATTTGCAAGATATGAGGTGATTGGTCTGACATGACCAGGCAATGGTGAATCCATGCTTGTTCCTATCCATTGCATTGTTTTCTTCCTGGAATGCCTGTCAACTTCATAAATGTCTTCAAAGGTTTTCCACTTTTGATGTGAGGCTTACCAGCCTATAGATACATAGATCCTTCCTAGCACCTACTTCTGTGTAGTGGAGCCACATTTGCCACCTGCCAAACTACAGGCACTACACTGGTTTCTATGTATTCCCCACAGAGGACAGATATGGGGTCCACCAGCACCTACCTTGTTTCCTTTAATACTCTAGGATGAAACCCATATGGACCTGGTGATTTCATCATTTGAAATTTTCCCAGTCCCTTTTGTACCCATTCCTTTGTAATTCCTTACATCTCAAACTTTGTCCCATGTAGGACCCATGAACTTCCTCCTGCTGAAAGTGGCTTGCTTTCTTATCTGCATTCACTGAACAAATATATTTGTTTAGTATTCTCACCTTCTTTTTCTGACCATCTGTACAACCCCTTCTTTCCTTATTGTTTTTATTCTACCCTTGTCTTCCTTTTTTCACTAACATATTTATTATAAGAGAGGTGCAGGCCAATGTGGGGACAATGCTGATTATGCCAATATCAATAGATAGATTTCTAGGTGATGTGACTCCAGAAAAGTCCCAGGTTCTAGATGGCATTCACTCTAGCATCTAATACGTTTCAGAATTGTTTATAGACATGGATAGTGCCAGAGAACAGAAAAATAGCAAATGTAATCCCACAGCCACGGAGAGGGTGAGGTTGGAACCAAGTAAATACAGAACCATTTCAGTTTTTTAAGGAAAGTAAATTGAGCCATACCTTATTTGAACTAGCATCCTCTTGACATACAGTGTACACAAAACTGGTTCCAGGTCAAACAGCTGCAGTGCCTATACACAATAAAACAGTTTGTAAAGCAGTAATAAAGAACCACAGCATTTAAAACAATTTATACCACGGGGTGAGAGCTTTCTCAGCAGGATATCCTGTGTTATTTCCACTGCAGTGAGGATAAATCCTGATGAAATCAGCAGAGTGAGGATATCAACATTTATCCATTCACTGCTGATGTCACTAGAGTGAGGATAAAGGCACTGCAGCTTGCACTCTAAGAAACTGCTTGAAAACAGTTTCTCTTTCTCACTGAAAGCTGCAACTTACTCAATTAGCTTTGCAAAAGACTCTCGCCTATGTCCTATTGTGTTTCTAACATTCCTAGCTCATTACTGTGCTGATCTTAGCTTCAAAACAACCTGAATTCTAAATGAAACTCTTTTACAAAGCAGTTTTTGTTTCTCAGTGCTACTTGCAGCAGTTTGTCTTTCTCACTGAGCCTCTGACTCACTCAATTAGTTTTGCAAAACACACTCACCTGTGTTTCTGACTGCCAGTCCATTCAGAACACACACACACACACCGACAGCACACACAGAATGAGCAGGAAACACACAGAATCAAAAAAAAATGTTCCTAAAGCTCTCACCCCTGTGGTATAAATTGCACACATGATGGGCAGATCATGGGATACGGAAAATATTCTCACTCCTGCAGAGTGAGCTGTGTATTAAGCCAGTCTCGGCACTGTGAGAATACAGAGCTCACTCTCATGGGAGTGAGATTTCCCATATCCTAATTCTGCCCATCATGTATCCCTATATATAATGTAATAAATGTGATGTAATGACATTAAAATTTGACCCGAATATTCAAAAAGCTTCTTGTACTGTATATCATTCATTAGACCAAAGAGTTAAACGTTGTCAGAGAGATAAAAGGTAAAGGCAAAGGAACTGTGATCCTTACGTTGGTGCTTTGCCAGGTTTAGGATCAATCAGAAAATACCTGGTGGTTCAGCAAATGGAAGAGAATGGGTCATTCTCTAGAATATAACATGGCTTTACAAAGACAAGTACTATAGTCAACCTGATTGCCTTCTTTAAGAAGGCAACTGGAAGAAGTACGCCATGATAATTCAGCAACAGTGCATTCCCTTCCATGCAGCTGATCCAGGATTGGGAGAGAAACAAAGTTACCACTTTGGGAGGCAAGCCAGGCTGGAACAGCTTCTGTATGGCCATGCACCTCAGTTGGGGAGGATCAACAGCAAGCTCCGGAGTCACACTAACCCATGTGACTGGAACAGGGAGTTAGCTCTTGCTGCAGGGGCATGCTATGTGTATGCAAGGCAACCAAGATGAGTGCATTTATGTTGAGGGCACTGGGGAAGATCTTATTGTAGAAACAACAGTCTGCCTAAATGATAGTCTGGGCCTCTGGAACTCCCCTGGATTCTAGTGTCTGCTTCACTAGAGTCTACTCCACACAGTTGACTGCCTCAGTGGGAGGATGGCCTTTCCCCCGATCTTCTGCCATGGAAGGGAAGCTGTGGGGATAACTGGTAGGTTTATGGGGGCCTGGGGGAAACCAGAGGATGCAAGTCTGAATAAGGTATATCCCTGGGGGTTACCCATAGTGCTTTGACAGTGCTAGCGCCGACATCCCCTACGGCGACAGCTACAATGCTGACTGTCGACATTGTAGCCACAGGGATGTCGGCGCACACAATCAGAGGGCTGTGCCCCTGAACAGCCTACACCCCCCGGGTCTCTAGGATTCTAACTCCAAGTCAGAGTTGAACCTGGGTGGGGCAATCACCCAGCGATGCAGTCCTGATTGCCGCAAAGACCAGCACAGTGACGGGTGGGTTTTTGCTTGATTTCTGGCACTGTGCTGGTCTTCGCCATCAGGGAGTCACTGCGGTGATGGTATACAACCATGGGGAGCAGGGTGTAACCCTGACTAACAAGTGTAAACCTCTCTGGGAAAAAGGAGAAAACTAGGGAGGTGTATAGGGGCCAGGTTGTGGATTCAGTCTATTTCAAGTCCACCAGGAGCTTTGACAATGATAGTGGTCCCAGTCTTTGATTATGCAGATGTGGTCTACAGTACCACCCCTCTGCTCCCTTGCCAGACTGGATACCCTCTGTAATGTCTTTTTCACTTTGTTACCAAATCCTCCTCATACTCACCACAGCACCCTCTACTCTTCCCTATCAATCCTCCCTCTACTTTCACATCACCAGTTCCACTGTGTCTCCTTCATCTCTAAATACTGGTTTGGGTCATGCCTCTCACCTATCCTCAATCCTCTTTTCTTTCTCTCTGTCTCATACTTCCTCCCTCCAAGAATTGTCACACCTTCTCCATACCCCACCCTCACACCTCTGTTGGGCAGTGAGCCTTCTCCTATCATCCCCCCTCGAAGCAAGCTCCCTTCCTTTCTCCATTTCTCCCCCTTCCCCAGTCCCACATGCACCAACTCAAACTGGTTCCTGCCCCATCTGCTTCTGCCAGCCTTTTCCCTGATCCTCCATTGTTGGAGTCTCTACCATCCCTGTTGTTTGGCCTCCTCCTGGATTTTACACAGCCTGTATCAGGCTCCTCTCAGATTTACACATGCACAACAGTCCCTCACTCTGCTCCAGTCTTACTTTTTGCACATCAATCTGCTCACGATACCTTGCCTAGCTCATTCACTTTTTTTTTGCATATGTACCATGTGAAATTGTACTCTGATTGCATATTACTTTGACTGATCGTCGATATTGTGTATGTTCTATTGCATTTTCCTTTTCCTTCCCTTGTGTTTCACCTGGAAACAAGCCTTGGCTCAGTGTGCCTTTCCTGGTTAACAACTTTCAAATAAATAGATAAATTAGATATTTAGACTGCAGTAACATATTTGACATGCTACGCCACTGAAAATCCATAAAGAATTTAGCACAATAAGGAGTTCACCAAGTGTATGAGAAGCGGATAGCAAATTAATTGACTGGTAGGAAACAGAAAGTGGTGGTGATGGCTACCAGTCAGAGTGGAGGGATGTTCTGCATTGAGTAACATGGGTTGGCACTGGCTGGTTCTGATGCTCCTTAACATATTTATTAATAACCTACAGGAGGGGTGACAGCAGGAAGCTGATGATGATTTCTGATAACATTAAACTGGCAAGCAGCATGGACATAGGAGGGAGGATACACCACAGGAGACCTGCACACATTAATGGCATAGGCCTAGAAATGAGGGCTTAGACTTAATGTGGAAAAGTGCAAGGTATTACACCTGGGGAAAGGGCTTTGAGTCACTCACTGTCATTACGTGGTGACATTACGACCAAGAAAAGGATTGAGAGGAAATTGTGGAAAGTAAGCGAAGCCAAGCAGGTAATGTTCTACCACAGTCAAGAGAGTAAATACACTACTGGGATGCATTGGTAGGGTGCAAAGAGGAGGTCAAGAGTGGTATGCCTCCCTTGTACAAGGGCTTAGTTAGATCACACCTGAAGTACTGTGTCTAATTCTTGTTGCTGTAGTAGTAATGGACATTGAAGACATTGAGAGAGTCCAGAAGAGGGCCACCAAGTTGACTAGCAGATTAGGGGGCAAGTACTGGGGCAAGCACTAAAGTATGAGGAGAAATTGCACATACTCCAATTTTTCA
The DNA here is from genome assembly GCA_016271365.2 of Neoceratodus forsteri. NCBI lineage: Eukaryota > Metazoa > Chordata > Ceratodontiformes > Ceratodontidae > Neoceratodus > Neoceratodus forsteri. The sequence goes on from CM028137.1 coordinate 832,825,256, forward strand.
GTCTGGAAAAGAGAATACTTAGAGGGACATTTATTTATTTATTGAAGTGTTTCATCAGGAAAGTTACACTGAGCAGAAGCTCATCTCATGGTACATCCTGGGGGAAGGTGATTGGAACCACAGACAATACTGCAACATGATACATACAGTACAAGCTAGGTTAACAACCTTATATAACTAGGTCTATAATAGATACATTACACCTAATACATACATGTATACTGATATACATATAAATATACATTTAGCAGATTGTGCAGTTTACAAACTACAACATAGTTTCAGAGTTTGGTGGGGATGGAAGGAATAGGTGAGGAGAGGGTGGGAAGTAGAGGAGTGAGAGGGCGCTAAGTCAGAGTAAGTACAGACTTGCATGGGCTAATACTAAGGTGGAATAAAAACCAGCAGACATTTGTCTGGCCCTCAGGGGTTAGTGCAGTTGCAGTTTGTCACTAGGTAGTTTGCTAGGGAAGAGGAGAGGGAGTAGGCTGAGGAGGAGTGGTGGATTTGGTCTGGAAGTAGGTTCCAAAGTTTAGGTAGGAGATATGAGAAAGTCAATTGGCCTGACATAGTGTTTCTGAAAGGTATATTTGGGAGCAGGTGTTCTCAGACCGGAGGTGTATTTGGACTGGTGAGGGCAGATAAGGAGGTGACTAGATAAGATGGCAGTGAGCCTAAACAGAATTTTGAGATAAACTTAGCCATGCAGTGTTCTCCTGTCAGCAAGTGAAGGAAAATTCAGGAGCGGTGAGGGAGCAGCGATGTGTCAGAGCAGGGGCATCCAAGACATAACGGCAGAAGGAGTTGAAGAGAGGTTCAAGCCTGGATAAGGAGGACTGAGGGGCAGCACCATATACGACATCACAGTAGTCGAGGGTAGGCAGTATAATTTTGTGTACTAGTTCCTTCCTGGCAAAGTGAGAGATACTCCTCCTGCTACGATAGAGGGCCCCTAGTTTAGGCTGGAGTTTCTTTTGGATTGCATCAATGTGGATGGAGAAGTTTAGGTTTCTATTGAGCCAGACTCCTAGATAGAGGAAGGAAGCAGTACCTTCAAGTACAGTTCCATCTGTAGTGACGAAGGTGGATAGGGAGGGAAGCCTTGCCAACCTCTGCCTAATACCAAACGTCATAGAGACTTTTTTATTTGGGTTTAGGAAAAGATGGTGTTCCCTTAGCTAGCATTGCACCTTTTCAAAATCTAAGTGTAGTCTGCCAGTGACATCAGGGACCGAGTTACCCTTTGTTAGCAGCACAGTATCATCTGCATACATGTGTATATCAGTAGTTGAGCAGACCTGAGGGAGGTCATTTAGCAAAATAGAAAAAAGGAGTGGTCCTAGCACCGATCCCTGGGGAACTGCAATGGTAATGGGGAGGGGAGAGGAGATGGCCTCTGCTATCTGAACAGATAAGTTCTACCCAATAAATAGGATTTGAACCAGTCAGTGGCATTTGGCGAGAGACCTACGGTCTTGAAGTAGACTATGAGAATAGGGTGGGAGACAGTGTCGTAGGCCTTGGTCAAGTCGATAAAAATAGCTGAGGTTATGTGGCCTTTGTCCATATCAGAGGCAATCATGTCTGTCAGGTGCAAAAGCGAGGTGGCAGTGGAGTGGTGTTTCCTGAAGCTGGCTTGGAAAGGAGTGAGAAAGGAGAAGTCAGTAATGTAGGAGGTGAGTTGTTCAAGGACTAGGTGTTCCTGGAGCTTTGCCAGAGTGGGAAAGAGAGAGATAGGATGGTAGTTGTTTGGGGAGGAAGGATCACCCCCTTTGGGTAGTGGAAGAACCGTGGCGTGTTTCCATGCTGCAGGGACAGTGGAGGAGGCAAAGGAGAGGTTTAGCAAGATGGATATAGGATAGGAGATGGCAGGAGCAGACAGAGAGAGGAGCTTGGAATCCAGGTCCTCTAGTGAGGAGAATTTAGCTGGGTTGATAGACTGAAGGGCTAGGAGAGCAGCAGCAGGGGTGATACAGGTGAAGGAGAAGGGGACATTGGGAGCGGGAGTTTGTGGATTTGGGGAGGGTGAGTAGGGAGTGGGGTCAGTCCTGTAGTGAGCTTGAGTCTGCCCAGGTGCTGTTTTACAGCATAGCAGCACAGGACGTGAAATGGGAGTTAAAGCAGTCAGCAACTGCCAGCAGCTTAGAGATATCAGTGAGGTTTTGCCTAATGGTAGGTGTGGGAGGCTTGATGGAAGGAGAGAAGAGGGACTGGACCACTTTCCAGAATTTGGAAGGATTATTTGTGTTAGCATGGAAGTTTGCCTGATAGTGTTCTGATTTGGCCAGCCAGATAGCTGTGGTGCATTTGTTTCAAAGCTTTCTTTATTGTTGGAGATCCCTAGGGCATTTGGTAGCCTTGTGCTTTTGCCAAGCAGCATCGCAGGCTCTTTTGCAGGACAGAAGCTCAGGGGTTACCCAGGGCAGATGATTGCCCCAGACTCTGATCTTGCGCAGCAGTGCATGTTGATTCCACACATGAAGGAACTTATCACTGAACAATTGGAAAGCCACATCGATAGTGGTGCAGATGGCAAGTGTGGGACCAGTCTGTGTTGGTGAGGTCATGGTGCAGAGGTAGCATGTCCAGAGAGGAGTAGGTGCGTGTTAACAGGACTTTATGTGAAATTTTTGCCTGTGTATTTTACGAACCATGTATACTGGGTGGTGGTCACTTATAGCATCTGGTAGGGAGGCCAGCAGCCCTAACCCTGTGAGGGTGGGATGTGAGGACTGGGTCCAGGAGGGAGTGGCTATTTGTTCTATGGTTTAGGCGAGTAGGTTCCTGTATTAGTTGAGTCAGGTTTAGTGACTCAATGTCAGAGTGAGTTTTGGCTAACGAGTTTGAGAGCCAATTTATGTTTGGGTCTCCCAGTATGTATAGTTCACCAGAGTGAGCATGGGCTGTTAAGTTCTTGATCATATCAGTGACTTGGGAGGGGCTGACCTGGACAGCAGTATATTCCTGTGACAAAAAAGAGGTCAGGAGTGAGAAAATGCAGGCTAAGTAGGATAGCTCGTGGGAGGAGGGAGATGTTTCCCTTCCACATGACTGTGTGTTGTAGGGAGGAAGAGACATAGATCACCACTCTGCCACCTCTTCCCTGTCTGTCCATTCTAGTTGTAGTGAATACAGAGATCAGGACTTTGTGGTCCATGATATGGCCTGATAGCCCAGTTTCAGAGACTATGATGACATCAGGTTTGTACTAGAGGACCGTGACCTGCAGTCGGGGTAGTTTGTTGGTGAGGCTGCAGGCATTTAGGTGGATAATTTTTAGTCCATTTGGTAGGGTTAGAGGAGTTGAGGGTGTGAAGGGGTGGGTAGAAGAGTTTGTAGGAGGGGGACTGGGGTTAGGGTGGATATCACCTGCTAGCAGGAGGAGGAGCAGCAGAGCAAGGAATTTGGCCTTGCAGTAGTTGTACGTTGTTGAGATGCATCGAAAATGGGGACATGCTGATGTGACATTGCAGGGTGCAGTTGTTGCTATATTGAGCAGAGTGATAAGGAAGTCAGGTAGGCATGTAAGGGATGCACACGGTCATGCAGGGTAGTGTGGGTGATTACTGTGACAAAGTGCCAAGGTGTGCGTAACGCACTAAGGAGCTTAGCTGTGTTTGCTTCTAGCTGGCTAACTAGGTATGGTGGGGGAGCAGGCTACCTGACGTCCCTAGGAAAAGCTAAAACATAACACCCAGAGCAGGTGACATGGGTAAGACAACTGTATGCAATAGGGTTGCATAGTGGCCAGAGAGATATGGAGGCAACCGTGTCCCTCTAGTAGCGCAAGAGTTTAAGGAGCCAATGGAGAAGTAGACTGTTAGTAAATTTCGGCTCATGTGACTACCACAGCTATAAATATAATAGCTGAGCTAGGGTGATGGGTGGGGGGGGGTAGGAAGCCAGCACACAGTGCCAGAGGGGCACCAGCTGCTGTACCTCTTCAGTCCTTGTGGCCACGCTTGCGGTCTCGGGTGGCGGTTCCGGGGATGCCGTCCGTCTGGGGGCCAGGTCCAGGAGAGCCAGTGGAGCTGAGCTCCCTGATCAGGGGCAGAGGGGCAGCTGCAGGGAGAAGAGAGAAGAGAGGCTTTTAAGTGCTGGCTGTGGGCTGGGTGGCAGACAGTCGCAGCAGGAGGTGTCAAAGAGGACAAAAGGGAACGGCGCCAGAGGGGGTGCAGCGAGAGAGAGAGAGAGAGATAAAATACTCAGAGGAGGGCTGTATCACTTAAAACACAGTAAATGGCTTTAAACAGGTAATCCTTTACAACATTAGCTAGAATCAAGCAATTGCAGGTGTCTTTAAGTACAGTTCAGTATAGCAGGCAGATTGAAATTAGAGAAAAAAAGGTGCCAGACGGCAAACAGTCAAGGAGAGAACTTTGGACATGATCATGATGTTCTGAGTACTAAAGGGGATGGGCAGGTTGGAGTAAACACATGTACAGTATCTGAACTGGTGAATGCAAGCATAACATAAGGGTATGAACTGAAACTGAGGGGCACCAGGATAAGGGGGAACATTATAAAGCATTACTTCACATGGAAGGTAATCAATATGTAGAACAGTCTACACATAGATGTTCTGGTAGCTAGCGCCATTTGTGCTTTCAAAATAGGACTAGATGAATCTCTGAGGGAGAATAACAGTGGGGATTGCACAGCATTAGTAGGGGGTACCATTCCAGCTGATAAGCTTTGAAGTGTATCCATATTCCAAATGAGTATAGTCGCTGATGTTTGGCAGAGGAGATGGATAAGATTAACTTTAATTCCAGTCCATCATCACAACACTATGTTACTATTCTATGTAAATATGAAGTAGAATGTGTCTGTATTTGGTAGAATCAAAATGGAGACAGGGCCAAAGATCTGGAGAGCATGAAATCAGATCGGATGAACGTCCTTCAGCTGGATGTGAGAAGTGATGAACAGGTGGCCCTATCAGAGTTTGTCAGAAGGAATCTCAATGATCCTGAGAAAGGTAATGATTGATTTTGCATTATCTTTACAGAATGTCAGACATTAAATATGGAAGCATCGCAGAATTTCAATATAATAATTAACTTAATCTAACTCTGCTTTATGGGTCTGCCAGAATATTGAAATAGTACCACAGCCTGCAAGTGTGCAATGATACTTTAAATACAGGTACTTCAAAGGACAGTGCTTCTAATATGCTTTACTAAGTTGTGAATAATAATAGTTCATTTGACCAGTATAATTCAAAATACCATGGCAATGATTTTACTGCATGACATGAATTGAATTTTGCTCTTTTGGCAAAGTAGGCTCTTAGATCATGTATTTGCTATGAAATTACTCAGTAATAACTGTTTCTATAATATATAGCTGCAGCTATTTAATAATACAACAAAAAGAAAAAAAACAGTGGAGCGGGGGGGCTCATTTAGAGACTAGATGACTCAAAATAATAGCAGGCCTTCAGCTTTATGCCACTGATCCAAATCCACCTATTTCAAGAGGTGGTGACCAAAAGCTGGTATATGTTTAAGCAACATACCACTCCAGGGTTTGGGTTATGCTAGGATTTACAATGCCTGATGTGTTGTTTGGTCACGAGACCACAGACCAAGTGAACAAAACACACTAGGCATTGTAAATCCTAGCATTAACCCACACCCTGGAGTGGTATATTGCAATTATATGGTAATCCCACCTAACAGTGACTTTTCGATAGTGAGGTCCCCTACAGCAACTACAGTGCCATGTCGCTGTAGAGAAGCCACTGGGACCTGGCACTGTCTGTTTGACTTGGAGTTGATAATTCTAAGTGGGGGGGTGGGGTGAGGGCGAGCCCTTTGAAGAAAACACTTAGTGCCAGTGGAAACCGGCAGCTGACTATAAAATGCAGTCGACCTGCTGGTTTCGCTGTCAGAGCGTTCAACAAAAATTTTGTTGAACACCCATCGTGGATCCTGATTATACAATGCTCCCCCTCCTTTTTAGGAGCTAAAAGAATAAATAAAAAGTTTTTTGAGGGGCATTTATATTTAATTTTATTGCATTTGTTACTGTGCCAGAAAAAATAATGCTGGTTGCTATGGCTGCAGTATGCTGATGCCAACGCAGTTTTATATGTAAACAGTTACATGTGATGTTTTTTTTGTTTTTGTTTAAGGAGAGCCTGGCAGTGGTTGGCTGTGTGTTTGCAAATCATGGTTCCAGTGCACTGAATCCCACTATTTTTCCTCCAAACCAATAAGCAGCTTGAGTGAACCACGCATAGCGTAACTACTGATAGCACAGTTCATAATGTGGTACCTCATTGCTTAAAATTCAATGAACTGAGGAACATTGTGACTTGGGGGCTATTTCTTTTTTGCTTTTTTTTCAGTTTTTTTTTTAAGTATGAGGCACTTTTTTACAGTTATGGGCAATCCTGAGAAGGAGAGCGGGAACACACTCAATGAGAGAGTCGGGTAGTGAGTGGCAGTGGAGCCGGAGCAGAAAGCGACCGGAAAGTGCAGAGATGTGTGGCTACATATTTTAAATGTGGAGTGGTGGCCAGTAATGGAGGACAGATGAAGCAAGTGTTTAGAAGGCAGGATTCAGTGATGGTTTAAGGTGGAGCTGCTACTTGCCAGCTGTAGGGAACGTGGTTACGGAGCACAAACAATATGACACAGGTGAGGCACCAGGGAACTTTTAAACATTGTGTCCTATGTCTGTCCTGGCTCCATTTGTGTTGTAGGAGTCGGGACAGTTTTGTCAGTTTGATTCATGGTTGTTCTTAATGGGTTGGGTTTTTTTGCACCATGAGTCTCACTGGTGAGAGTAACCATGGCAGATTTTAAACGTGAAGCCTCTGACTAAAGTGAAGGAGGCTGCTAGGATGAGAGGGACAGAAAGTGAATTCATGAGGGGCATTAGTGAATTTAAGGAAAAGTGATTTTAAGGAAAAAAACACATGCTAGTTGTATCAGTTTCAGTTGAAGAAAGCTTACTGCTACTGTTTAGCGGTGACTGCACTCAGTATGTTGTTTTTTTCTGGCAGCAGGTTGCTTTCATATTTCAGAGGTGGCAGAACGACTAAAGTAACGGTTCTGCAAGACAGGGCTTGGCGATGGTCATAGTGATTTCAGTGGGGGGTTCCTGCTGCGACTGACTGGTGGCTGGCATCTTTTCCTGTGAGTATGCTGGAGGATTTATCACGCTGAAAAGGTGCCAGCCAACCAATCAGAATGCAGCATTTTGTCTTTTGTAGTGTGCCCATTGTATAATAAATGATTTATGGTGGTTTTAGACCACTTTCAATGAGCAGGTGTTCAAATGCATAAATATAACCACCACCACACCTGACACTAAGAAGTCAAGGGCTGAACAATATCAAAATAATCATGTTTAATGGCTTAATAGCTGTTTTTGGAGTTGTAATTTGCTGACTACATTACTTTACCATATACATAAATGCTAAAAAAAAAAAAACAGTTTAAGTGTACTAAAATAGTATGTCTCCTTAAGTATAGTTACAGATCCTTGCTTGTACACAGATACATACACTTTCCCATAATCACATGACTCACCACTCAAATTAGGTTTTCTTAGGTCAGTGGGGACACATCTGCTTGTTGCAAACTAGTGTCCTTGCCCTTGAAGGCAAAATAATGCCTTAAAGAGGAAGTCTGGCCATGATCAAAACATAGAAAAATATATACAGTATTTATGTATCTGTGTATGCATATAACCATGCATAACCATCAACAGAAAGAAAGGACTGTGCCACTATAACTTCTGAATCTAAGGGGTGTAATTGTAAACAACCATCTTCCAACATACCATGGACCAGATTTTACATAGCCTCATCTGGGTCTTCTGCATCATGGATATCTTTCTGGTACAGTGCTCACGACTAAGATGCACCTACAAATCTTCATTAGGTCATGTCTGTTGCACCTGGGTTATGCCCTTATTACCCCATATATGTCTTACACTATATCTCTGGTCTATCATACTGTGATACTGCTATTTTGCACTAACATTATTGATTTAGCACACATCGTATAAGCATGAGTGTTAGAAATGTGCTTTGCTGCTAATATATGCTAATGTACTATGCATGGTTCATTTATACTTCATTATATTACATTTATCTAGATTATGTTTGTTTTTCATATATAGTTGACCTAATCACTGCTTAGATGTCTTTGAAGGATCATCAGTGATTATTATGTACTTATACTTTCATATAATTATATGTATGTACACTCAGGCACATATGCCATGTGTAATATAGCTTTGTAAGCAATTCTCTATTTCTACTAACAAGAGACAGATTCCTTGTTTAGTATATCATATAAGCACATGTAGACTGGAAGTGTCAGCATTTCTCTTTGTCTAAGGTTTATGCTTTAGAAGCATTATTTCTTATACTCATTAGTATTCTGTCTCCTAAGTAATTATCCAATAGAGAACGTATTGTGTAATACTGTTTATAGTTCAGAACCAATGTATATGGTTTTGGGTATCAGTAAGCTAGTTCTTACCTTAGTATATAAAACACTGTCTTGCCAGTTTCTCACTCTCTAGAAACTTAGTACGTACAAAATAGACTGGCAATTTATCCTGCTTAGCTGTGAGTATAATAAAAATACTTTATTTACGACTACTTGTGAGTGTTATCTCTGGCTAACATTGTAGACATAGAACGAATCTGATTTATTACTTTAGCAGTTAGTCTTCTAACTTGACATTTATGGCGACCGTGGTTAATGTTTGAATGTTAGTCAAAGTGACAGGTTAATTTCCTCTGTAAATTAACACACTGGGCAATTAAAACCCAAGTGACAAGTAGCAGAAGGTTTTTTCTGTTTAAATCTATTTGGTCTGCTTTGATTCCCAGTGCATGACACATAGGTAGAAAGAGCTGTAGTAATTACTTTTTGTTGTGTGTCTGGGACAGTTTTAAAGTAAGAACTAAATAGCCAGATTTTACTTTCACCTATGGGTCTGAATCCTAGTGAGTTACACTCATTAAAGGAACCCACATCAGCCAAAGGCTGCCTGTGTGCTCTCAGGATTTGCGGTCCGGAACGTACTTCTTAATCCACAGCTAGCTAAGGGTTACTAATTTAAATATTGCCATGTCTGAATTAATCAGCGCTGAGTTGAGGCTGGAAGCCTCACTATACCTCGCAGCTCATGGAGGGTTAGAGGATTTTGCCACTGTGGCAAAAGACAAAGAAGACCCACTTAGGGAATTCTTTGAGCATTATGATGCATTAAAAACTGGTACCAAGAAAGTGAACCCAAAGGGCTTACTTTTTGTGACAATATTTGCAGGTTTAGATGCTGCTTTAAATAAATTGTCAATGTTGGAATTTGCTTATTCTAAGTGTAGGCAGGAAATGGGTCTGCAGAAAGCTGACCATATAAGGAGAGTAGAGAGACTGGAATTTCAAATACAGTCCCTACATAATCAAAATGAATGTTTTTTACATGACTCAGCTCATAGCAATAGCCAAGAGCTGCACACTCTAAGAGATAATTATGAGAAAGCTGTTTTGGACAGAAAGCAGGCACTGCAAATGAACAATGTTTTGTCTGACACTAATGATACGTTACTTTATGAAAATGAAGAACTTAGAGTAGACCTGAATGAGGTAAGTGATAAGCTAGACCATCAGGTCAGGGAGAACTCCAAAGTTACTGCTGCGTATAGTTATTTTAAAAAAGATTTGATCGGTGAAGTATCTGTAAGAGATTCAGGTATTCACCATGTTATATGTAGGAAAAAGATGGCGAAACTGCACCATCAGGAACAAGTTCTTATGGAGCATATTAGGGCCAGTGAGGACAATACGCAGTTTGATTTTGATTCCTCTGGTGATGAGGAGTCTGGGATTGAGGAACCACAGAATGCTGTGGAGTGGACCAGCCCAACAGCTGTCCACCCTCCTGGTGTTGCACAAAATGGAGAATTGTTAACGTCTCAAAATGGTGGACACAGACGTCATCACGTCACTTCACCATGCTATCCCCAAGATGGCCAACAGGATGTTGTTAATGATGACAAGTTACAAGCTATAAAAATCCAAGATGGCCATGCCCATGGGTCATCAACCCAAGATGGCTGCACCCATGGGGCTTCATCTCAAAATGGCCGACCATCACATCACAGAGATCGGATTACACATTCACAGGGAGCTGTGATTGCTACCTTAACTAATAAGGACAAGCAAGATATTGAAGCAATGATTATGAAAGTTTTAGGTAGACTTGATGTTACTGATGAGCAGAGAAGCACTTAGATTGGAAGTGGATCAGTACATTAAAGAGGCTAGTAAACAGCCAAATATTGTGAGAGTTTTGGCAGATGTTGCAACAGAGGCTGCATTAAAAGGAGCTGAAACAAAACCACTGCTACCAAACCCCATGAAATCTGCACAGTCAGCACAACAGATGGCTGATAGCATGGGACGCATGCAACAGTCTGAAAATTTGAGTTGTCACCTTGCCAGTGTTAAAGCACATTGTGAAATGCTTGGTTTGCCTCCGATGGTTGTGTACAAGTGCTAGGTATAACTGTAGATCCCAGCCTTTGGTTTAAACTTCCATCAGACATAAGAGACGGTATGAAAAAGGACTGGACTAGTATTTGTTCAGCCTTAATGTCAGCACAGTACCCAGGAATAGTTGGAGCACGACTAGCATACAATATAAGGCAAGGGGTTAAGGAGTCCCTTACAAACTATCATGGATGTTTGTGGATGGTTTATTGTTCAGGCAAGACATTAGCAAATGAGCAATGTGAAGCTGATAATTTGGAATACAAAGATTTATTCCTACGTAACATGACACCAGGTCTATGTGAAAAAGTTGAGTGTTCTATTTTTCCTCAGGAGGATAAGTTTGCAAAAATGTTAAAAGTGGTTGAAAGAGCATTTCAGGTGTACCTACGCATGCTTAATTCTGGCACTAAAAATAAGGTTGCTGCTATTCAGTAGCCTTCTGGAGAGGCACCCCACTATAAAGTGGAAGGGGGGAAGGCACAGAGTAAACAAGCCTCTGCTCCCAAAAATGGAAAAAGCAATAAAAACTGGAGGGAAAGAAAGTATAACAACAAAGGGAATAGATGGAGTGGCAAGTATCAACGTACTGGTCCACACTACAGGGAAACTGCAGAGGAAAATAAAAACCTCCGTGAAGCCCTGCAATATAAGAGCTCTAGCAACCCTATTCCTGAATGCCATGTGGCTGCGCTACTGTCATCATCACAGGCCACATGGGGGGGATGCAGGTCTGATTTATGAACCTGTACAGCCGGCTGCTATAGCAGCACCTCCTCCAGTCATATACACTGCTGCATTGCCATCAGCCAGAGCAGCAGCTCCTCCAACTGAATATACTGCTGTGCTGCCAGCTGCCAGAACAGCACACCCTCCAATTGAGTATACTACTGCACTGCCAACTGCCAGAGCAGTAGCTTCTCAACTGAACATGCTGCTGCATCACCAATCACTACAGCAGCATCCCTTCAGTAGAATATACAGTACTGCTGAGCCACAGACTATAGCTGAAGCAGTACATGCCTTTTCACTCGCTGTTAACACATGCAGCACCATCTGTATATGAACTACAACATATGCAGCAACCACTACATGCACAGGTAAGATCACTCACAAATGCAGCATCAGCTGCATACACACCATCACCACCTGTACATGCACCACCACATTTACAGGTGCACTACCACCAGTACATGCAGAGCCTCTGCATGTGCACCACCACCTGTAAGATCACCTCCACCAGTACCTCCATGACCATCCCACATAGTGGCCGCAGTATCAGGCAAGAGACAGGAACTGCATGGGGCAACCCCCATAGCAGGCCCTTCTAACAAGAGGGTGCAAGATATTGTACAGACACTTGAGAAAGGGAACACTAAGAAAGGGCAATGACAATTAGAGGCCCCAGTCCACATTATATCCCCTATTATAATGGATCTAAGCGGTAGGCCGTGCGTAAAGGCCAAGGTTGGGGGCCGCCAACTAGTAATGCTGCTTGATTCTGGAGCAGCCATGTCAGTATTACATGATGAGAATCCTGAATTCTCACATTGGTCTACCAGACGGGAGACTGGTGCACAAGGGGTGGATGGTACTACCCTACAGACCTATCAGTCCAAACCCATCCCTGTAGTGGTGGGCAAACTCACCACAAAATTTACCTTTGACCTCATGGTATTACATCATCATCCCAGTATTTTGGGAGTTGATTTTCTAGGACAACACGGATGTGTTGTGGATCTAACAAACAGACTCATGATCCAAATACCAGGACAATACCATACAGTTAAGATATGTGATTCACATGTTCTTGCAGCTATCACACACAATGACACTAAGTATGATGTCATAGACCTCTTCAAGGATCATGACAAATATAAAGACAAACAATGGGATTCATTATTGCCATTGCTCCTTATGGCAATAAGAGGGACACCCTCTGCAAGTACACAGTGTACCCCATTTGAAGTCATGACTGTACGGTCTATGAGACTCCCAGAACACTTACTTCTGGACCTTGGTGCCCCCACTGCTAATAGGGTGTCAGTGGGCAAATATGATAAACAACTCAAACAAGATATCAAAAGGTACAATTGTTTGCTGCGCAGCGCCTGGGCAAGGCCCAGCTACAATCAAGATCCAATTTGACAAAACTGCACACCCTGTAGATTGGCAAACTGGGGACCAGGTAATGGTACTCAGATTTGCATAACCTGCACACCCATTTGTAAACAAATGGGCAGGGCCCTATCCCATTGTAAACAAACTCAGTCCAGCAGTCTACCAAGTTAGACTGCCTCACAGTAAGAAAGTCATTGATAAATGGCTACATGCCAATCAAATAAAACTGTTTAAAGGAGATTAAATTACTTTTCCATACCCCAATGGGCGGAATAGTACTGAACTAACTGTTTTCTTTTCTCTTTTCCTTTTAGGTCCTTGAGAAAGATGTCTGCTTTGCACTTATTTTTCTTTTTAGAAGTATTGGTCTTCTTACAAGCCCAAATTGTATACCATAATGCAGATAAGAAACCAGTGACCCCTAAACCTAATCAGCTTGCCGAGGCAGAATATCTCGCAAGCCCACGAGATCTTAAGGCATCTTGTGATGTGCATATTGAAGTCCCAAAAGACATGGTCATCGTCCAGGAGGGTAGTGAGGCCCTACTGAATGTTATGATCATCGCTTTAGATCAATCAAGTCTTGAAATTACATGGAATGCAGTTTATGATAAAAATCTAATCCAAGTCGGCAGCCTTTACAAATATACTTTTCAAGGCTGGACCAATGTCAAAATGTACCCTACTGGTACATTACCTATACGGAAGGTACACTCCACAAATTCTGGAGTATACAACACAACTGCTAAGATTGATCCGGACTCTTGTTTAGGTATGTCTGATCAACGTGAATACTGTATTCAGAATTGTATGGCAACAAAAGCCATTGTCCTTAAGGTTTTACCCTATGATGCCCCAGAATTTGTGACACTTAATAATGAGTGCCCAAAACAGTACCCTGGCCAACCCAGTGGCTTAGTTGCCACTTCCCAGCCAGGTGTGCTTGTTAATAATGTGCAGTTCATGCACATCCCAATGGTTTTGAATCTTACCCTTTGGAATGTAGAAGAATTTGGCCTATGTTCAGCAACTAACATTTCCCATTTCTTTCAAATTATGTTATTGGATGCCTTAGGGGAATACCAGGTACTCACTAATGACTCCCTATACAGGGACTGATAGCACCACACATACACACACACTTAGGATTTTCACATCTTGACTGCTAGTGGTACATCTTATGACAGTAAACTAGGCATTTTGGTTTTGTTTAGTTTTTCTTATTTATAAAAAGCACAGGTTTAGACTCAGGCCTATTTGGCTCTGACACATCTATTTGAAATAGGGCTGAGATAGCCATTATTCAAGTACATATGTTAAAGGTTCATAAGAGTATGATATATAATATCATACCCCCCCACCACTGCATTGTATACATGATTTTGCTCATAAAGAGTGATTGACATTTACAAAATTAAGGATATTGTGAAGGGGTTTAACCTGACAAATGTTCATGTTAATGAATTAATTTCCGCTTACATTAAGGAAGCAGATGAGCATCACATAGCTAGGAAAGTCCTTTGCACTGCCTACAGCTATTATGTTTTTACAACCTTTGGTTATCCATTCCGGGATCTGGAATTAGGATATATCCTTGATCTCATACATGACAGACGTATGGGTCAGTGGCATTGCTACATTTTGCACTTCTATTGCATGTGTTAACAAATGTTTATTTGAATCTAGCACTATTTCTTTGTCAATGGCAAGGAACCTTGGATATGTCACCACACACACCAGTATTGCTACATGTTTTGAAACTTATTCCTGCACAATCCAGGAAGCCATGTTTTGTGACTCTCACAGTGTCATTGCCACATTTTCATTCGGCAACATCCATCTCTGATCATCTGGCAATCGTCCATTCTATTGATCATCTTGATGGGAACTTTTATTGTGAAAAGGTTTAAACTACCACCTTTCCTTGTTTACAATGAGGTCTTGGAATCGTGACTGACTCTGAACTTTGAATGTCGTACCTGAAAGGAACATCACCTTTTATGCAGATGTGACATTTTCCAACTTGTATTACCAGCTTGTGAACACTGGCCTAATTACTGAAATTGGGCTTCCACTTGTGAACTTTCAAATAAACTGTATTCAGTCCAGCCAATTAAGATTCTACAATCAAGCTCATTGTTATGCATACCATGAAGCTAGTCTGGGGTAAGGACAATCCCCTAGCTCAGCAAGAAGACTTTTCTTCATTTGATCTACAATCAAGAAATCAAGATCTACAATCAAGAAATCCATTTTCTTCACTGCTTGTTTTCCAAGCCCGGCTGGCACCTCATACAAACTGAGTACTGTTATAAACTTACACTTTGTGCAGCTGTGTGATCATCTTCAACTGAACACTGTTGCTATTCCATTTTGAAACTCAATGTGCAATCTGATGTACCCCCTGCTGAGGCCTATGAAAATACTGCTGCCTCCTGAACATTTGGATCAACCTTTGGAAAATCTGAATGCATCAAATTTGAACTATGAATCTTCATCTGACATTTGAAGAAACCCTGGATTTATCCTGGAACTGTTCTAGTTTATGCCTTGTGGACATTGACATTTCATGTCCTGTTTAACTTATCAACTGAAAAATGCCATCCTTCAAGGTGGTATATTCTGCTGATGTGGAACATTGTGTGGTGACCAACTATACATTCTTCTGGTATGGACTAAAAGTTATGCAAATGAACTTTTCTAACTTCTGTTTTTATTCCCTAAACCGGTAATAGGTTATACCATAATTACACCTGTTCCCATCCCGGAACTAGATATCATTAAGTCTAGTCCTAACTATCTTGATGCTGTATCTCGATTTTTACCTATTTTTAACGTTCATATTGGCAACTTAAGTTTGTCTCTCCAATCTCTTCTCAATAGAACAGATACCCACCTGATTTATATCAGTAATAATGTTACCAAGGCTCAGAAAGCACTTGATAATCTGATTAGTGATGATATTGCTATGATATTGGAAAACCCAATTGTGAAATTTACTTTTCAAATATTTGTAGTGATTCAGTTTCTACTAACATTAGTGCTTATAATTACATTTTGTTGTTTAAGGAAAACCCTGAAACACCATCGTGACCAGTTAAAATTCCTCTACCAGGCTCGTGCCTCGGGCCTGTAGACGAATGGTGCCTAACCGTCATTTTTTTTTTATTGTGTTGCCACTTTTGCAATTAGGGCAGCAACGAGGGGACTGTTGCACCTGGGTTATGCCCTTATTACCCCATATATGTCTTACACTATATCTCTGGTCTATATACTGTGATACTGCTATTTTGCACTAACATTATTGATTTAGCACACATCGTATAAGCATGAGTGCTAGAAATGTGCTTTGCTGCTAATATATGCTAATGTACTATGCATGGTTCATTTATACTTCATTATATTACATTTATCTAGATTATGTTTGTTTTTCATATATAGTTGACCTAATCACTGCTTAGATGTCTTTGAAGGATCATCAGTGATTATTATGTACTTATACTTTCATATAATTATATGTATGTACACTCAGGCACATATGCCATGTGTAATATAGCTTTGTAAGCAATTCTGTATTTCTACTAACACGAGGCAGATTCCTTGTTTAGTCTATCATATAAGCACATGTAGACTGGAAGTGTCAGCATTTCTCTTTGTCTAAGGTTTATGCTTTAGAAGCAATATTTCTTATACTCATTAGTATTCTGTCTCCTAAGTAATTATCCAATAGAGAACGTATTGTGTAATACTGTTTATAAAATGGGCTTGTAAATCCCAAAGCACTGATTGACTACAACATCATCTGAGCCGTGTCCTTA
The DNA here is from genome assembly GCA_016271365.2 of Neoceratodus forsteri. Classification (NCBI taxonomy): domain Eukaryota; kingdom Metazoa; phylum Chordata; order Ceratodontiformes; family Ceratodontidae; genus Neoceratodus; species Neoceratodus forsteri. The sequence goes on from CM028137.1 coordinate 832,841,721, forward strand.
TCAGATGATATTGTAGCCAACCGGCACTACCACCCAGCAACATGCCTGATGACCTCAACAAATCAGTGAGCTCTGCCAAGTGAAAACAACAACGCTGACTGGCAGAGCTCACTGCACCGCACTGCAAAATTAGTCTCCTCAGACCCGCGAACTCAAACGCCGGTAAAACTACAGACCGCAACGATATTCGTGATTCAAAACCTAATCAAAGCAACTGATACCAGAAACTGGCCGGAAGATGTGTCACAGCAACCCCGCTTAATTTCCACATTGATTCTCAACAAATACTGACCAGTTTCGAAGAAAAGGAAGAGCAGCAGCTTCCTAAATGACAACGCTCTGGCGGCTCCACTGCAAGCATCCAAATCGATGTGGAAATTAGCAGGATTGCTGTGACACATCTTCCGACGGGTTCTGGTATCAGTTGCTTCGATTACGCTTTGAACACACATCTTCCGACAGGTTCTGCATCAGTTGGTTTGATTAGGTTTTGAATACTTAATATCGCTGCGGTCTGTAGTTTTTAACGGCGTTTGAGTTCGCGGTCTGAGGAGACTAATTAAACGAGCAGATTCCACAAAATTAAAAAACAAAGGTATTTTTACAGCACAGTTTCTACAGTTAAATTTTAAGAATGCATCCAAATGAACTGCAAAGAAAACAAAGCAAGTGAACGTCTCTCCACCACACATCTACAATAAAATGGACTACAATATGTACAATAAGACAGTCTTTCCTGTTTGATTGCTTAATGAAAACCGAAATTTTTCCTGTTGCTTTCCATAATTCAAACCCAAATAAAATTGTTAATGAGTTTAAAATACATCTTAAAACGTTCAATGATACTATCCTAATGGCAATGTAACTATACTAATGGTAATAATACAATAACAAAAAGGGACTATTTTTTCCTAGAATATGTTGTTCTATTATTAATTCAAATATCAATAAAAAACTTTAAAAGTACAAATGTTTATTCACTTTACTGTTGCCCATTTATAAGCGCAATAACACACTCCGGGTGTGGGTTACGTGCTGATAAAACACGCCCTAGGGCATAAGGCACTCGGCGCAAGCACCTCGTGCCTTAGTACACCCTAGGCGTGTTTTATCAGCACGTAACCTACACCTCGTCATGTGTTATTGCTTACTTATAGTTCAGAACCAATGTATATGGTTTTGGGTATCAGTAAGCTAGTTCTACTTTAGTATATAAACACTGTCTTGCCAGTTTCTCACTTCTAAAAGCTTAGTACGGTATAAAATAGACTGGCAATTTATCCTGCTTGGCTGTGAGTATAATAAAAATACTTTATTTACGACTACTTGTGAGTGCTATCTCTGGCTAACATTGTAGACATAGAACAAATCTGATTTATTACTTTAGCAGTTAGTCTTCTAACTTGACAATGTACAGGCTGCAATAATAGGGGATAAGAGTCAAAATTGAAAAGTGTTAATTCCTACAGAACTCTTTGGAGAACCTGAGATACCACATTGATGCCCACAGCCTGCATCCCACAGAGGAAAAAGTGTCCATCATCCGTGTCCCTACCAAACAACCCCGCAGAACTTGGCTCATTTCTGGCAAGCTCGTGGCAAATCTGTCCACACTACTTCAACCCCTGCATGAAATGGTCACCATGATGTGAGGTAGCATTCCAAGCTTGTATTAAATAGCTTCTTTACAGCAAGTGGTTAGTCCATTATAACCCTCAACCCTTTAAGGCTGGTATGTGACACATGCCAATATGGAGTGAGTGCTGTCATTTCTCATGTCTCACAATTAGAGATGAACAGCCAATTGTTTAACTTTCAAGTGACTCTGAGCATTTGACATCAGAAAGTTTCATAAATACTGAGCATATATGGCTGCAAGTTCATGTTTTCATGGACCACAGGCCTCTCTTGGCCATTCTAGGGTAAAAGCAGCCATACCAATTCTTGCCAGACTCAGAATGCAGCAGAGGGTCTTAATCTTGTAGACTATGAGTACAGTGTCCCTGAAGTTCCTGTTACATCCACAGCTGCTGCCCCATATCAATAGACTATTAAAGTTCCCAGGACCATGCCAATGCAGGCTGTATGAGCCATACAAAACCATACCAGAGAAACATGATTACAGAGAAATATTTCACATCTCCTACCTTAAGGAGCTGCCTGTAGTCTGCCAAGCAATGGTGGAAGAAACATGATAGCATACAGTGCTATCAAAGGTTCTAATCTCACTCTAAATGGATGGCCTGACTTTGAAAAGGATCCAACCCTCTGCCCATCTTTGACAAGAGTGATGTCCACAGAACAAGGTTGTGTTCTTTGAGACACAGAGAAGTGATTCCTCTGAAGCTCCAGAAATGACTGCTGGATAGGGTTGTATGGAATGCTGACATTCCAAAAGAAAGGAATTCTGTGAAATTTCTGAAAATTCATGAAATCTTGTCATTTGTAGAATCCAACATTCCTCATGTGGAATGTTGTTCATGGATTATTATAAAATGGGCAGTGAAATTCCTCCATCCTTATTGGTTGTTACCTGTGTATGGACTCTATTCGATGCACAGGTAAAAATAAGGTCCCCAAACGACTGCACTACCAAACAAAATCACTGTGCCATAGCAACAGTCACAGTTTAAATGCTGCTGTTTTTGCTCATATGTAAGTGACAAAACCATGAATCATAAAACCCGTGCTAAACACATCTTTCAGAAACTGGAGCTGTATGCATCTTAAATGTGAATAAAAAAACTACTAACTTGTGCCACAGTCTTAACTTATGATCCGCTGCCAGTTCCACAGTATGCCTGCACCCACTCTCTCCACTTGCTTCCACACTGCACTTCTCAAAGTAAATCCATTCTTACAAGTATTTTTGTATATTTTACATTCAGGAACACAGTTCCCCAGGTCTGTTCCATTAGAGAGGTCCCCACAAGAAGCTGTACTTCGATTTGTTCAGCAAGGGCACTGAGTCTGTCATGGCAAGGGGAGGGGCTGCTCGCTCCTGTGTGGGTCTCCTCGGACCAAATGTACTTCTCAAAACAAACCAAAAGAAGCACACTTTTACAAATGCCTTGAACAATACCACTGTGGCTGACAGAGCAGCCACCTCTTAAATTAAATAAAACTTTAAACCACAAAGTAGAGACAGCAATAGCAAGAAGGTTAAATTTCCACTGTGAAGTGGATTCCCTGGACCATTTTGGATTGTGCTGCTGCTGTTTGAAATAAAATATTAAAATGCAAGCAATGAAACTGATTTGTAGGTTCTGAAGTAAAATTTGGTAAGGTGTCATTAAATCCAATTGAGTTTCATTTAAGAGGTGCTGACCAGTCCACAGTGGCAGTGTTGTTTGAAGCATTTACATTGGCAAATCCTGGTATGTGCACTCGTTCATGTTGTATAAGAAGTAAAAGAGCCACTGCACTTGTGGATTTGAAGCACACTCTTACACTTGCAACAGTTTGTGCGTGTGTGTGTGTGTGTGTGTGTGTGTGTGTGTGTGTGTGTGTGTCAGGGGGAGGTTCCTGGCTGCCAACTATGTGAAAGGACTCTAAAGAAGAAAATTACAATAGCACAATGATGTCATTTTACACCTGATGGAAGGACTATTTTATCAGAAATTCTGATAATAATGGCCTTTTTGAGATATATATAGATATCTTCAATGCAAAAAACTCAGTTTTACAAAACCAGTTAGGGTCTCCATTACACCTTTAAAAGTATGGAAATTCAATGTTAGGGTTAATATGTGTATCAGCACAACAACACCAATCTCTGCAAACATTAGAAACAAAACAGTTATTTGATATATCCCTTGGTGTCCTTCCACCTAACTCGTACACCATACAAATATATTGTTCTTTATCACATGATGAACAGCTCAAATGGTGTACGAGTTAGGTGGAAGAACACCAAGGGATATATCAAATAACTATATTGTTTCTAATGCTTGAAGAGATTGTGCTGACTCGATGTACTCTAACATTGATTTCCATACTTTTAAGGTGTAATGAAACTAACTGATTTTGCAAAACTGAGTTTTACAATGAATTCCTTACTTTTTGAGATAGGTGTGTAACAAAATTGCCACAAATACCCATAAGTTTGTCATTTTCTTCACATTGTGACCCCAATGTTCAACATATTCTTCTTATCACCCACCTCATAACCCTCATACTGTAGGTGTACATTTCTTAATCCATGGCAAAATGCCATTCTGTGCCACAGCTGTGGAAACACAATTTGGACAGGATGTGAAATGACAGCTGTGGTATTCATGGTGCTGCGAAAAAAATGGCTATATTCAAACTTTGAGTGAAAATATAAATGACTGGCAGTTACATGCATGTGTAGGAAAATGTCATTGATTGTGTGTAACTCAGGCATTCATTGTTACTTTTGCTCCAAAATTTCAACATGCCTTTTTGAGACCCTACGTTATGAACACTGGCACTGTCGTTTTAGTTACTCAATTCCGAAAAGGTGATTTTGCACATTGACTGCACCATTCCGGCCGGCTAGCAAAGCACATTTCTGGCAGGTTATGAGAAATGCAGCTGTACTGTTCATGAGGTGGTGTGAAAATAGGCTATGTTGAAGACTTGAAATGAAAATATAAATTGGCAAAGTTACACGCTTCTGAAGGAAAATTTCAATGACCATGCATAACTTGGGCATTTGGTGATATTACAAAAATATTTTCCACATAGGCTTTGGGACCCCACCTCATGCACAATGGCATTTCCATTTCATTACTCAGTCCCAAAAGGTGAATTCTTTAAGCCACAGTGAAATCGCCTTTCAGGACAGAGTAACAAAATGACAGTGCCAGTGTTCATGAGGTGGGGTCCCAAAACGTCCATGTTGAAAAAGTGGTTCATGCCAGAGGGTGTAGACAGAATGAGGAGGGACCTACAGAAGCTTGCAGAAGCTTGACAAATGATCAAGGGCTTGGCAGTTGAAATTCAATGCAATGAAGTCCAAGATAATGCATATAGAGACACAAAACCCTGGAACAACATATCAGTTGGGGGGTGAGGATATAGCATGCAACAAGCAGGAAATAGAACTTGGGATTATCATCTCTGATGACCTCAAGGTAAGGAAACAATGCTACAAGGAAGCAGATAAAGCAAAAAGGATGCTGGGATGCATAGGAAGGGGCATCACCAGCAGGAAAAGGGAGGTGATAATTTCAATATACAAGACACTAGTGAGACCCCACCTGGAGTACAATGTGCAGTTCTGGAGACCTTGCCTATGTAAGGACATAGACAGGGTAGAGAAGGTTCAGATGAGGGCAACAAAGATGGTAGATGGATTGCATCACAAATCCTATGAGGACAGGCTGAAGGACCTGAATATGTACTCCCTGGAGGAGAGGAGGGAGAGAGGGGATATGATAGACATACAAGTACCTTACAGGGAGGAACAGGGTGCAGGAATACACTATTTTCCTGTGAAAAAGATGTTCCAGAACTAGAGGGCATGGGATGAAGTTGGAGAGAGGGCAATTCAGATGAAACATGAAGAAGAAATTTTTCACAGAAAGGGTGGTGGACAAGTGGAACACCCTGCCAGAGGAAGTGGTGGGGGCTGAAACAATCACGGGATATAAGAATGCATGGAATAGACATAAGGACATTCTGGCAGTCAGGGGTAAGGGGCAACAGACTTCTAGAAATACATAAAGTGAACTTACAAGCTCTACTGAGCAGACTGGGTGGGCCATAGACCCTTATCTGCCAACAGTGTCTATGTATCTATGAAAAATACCTACAAATGGCTGAGATATTAACATACAGTATGTTCAAAATGCCATTGACTGCCTCTATATGGCACTTACCTTTATTCTTCAGTTCCCTGTTTGACTTTGAAAAGTGCAGACGTGTCCCAGTCCACAGAAGATGACAGCCGCTGACCTCGGTTGGTAAGTATAGGCAAAAGGGTGTGTGGGGTGGTTGGTTGCTCAGTGGGAGGGTCAGGATGTGAGAGGGGGATGGGGAAACAATGAGAGAACTTTTTGTACAGGAGTCTAAAAAAAGATGTTGTGGGCTGTTTTCTTTTTTCACAGAAACAGTAGAACCATTTCTCAGGGAACTGGGGGTGGGTTCCCCAGTGTCCCACACTGCTCTGGGGGGTACAACACAACTGGATACACTATGTACACTGAGAGTGGGCTCCTTGGAGTCACACACTGCTTGAGGGGGTGAGTGTAGTGCTGACATGGGGATTGGACACCCCACTGTTGCCAAAACCATTACATACATCTTTCAGGACACTGGAAGTGGGTTCCCCAGTGTCCAACAGTGGGGGGGGCTTTATCTGGGACACTGGGAGTGGGCTCCACAGTGTCCTACTGTGCTAGTGGTGGGGGAATAAGATATTGAATAAACAAAAGCATACAAGACGGTAGCTCAATGGCACAAACTGTTAGACTTCAAGCATGAGGTGCACTACCAAGGTTTAAACTCAGCTGAAAAGCACTGAGCTAGAAAACCAGCAAAAGGTCAACACTTCATTCAGTCCTATAGTAAGTTTAAATCTCAGTTCACAGTGTTGCAGAAAACAAAGCCTGGCAGATCACCCCAGAGTGGAGATTATGTTTAAAAAAACTCTAGGGGGTTTATGCAGCCTTGGGTGGGGCCCTGGGGGCTGTAGAATAGGCAGGGTTGGTTGACTGTTGGTTCCTGCTCCCCCACTGTGTTGGTTCTGCCTGCCAAAAGGGATTTAGTACTGCAAAATAGCATCCTTGTTCAGCGCAGAATCCCTTTCCATAGGGCTCATACAAAGCAGAATTCTAGTTCAAAGCAGAATCCTAGTTTGAAGCAGAGTCCTAGGTTAAAACAGAGTCCTGGTTTGAATCAGAATCCTAGTTCGAAGCAGAATTCTAGTTTGAAGCAGAATCCTGTGTTGTATGGGACATCTATTTTTTCCCATAGGAAATAATGGGAAATTCAACATGTCATAACTTTGGAACAAATTTATATTTTCACAAATCTTCAAAGGCACATCTGTGAGACAATGCTTTCTACTCTGAACATGTCAGTTCAAGTTAAAAGCCATTTCTGAGATACAGGTGGAAAAAAAGTGTCAACCCCCAAAAAAAACTTTATTTTAACACTCTGTATCTCAGAAAGCGGCTAAAGTTATTATGATAAAATTTATCACTTACAAACACCTCCCAGGGTAATTATGCATGCCAAATTTTGTATAAATCACTTTAAACCATTACACAGTTATTAAGATCCAAAATTACCCTTTAACATTAATACACACAAACAGCAAAATCCTCACACATCTGTTTTTTTCAATACTATGTATCTCAGAAACCAAACAAGGATTCAAACCACATTAGTCAAGTCAAGAGACCTGTGCCCTAGGCTGATGCCTGTCAAATTTCCTGCAAATCCATTGGAGTGTTGGAAAGTTATTTAGGTGCAAAATATGTAAAACTGGATGACAGTGTCGAAAATCACACTCACCTATTTTCTCCCATAGGAAATAATGGCAAATTCAAGATTTAATAACTTTGTAATGGATTACTGTTGTTTTACCAAACATTCAAAAGGCACATCTGTGAGACCAAGGCTTTCTACCCTGAAATTTCAGGCCAGCACCTAAAGTCGTTTCTGAGATACAGGTGGCGAAAATAGCAAAAACCAGGGAAATATTTGTATTTTCAAACTTTATATCTCAAAACTTGCAAAGAGATTCAAACCAAATTTGGTATATCAACAGACCTACCCAAGTGAATGACGCATACCAAAATTTCAGGAAAAACTAAGAAACCAATTTAAAGTTATTAACCAGGAAAAAATTGCCTCTTAACATTAAACACTCCTACAAACCCTAACTATACTGGCCCTGCCAGTCAGTAATATATACATATGTGTATATATATATATATATGTGTGTGTATATATATATGGATTTTATATATATATATATATATATATATATATATGGATTTTATATATATATATATATATATATATATATATATATATTTATACTGTATATATGGGTATTATATATATATATATATATATTATAGGGCCAGTATAGTTAGGGTTGAGTAAGCACGTTATTGTTAAAGTGTACCTAAACAAGCAATTTTTTAAAACTGCAAACTCCAAAATCTGGCCTCATAGCAAGGTAAAGTAAAAGCTGCTGTTTACATTTATGCTAAAACTGCATTTATGTAAATAACATAAATGCAGTTTCATAGCTTTTGAAAAATGTAAACATCAGCCTTTCACTTTCAAAAAACAGCCTTGGTTTCTCCCTAAGATCCTAAGATGTTTGCCAAGTGTGTTAAGTGATGAGTCATGATGACATAATCAGAGTCAGAAACAGAGATCCACATATATTTCTATAGTGCTAACTAATTCTTCTTTCCCTCTTTATTTTGAATTGTTGTACCAGAGTGATCAACACTATGTATTACCTCATGGATTATTTTATATTACACATGTTGGGTATGATTTTATTCATTTTGTTTACTTTAACTTGGAAAATGTTTTGCAATCCAGCTGACTTTTCTTGACAAACTGCATTATAGTACAACAGTTCAAATACCTGATGATCTAGTGGTTATATGATGCACTGAATTTTGTTTTTTGTTAACCAGGAGAGACACACTAAGCTGAAAGCTTGTTTACAGAGTGTGATGTGGGAGCACAAGGAAGTTTAGTGACTTGCTTAGGGTCACACAGCAAAGTACCGGTCTTGTTCAGTTCCAAAGTTCATGCTCACTTGTTAATCCACAAATAAGGCTTTGTTTTTCTATGTGAACACCCTGCACCTAGTCTGCCTTCTGTTGAACACCCACCATCCATATCTTGTCCTTAGTATTGCCTGGGGCCGCACTATGAGCTTGGGGTCTCATGAAGAGGAATTATCACACCTCAGATTGTAATCTTGCAACTCAGACAGTTGTGCACACCTATACTGATGTGCATCATCAGCTGGCACTGTTAAAAATGCCTCCAAAATCACTCTCCAGTCTACATTCTCAGTGTTTGACTTCTGCTCCCACAGTAAACACTGAGTGGATCCCAACCCTTCTGCATACTGAAGGTAGTATGTACAATTCCTGTTGTGTTTTCCCACCTCATTAACCAGCAACTAGGTCTTCCTGGAGGCTAAGCAATACGCATCATAACCTACCAGAAACAAACTGTTGTTCATGCCCTCATAAGGGCTGCACCCACAATGGATAACAATATTTTTTTAGCAGGAGGCATACTAATACCTTGGAGTAGATCCATCTGACTTCCAGTGTCAGTCTGCTCCTCTACCTGTGATCTGTAGAACTCCATGGGACAGTTACCAGCAATTCTTCTCCAGTACTTTTCTGTGCTCTACTCCACAATGCAGTGGCTGGCTACCACCTTTCAAATTTTGAATTAGCTATACACAACTCCTTCAGTACTGTCCAACAATGTCATCATCCCCACCAAAGGGTAATTTACCTACACTGAATTCAAGTAACAGTTTAGGTGCAGCCTGCCACTCTGAGTATTTATCATCTCTGGCTACTCTCATCCACAGTCAGGTAGAGATCATGATGCTGGCAACCCGCATTTCAGATCTCACAGTGATCTGCTCAAGCGTAGTCCTTCATGTCTTCAACTAACCTAAATATAGCTGTACCCTGCTGGAATGGTCTCTTCAGGCTCTCTGTGGCCATCATACTCTCACCTGCTCCCCACAGCAAAACTGGTGAGTTCCCTACCCTTCCGCATCATGAATGTGTTAGTACAGTCTCCCATGTTATATTTACATATTAATAATGAACATGATCTGCTGGTGCGATAGCAGCATGGCACAAGTGGAAAAATAGGCTTTCCTACCCATATAAGATCTAAGCCACCTATGATTAGGCACTATTAAATGATGTACATACTGATGTGCACACCATCATTTAATAGTGCCTAATCAAGGCAACCTAGATCTTTGAGATAGGAATGCCCATCACCCTGTTCCCTGCTGGTATGAGCCTGACTTACTGGAAAGATATGTTTATATTTGATATGTCAAAATAAAATGGGACTGTACTACTTGCATTCATGATGCAGAAGGGTGATCAGCCCACCAGTTTTCAGTGTGAGGAGGAATAGTGAAGAATGAATACCAGAGGGGACTGAGAAGGACACTCTTGCAAGGTACTGCTATATTCAGGGAAGGGGGAAGACAGAAGAAGAGAAATATGAGCAGATTACTGTGAGAAATAAGAAGTGTGGCTGCCAGCACCTTGATCACTACCTGACCCCATTGTCCTGGCCAATATACCCCTTTGCATAAAAGCAGTTCATGCAATTGTCCAAGGCTGTGTGTGGATATTAATGCATGAAATGGCTACCACTATGTGTTCAGTCACTTCACTACCAGTCGAGCATTGCTTGTCAAGCACTTAGGAATACAGTCTGTGTGAAAAACTCTATATAAATGCTGATTCTTCTTCTTCTTATTATTTCCCATGGAAAAAGAAGACAAGACAAGCATATATTTGATTTTCAAGAAGGTATGAACTCTAACATTGGACTGCACAAGAACTTTGCTACAATAAAGTGGTGGCTATAGGGGGTGGTGAAAGGTATGGCTGCAACCCCCCCCCACATAATAACGTACTTGCTTGCTGCTACTGATGTATTTCACATTGTTGAAGAAGTCTGATTTATTGATTGTACAAATGTTTACATTCCAACTATGGATTACACTTGTAGGTTCTGTCAAAAAAGTACTAGAAAAGAATAATAGCAGAAAATATAATAGTTTAATAAAAATGTTAAAAAGTGCATATTAATGCACACCACCCCAGCAACACCATTGTATTATCCTGGATCCACCATAACCACTAGACTACCAGGTTATTCAAGATTTGTACTGCACTGTGGTTTGCCACAGGGAAAGTCGATTGGATTAAAACACATTTTTAGCATGTTAAAGTAAACAAAATGAACAGAACCATAACCTAACATGTGCATTATACAAAATAGTGCACATGGTTTTGACCATTTGGGTGAAACAATTCTATACAAAGGTAAAAAAGAACTAGTTAGCACTATAGAGAGCCATATATCTCTCTGGCTTTGGCTCCAATGATGTCATCACATAACACATTTGGCAGCCATTTTAGGAAGCAGGTAAGACAGTTTTTTTGAAATTGAAAGGCTGATTTTACAATTTTCAAATGCGCTGGAGCCACATTTAGGTAAATTATATAAATGTAGTTTTAGCATCAATGAACATAGCAGCCTTCCTTTAGTCATCTATGGAGTCAGATTTTTGAATACTTTGTTGCTAAAATGTTGTTTAGGTATCCTTTAAACCTCAAATTTTGCACATTAATAACTTGTCACTGTATGGACAGATTTGCCTGAACATTGGTATGCACAGTCTGTTACCATAGATTTCTGGATCTTGCAAGTTGTGTTATGGTCAGATGTACGGTTTGGGCTGCAGAAGCAAAAAAAGCAAAAACAGACTTTTGCGTGTTTGTTGCTCGCACCCACAGCCCGCATGATTTGTTCATTTGATCTGAAATCTCTTCTACTTCTAATAAGTATCTGTCTGCTTAATCTCAACAGACCCTGACTCCTACTAATATAAGTGTTAAAATTAATAAGAAAATGTAGCTTCTTTATTTATTTGCTTTCTGCTCTACAAGCAAGGTAGCAACAGAGTTGTATTCTGAGTCACCTGCTTTATAGTGTCTAAGCAACCCAACAATTAAGCTCCTCCCTCCTACTGGTTTCAGCAAAAGTAAGTTACTGTACCCTTAACTGCACACAACACACACTGACTTTCTTTTTTCATTCTTTTTAACTCCTAAATAAGACCGCTTCATTTCTAATAGTATCTCGTCTTCATTAATCTCAGGAGACCCCTTGACTCCTGCTGATATATGTTAAATTAATTGAAAATATAGCTTTTAGTTTGTTGCTTTCTGCTCAAGCAACTATCAATCAACCTTGAAGCTGTAAAATTGAAGTCACCTGATTTTATATTGTCAGAGCTTGAACCTCGATTAAGCTCCCTCTCCTCCTGCTGTTTATAGCATAGTAAGTTGAAACAGTACCCTTCACAGCACACAACACACTGAATTATTTTTTCTTTCATTTTTATCCCTAAATAACACCACTTTACTACTAATAAAGTATCTTTCTGCTTACTCTCAACAGACCCTGACTCCTGCTGAGATATAAGTTTTAAATTAATAAGAAAATGTAGCTTATTTTAGTTATTTGCTTTCTGCTCTACAAGCAAGGCTAGCAACAGGAAGTTGTAATTTGAGCCACCTGCTTTCATAGAGTCTAAGCCACCCCCCCCCAATTAAGCTCTCCCTCCTCCTACTGGATTAGTAAAGTAAGTTGATACAGTACCATTCACAGCACTCAACACAGACTAACTTTCATTTTCTTCCTTTTTTAAACCCTAAATAAGACCCCTTTACTTCTAATAAATAATATTTCTGCTTAATCTCAACACACCCTGACTCCTGCTGATATAAGTGTTAAATTAATAAGAAAATGTAGCTTCTTTTAGTTAGCTGCTTTCTGCTCCACAAGCAAGGCTACCAAGAGGAAGTTGTAATTTGAGTCACCTGCTTTCAAAGTGTCTAAGCCACACTCCCAATTATGCTCTCTCTCATCTTACTGGTTTAGCCAAGAGTTGATACTGCATTCCTTCACAGCACACTACACATACAGACTTTCTTTTCTTTTCTTTTCATTTTTAACCTTAAATAAGACCCCTTTACCTCTAATAAATAATCTTTTGCTTAACTCAACACACCTCTGACTCTGCTGATATAAGTGTTAAATTATTGGCAAAATGTAGCTTCTTTTTAGTTAGTTACTTTCGCTCTACAAGCAAGGCAAGCAACAGGAAGTTGTAATTTGATTCACCTGCTTTATAGTGTCTTAGCCACATCCCCAATTAGATCTCTCCTCCCTACTGGTTTAGTATAAAAGTAAGTTGATGCAGTACCTTCACATCCTTAACACACTGATTTTCTTCCTTTTCTTTTCTTTTTTAACCCTAAATAGTACCGCTTCTATTTCTAATAAAGTATCTGTCACAACTCTCAACAGATCCTGACCGCTGATATAAGCAAAGTTAAATTATCAACAAATGTAGCATCTTTTAGTTAGCTGCTTTCTGCTCCACAAGGCTAGCATAAGGAAGTTGAAATTGAGTGACCTTGCTATAAGTGTCTGAGCCACACTCCCAATTAAGCTTTCTCTCTTCTCCTACTGGTTAAGCAAAGTACTTTCTCTCCTCCTACTGTTTTAGCAAAGTAAGTAGATACAGTACCCTTCACAGCACACAACACACACTGAATTTTTTTCTTTTCTTTCATTTTTAACTCTAAATAAGATCCCTTCTACTTCTGATAAAATATCAGTCTGCTTAACCTCAACAGACCCTGACTCCTGCTGAGGTATAAGTGTTAGATTAATTAGAAATGTAGCTTCTTTTTGAGTTGCTCTTTCTGCTCTGCTAAGCAAGGCATAAAATAAAGCTATATTGAGTCACCTGCTTTTATAGTGTCTGCTCACATCCCCAATTAAGTCTCTATCCTCCTACTTGTTTAGCAGAGTAAGTTGATATAGCACCCTTCACAGACACAACACATTGACTTTCTTTATTTGAATTCTTTTTAACCCTAAGTAACACCCTTCTACTTCTGATTAAGTATCGGTCTGCTCTATCTCAACAGACCCTGACTTCCTAGTGAGATATATAAGTGTTAAATTAATAAGAAAATGCAGCTTCTTTTAGTTAGCTGCTTTCGGCTCTACAAGGAAGGCTTGCATTAGTAAATTGTAATTTTAGTTACCTGCTTTTTAGTACTGTTCTTGCTTCACTCCCAATTAAGCTCTCCTCTCTCCTCCTCCCACTGGTTTAGCAAAGTACTCTCTCTCTCTCCTCCTACTGGTTTAGCAAAGTAAGTTGATACAGTACCCTTCACAGCATGCAACACACAGTGACTTTCTCTCTTTTGTTTCTTTTTTTAACCCTATATAAGACCCCTTCTACTTCTGATAAAGTTTGCTTAATCTCAACAGACCCTGACTCCTGCTGAGATATAGGTGTTAAATGAATAAGAAAATCTTGCATGTTTTAGTTAGCTGCTTTCTGCTCTACAAGCTAGACTAGCAACAGGAAGTTGTAATTTGAGACACCTGCTGTTATAGTATCTAAGCCACCTCACAATTAACCTCTATCTCTTAATACAGGTTTAGCAAAGTAAGTTGATACAGTACACTTCACAGCACAAAACGCACACTGACTTTCTTTCTTTCTTCTTTTTAACCCTAAATAAGACCCCTAGTTCTAATAAACTATTTGTTCTGCTTAATCTCACTCAGACCTTGATTCATGCTGATATAAATGTTAAATTATTAAGAAAATGTAGCTTCTTTTAGTTAGCTGTTTTCTGCTCTTAAACAAGGCTAGCAACAGGAAGTTGTAATTCGAGTCACCTGCTTTTGTAGTGTCTAACCCACAAACCCAATTAAGCTCTCTCTCCTCCTACTGGTTTAGCAAAGTAAGTTGATACAGTGCCCTTCACAGCAAACAACACACTCACTGACTTTCTTTCTTTTCCTTCTTTTTTAACCCTAAATAAGAAACCTTCTACTTCTAATAAAGTATCTGTCTGCTTAATCTCCACAGACCCTGACTCCTGCTGAGATATAAGTGTTAAATTAATAAGAAAATGTAGCCTGTTTTAGATAGATGCTTTCTGCTCTACAAATTAAGGCTAGAATCAATTGTAATTTGAGTCTTTGGTCTTTATACTTCTAAGATACACTCTATTGCTCTCTCCTCCCATCAGTTTTGCGTATGTTGGTACAGTACCCTTGCAGCACACAACACATGCTTTCTTTCTGTTCTTTTTTTACCCTAAATGAGATCCCTTCCAATTCTAATAAAGTATCAGAGACACAACTGTTAGATTAAAGAAAATGTGGCTTCTTTTAGTTAGTTGCTTTGTGCTCTACAAGCACGGCTAGCAAGAGAAAGTTGTAATTTGAGACACCTGCTTTTATAGTGTGTCTAAGCCACACTCCCAGTTAAGCACTCTCTCCTGCTACAGGTTTAGCGAAGTAAGTTGATACAGTACCCTTCACAGCACACAACACACAGTGACTTTCTTTCTTTTTCTTTCTTTTTTTAACCCTAAACAAGACTCCTTCTACTTCAAATAAAGTATCGGTCTGCTTAATCTCCTCAGACCGTGACTCCTGCTCAGATATGTGTTAAATTATTAAGAACATGAAGCTTGTTTTAGTTAGCTGCATTCTTCTCTACAAGCAAGCTAGCGATAGGAAGTTGTAATTGGAGTCACCTGCTTTTATTGTGTCTAAGCCACACTCCGTATTAAATGCCCTCTCCTCCTATTGGTTTAGCAAAGTAAGTTGATACAGTACCCTTCACTGCTCTCAACACACACTGTCTTTCTTTCTTTTCTTTCTTTTTTAACCCTAAATAGAACCTTTCTACCTGTAACACAGTATCTGTCTGCAAAATCTCAACAGACCCTAACTCTAGATGAGATGTAAGAGTTAAATTAAAAGGAACATGTAGCTTCTTTTAGTTAGCTGCTTTCTGCTGTATAAGAAAGGCTAGCAAAAGGAAGTTGTAATTTGAGTCACCTGCTTTTACAGTGTCTAAGGCACACTTCCAAATAAGCTCTTTCTCCTCCTACTGGTTTAGCAAAGTAAGTTGATACAGTACCCTTCACAGCACACAACACACACTGACTGTCTTTCTTTTCTTTCTTTTTTTAACCCTGAATAAGAACCCTTCTTCTTCTAATAAAGTATTTGACTGCTTAATCTGAACAGACCCTGACTCCTGCTGATATAAGTTTTAAATTAATAAGAAAATATAGCTTCTTCTAGTTAGCTGATTTCTGCTCTACAAGCAAGGCGAGCAACAGGAAGTTGTAATTTGAGTCACCTGCTTTTATAATGTCTAAGCCAGACTCCCAATTAAGCTCTCTCTCCTCCTACTGGTTTAGCAAACTAAGTTGAAACAGTACCCTTCACAGCACTCAACACAGATTGAATTTCATCCTTTACTTCTGTTTTTTAACCCTAAATAAGACCCCTGCTATTTCTAATAAAGCATCTGTCTCCTTAAACTCAACTGACCCTGACTCCGGCTGATATAAGTGTTAAATTAATAAAAAAATGTCACTTCTTTCAGTTAGCTGCTTTCTGCTCTACAAGCAAGGCTAGCAACAGGAAGCTGTAATTTGCGTCACTTGCTTATATAGAGTCTAAGCCACTTCCCCTATTAAGCTCTCTCTCCTCCTACTGGTTTAGCAAATTAAGTTGATACAGTTCCCTTCACTGTTCACAACACACACTGAATTTCTTTCTTTTGATTCTTTTTATAACTGTAAGTAAGACCCCTTGTACTTTTAATAAAGTATCTGTCTGCCTACTCTAATCAGACTCTGGCTCCTGCTGAGACATAATTGTTAAGTTAATGAGAAAATGTATCTTCTTTTAGTGTGCTGCTTTCTGCTGTACAAGCTAGGCTAGCAGCAGGAAGTTGTAATTCGAGTTGCCTGCTTTCATAGTGGTTAAGCCACCACCCAATTAAGCTCTCTCCTCCTACTGGTTTAGCAAAGTAGGTTGATACAGCACGCTTCACAGCACAGAACACACACTGACTTTCTTTTCTTTCTTTTTTAACCCTAATTAAGATAACTTCTACTTCTAATGCAGTATCTGTCTGCTTAATCTCAACAGATCCTGACTCCTGATGAGATATAAGTGTTAAATTAATAAGAAAAGGAAGCTTATTTTAGTTAGGTGCTTTCTGTTCTACAAGCAAGGCTAGCAACAGGAAGTTGTAATTTGAGTCACCTGCTTTTATAGTGTCTAAGCCAAACTCTCTATTAAGCTCTCTCTCCTCCTACTGGTTTTGCAAACTAAGTTGATACATTACCCTTCATAGCACACAACACACACTGACATTCTTTCTTTTCTTTCTTTTTTAACCCTAAATAAGACCCCTTCTACTTCTAATAAACTATATAACTGCTTAATCTCAACAGACCCTGACTCCTGCTGATATAAGTTTTGAATTAATTAGAAAATGTAGCTTCTTTTAGTTAGCTGCTTTCTGCTCGGCAAGCAATGCTAGCAACATGAAGTTGTAATTTGATTCACCTCCTTTTATAGTGTCTAAGCCAAACTCCCAATTAAGCTCTCTGTCCTCCTACTGGTTTAGCAAAGTAAGTTGATACAGTACCCTTCACAGCACACAACACACACTAATTTTCTTCCTTTTCTTTGTTTTTTTAACCCTTAATAAGACGCCTTCTACTTCTAATAAAGTATCTGTCTGCCTAATCTCAACAGACCCTGACTCCTGCTGATATAAGTGTTAAATTAATAAGAAAATGTAACTTCCTTTAGTTAGCAGATTTCTCTTCTACATGCAAGGCTAGCAACAGGAAGCTGTAATTTGAGTCAGCTGCTTAAATAGTGTCTAAGCCACACTCCCAATTAAGCTATATCTCTCCTACTACTGGGTAAACAAAGTACTCTCACTCCTCGTACTGGCTTAATAAAAGTAAGTTGATACAGTACCTTTCACAGCACACAACACATACTGACTTTCTATATTTTCTTTCTGTTTTTAACCGTAAATAAGACCCCTTCAACTTCTAATATTGTATCTGTCTGCTTAATCTCAACAGACCCTGACTCATGCTGAGATGTAAGTGTTAAATTAATAAGAAAATTTAGTTTTTCTTATTTAGCTGCTTTCTGCTCTAGAAGAAAGGCTAGCAAGACGAAGTTGTAATTTGAGTCACCTGCGTTTATTGTGTCTAAGCCACATCCCCTAATTAAGGTCTCTCTCCTCATACTGGTTTAGCAAAGTCAGCTGATACAGTACCATTCACAGCACACAACACAAACTGACTTTCTTTCTTTTCTGCCTTTTTTAACCCAAAATAAGACCCCTTCTACTTCTAATAAAGTATCTGCCTACTTAATCTCAACAGTATCTGACTCTTGCTGAGATACTAGTGTTAAGGTAATATCAAAATGTAGCTTCTTTTTGTTAGCTGCTTTCTACTCTACAAGCAAGGCTAGCAACAGGAAGTTGTAATTTGTGTCACCTGCTTTTATAGTGTCTAAGCCACTTCCCCAATTAAGCTCTCTCTCCTCTTACTGGTTTAGCAAAGTATATTGATGCAGTACCCTTCAAAGCACACAACATACACTGACTTTCTTTCTTTTCATTCTTTTCTTAACCCTAAGTAATACCTCTTCTACTTCTAATTAAGTATCTGTCTGCTTAACATCAATAGACAGTGACTCCTGCTGAGTTATAAGTGTTAAATTAATTAGAAAATGTAGCTTTTTTTTTGTTAGCTGCTTTCTAGTCTACCAGCAAGGCTAGCAACAGGAATTTGTAATTTGAGTCATGTGCTTTCGTAGTGTCTAAGCGACATCCCCAATTAAGCTCTGTCTCCTCCTACTGGTTTAGCAAAGAAAGTTGATACAGTACCCTTCACAGCACACAACACAAGCTGACTTTCTTTCTTTTCTTTCTTTTCTTATCCCTAAGTAAGACCACTTCTACTTCTAATAAAGTATCTGTCTGCTTAATCTCAACAGACCCTGACTCCTACTGATATAAGTGTTAAATTAATAAGAAAATGTAGCTTCTTTCATTTAGTTGCTTTCTGCTCGACAAGCAAGGCTAGAAACAGGAAGTTGTAATTTGAGTCACCTGCTTTTATAGTGTCTAAGCAACCCAACAATTAAGCTCTCTCCCCTCCTACTGGTTTAGCAAAGTAAGTTGATACTGTACCCTTCACTGCACACAACACACACTGACTTTCTTTCTTTCATTCTTTTTTTAACCCTAAATAAGACCGCTTCTACTTCTAATAAAGTATCTGCCTACTTAATCTCAGGAGACCCTGACTCCTGCTGAGATATAAGTGTTAAATTAATTGGAAAATATAGCTTCTTTTAGTTTGCTGCTTTCTGCTCTACAAGCAAGGCTAACAACTGGAAGCTGTAAATTGAGTCACCTGATTTTATATTGTCAGAGCCGAACCTCCGATTAAGCTCCCTTTCCTCCAACTGGTTTAGCATAGTAAGTTGAAACAGTACCCTTCACAGTACACAACACACTGAATTATTTTTTCTTTTATTTTTATCCCTAAATAACACCACTTTACTACTAATAAAGTATCTTTCTGCTTACTCTCAACAGACTCTGACTCCTGCTGAGATATAAGAGTTAAATTAATAAGAAAATGTAGCTTATTTTAGTTAATTGCTTTCTGCTCTACAAGCAAGGCTAGCAACAGGAAGTTGTAATTTGAGCCACCTGCTTTCACAGTGTCTAAGCCACCCCCCCCCAATTAAGCTCTCCCTCCTCCTACTGGATTAGAAAAGTAAGTTGATACAGCACCATTCACAACACTCAACACAGACTGACTTTCTTTTTCTTCCTTTTTTAAACCCTAAATAAGACCCTTTCTACTTCTAATAAAATATCTCTCTGCTTAATCTCAACAGACCCTGACTCCTGCTGAGATATAAGTGTTAAATTAAAAAGAAAATGTAGCTTCTTTTAGTTAGCTGCTTTCTGCTCCACAAGCAAGGCTAGCAAGAGGAAATTGTAGTTTGAGTCACCTGCTTTGAAAGTGTCTAAGCCACACCCCCAGTTATGCTCTTTCTCCTCTTACTGGTTTAGTCAAGTAAGTTGATACAGTATCCTTCACAGCACACTACACACACAGACTTTCTTTCTTTTCTTTCTTTTTTAACCCTAAATAAGACCCCTTTACTTCTAATAAAGAATCTTTCTGCTTAATCTCAATACACCCTGACTACTGCTGATATAAGTGTTAAATTAATAAGAAAATGTAGCTTCTTTTAGTTAGTTACTTTCTGCTTTACAAGCAAGGCAAGCAACAGGAAGTTGTAATTTGAGTCACCTGCTTTTATAGTGTCTTAGCCAGACTCCCAATTAAGATCTCTCTCCTCCTACTGGTTTAGTAAAGTAAGTTGAAACAGTACCCTTCACATCTTTAAACACACTGATTTTCTTCCTTTTCTTTCTTTTTTTAACCCTAAATAGTACCCCTTCTACTTCTAATAAAGTATCTTTCTGCTAAATCTCAACAGACACTGACTCCTGCTGATATAAGTGTTAAATTAATAAGAAAATGTAGCTTCTTTCAGTTAGCTGCTTTCTGCTGTACTAGAAAGGCTAGCATAAGGAAGTTGAAATTTGAGTGACCTGCTTATATAGTGTCTGAGCCACACTCCCAAATAAGCTTTCTCTCTTCTCCTACTGGTTAAGCTAAGTACTCTCTCTCCTCCTACTGGTTTAGCAAAGCAAGTTGATACAGTACCCTTCACAGCACACAACACACACTGCATTTTTTTCCTTTCTTTCTTTTTTAACTCTAAATAAGACCCCTTCTACTTCTTATAAAGTATCAGTCTGCTTAACCTCAACAGACCCTGACTTCTGCTGAGGTATTAGTGTTAAATTAATTAGAAAATGTAGCTTCTTTTAGTTAGCTGCTTTCTGCTCAGCAAGCAAGGCTAGCAAAAGGAAGTTGTAATTTGAGTCACCTGTTTTTATAGTGTCTAAGCCACATCCCCAATTAAGCTATCTATCCTCCTACTGGTTTAGCAGAGTAAGTTGATATAGCACCCTTCACTGCACACAAAACACATTGACGTTCTTTATTTGCTTTCTTTTTTAACCCTAAGTAACACCCCTTCTACTTCTGATTAAGTATCTGTCTGCATCATCTCAACAGACCCTGACTACTTCTGAGAAATAAGTGCTAAATTAATAAGAAAATGCAGATTCTTTTAGTTAGCTGCTTTCGGCTCTACGAGGAAGGCTAACAACAGGAAATTGTAATTCGAGTTACCTGCTTTTATTCTGTCTAAGCCACACTCCCAATTAATCTCTCTCTCTCCTCCAACTGGTTTAGCAAAGTACTCTCTCTCTCTCCTCCTACTGGTTTAGCAAAGTAAGTTGATACAGTACCCTTCACAGCATGCAACACACAGTGACTTTCTCTCTTTTGTATCTTTTTTTAACCCTATATAAGACCCCTTCTACTTCTAATAAAGTTTGCTTAATCTCAACAGACCCTGACTCCTGCTGAGATATAGGTGTTAAATTAATAAGAAAATATTGCTTCTTTTAGTTAGCTGCTTTCTGCTCTACAGGCAAGGCTAGTAACAGGAAATTGTAATCTGAGTCACCTGCTTTTATAGTGACTAAGCTACACTCCCAATTAAGCTCTCTCTCTCTCTCTCTCTCTCTCCTCCCCACTGGTTTAGCAAAGTACACTCTCTTCTCCTACTGGTTTAGTAAACTAAGTTGATACAGTACCCTTCACAGCACACAACATACACTGACTTACTCTCTTTTGTTTCTTTTTTTAACCCTATATAAGACCCCTTCTACTTCTAATAAAGTCTGCTTAATCTCAACAGACCCTGACTCCTGCTGAGGTATAACTGTTAAATTAATTAGAAAATGTAGCTTCTTTTAGGTAGCTGCTTTCTGCTCTACAAGCTAGGCTAGCAACAGTAAGTTGTAATTTGAGACACCTGTTTGGGAGTATGCAGACAGATACTTAATCAGAAGTAGAAGGGGTGTTACTTAGGGTTAAAAAAGAAAGTAAATAAAGAACGTCAATGTGTTTTGTGTGCAGTGAAGGGTGCTATATCAACTTACTCTGCTAAACCAGTAGGAGGGATAGATAGCTTAATTGGGGATGTGGCTTAGACACTATAAAAGCAGATCACTCAAATTTCAACTTCCTTATGCAAACCTTTCTCGTAGAGCAGAAAGCAGCTAACTAAAAGAAGCTACATTTTCTTATTAATTTAACACTTATATCAGCAGGAGTCAGTGTCTGTTGAGATTAGCAGAAAGATACTTTATTAGAAGTAGAAGAAACCTATTAGGGTTAAAAAGAAAAGAAAAGGAAGAAAATCAGTGTGTTAAGGATATGAAGGCTATTGTTCCAACTACTTTACTAAACCAGTAGGAGGAGAGAGATCTTAATTGGGAGTCTGGCTAAGACACTGTAAAAGCAGGTGACTCAAATTACAACTTCCTGTTGCTTGCCTTGCTTGTAAAGCAGAAAGTAACTAACTAAAAGAAGCTACATTTTCTTATTAATTTAACACTTATATGAGCAGTAGTCAGGGTGTATTGAGATTTTATGATGAGATATAAGAGTTAAATTATTAGGAAGATGTAGCTTCTTTTAGTTAGCTGCTTTCTACTCTACAAGCATGGCTAGCATTAGGAAGTTGTAATTTGAGTCACCTGCTTTTAGGGTGTCTAAGGTACACTCCCAATTAAGCTCTCTCTCCTCCTAGTGGTTTAGCAAATTAAGTAGATACAGTAACCTTCACAGCACAACACACACTGACTTTCTTTCTTTTCTTTCTTTTTCTAACCCTGAATAAGACCCGTTCTACTTCTAATAAAGTATCTGACTGCTTAATCTCAACAGACCCTGACTCCTGCTGATATAAGTGTTAAATTAATAAGAAAATGTAGCTTTTTTTAGTTAGCTACTTTCTGCTATACAAGCAAGGCTAGCAACAGGAAGTTGTAATTTGAGTCGGATGCTATTATGCTGTCTAAGCCACCCCCAATTTAGGTGTCTCTCTTCCTACTGTTTTATCAAAGTAAGTTGATACAGTACCCTTCACAGCACAGAACATACACTGACTTTCTTTCTTTTTTCTTTTTTTAACCCTTAATAAGACACCTTCTACTTCTAATAAAGTATATGTCTGCTTAATCTCATCAGACCCTGACTAATGCTGAGATATAAGTGTGAAATTAATAAGAAAATATGGATTCTTTTAGTTAGCTGCTTTCTGTTCAACAAGCAAGGCTAGCATCAGGAAGTTGTAATTTGAGTCACCTACTTCTAGAGTGCCTAAGGTACACTCCCAATTAAGATCTCTCTCCTCCTACTGGTTAAGCAAATTAAGTAGATACAGTACCCTTCACAGCACACAACACACAACACACACTGACTTTCTTTCTTTTCTTTCTATTTCTAACCCTGAATAAGACCCCTTCTACTTCTAATAAAGTATCTGACTGCTTAATCTCGACAGAGACTGACCCCTGCTGGTATAAGTGTGAAATTAATAAGAAAATGTGGCTTCTTTTAGTTAGCTGCTTTATGTTCTACAAGCAAGGCTAGCAACAGGAAGTTGAAATTCGAGTCACCTGCTTTTATAGTGTCTAAGCCACCCCCCCAATTAAGCTCTCTCTCTCCTCTTACTGGTTTAGCAAAGTAAGTTGATACAGTACCCTTCACAGCACACAACATACACGCTGACTTTCTTTCTTTTTTAACCCTAAATAAGACCTCTTCTAGTTCTAATAAAGAATCTGTCTACTTAATCTCAACACACCCTGACTCCTGCCGAGATATATGTTAAACGAATAGGAAAATGTAGCTTCTTTAAGTTAGCTGCTTTTTGCTCTACAAGCAAGGCTAGCAACAGCAAGTTGTAATTTGAGTCACCTGCTTTCATAGGGCCTAAGCCACAGACAATTAAGCTCTCTTTTCTATTACTGGTTTTGCAAAGTAAGTAGATACAGTACCCTTAACAGCACACAACACATACTTTCTTTCTGTTCTTTGTTTACCCTAAATGAGATCCCTTCTACTTCTAATAAACTATCTGAGACATAAGTGTTAGATTAAAAAGAAAATGTAGCTTCTTTAAGTTAGCTGATTTGTGCTCTACAAGCACGCCTAGCAACAGGAAGTTGTAATTCGAGTCACCTGTTTTTGTAGTTTCAAAGCGACACACCCAATTAAGCTATCTCTCATCCTACTGGTTTAGCAAAGTAAGTACATACAGAACCCTTCACAGCACACTATACACACTGACTTTCTTTCTTTCCTTCTTTTTTTAACCCTAAATAAGACCCCTTCTACTTCTAATAAAGTGTCTGTCTGCTTAATCTCAACAGATCCTTACTCCAGCTGACATGTAAGTGTTAAATTAAAAACAAAATGTAGCTTCTTTTAGTTAGCTGCTTTATGCTGTACAAGAAAGGCTAGCAACAGGAAGTTGTAATTTGAGTCACCTGCTTTTATAGTATCTAAGCCACCCCCCAAATTATGCTCTCTCTCCTCCTACTGGTATAGCAAAGTAAGTTGATACAGTACCCTTCCCAGCACACAACACACTGACTTTCTTTCTTTTCCTTCCTTTTTTAACCCTAAATAAGACCCCTTCTACTTCTAATAAAGTATCTGTCTGCTTAATCTCAACAGACCCTGACTCCTGCTGAGATATAGGTGTTAAATTAATAAGAAAATGTACCTTCTCTTAGTTAGCTGCTTTCTGTTCTTGAAGCAAGGCTAGCAACAGGAAGTTTTAATTTGAGTCACCTAATTTTATTGGGTCAAAGCCATGCACCCAATTAAGCTATCTCTCCTCCTACTGGTTTAGTAAAGTAAGTTGATACAGTACCCTTCACAGCACACAACACACACGGACTTTCTTTCCTCTCTTTCTTTTTTAATCCTAAATAAGACCCCTTCTACTTCTAATAAAGTATCCATCTGCTTACTCTCAACAGACCCCCGACTGCTGCTGAGATATAAGTGTTATATTAATAAGTAAATATAGCTTCTCTTAGTTAGCTGCTTTCTGCTCTTAAGCAAGGCTAGCGACAGGAAGTTGTAATTTGAGTCACCTGCTTTTGTAGTGTTTAAGCCACACACCCAATTAAGATCTGTCTCCTCCTACTGGTTTAGAAAAGTAAGTTGATACAGTGCCCTATACAGCAAACAACACACTCACTGACTTTCAATCTTTTCTTTCTTTTTTAACCCTAAATAAGAAACCTTCTACTTCTAATAAAGTATCTGTCTGCTTAATCTCCACAGACCCTGACTCCTGCTGAGATATAAGTGTTAAATTAATAAGAAAATGTAGCCTGTTTTAGTTAGCTGCTTTCTGCTCTACAAGTAAGGCTAGCAATCGGAAGTTATAATTTGAGTCATCTGGTGTTATAGTGTCTAAGCCACACCCCCTATTTAGCTCTCTCTCCTCCTACTGGTTTTACGAAGTAAGTTGATACAGTACCCTTCACAGCACACAACACATACTTTCTTTCTGTTCTTATTTTTCCCTAAATGAGATCCCTTCTACTTCTAATAAAGTATCCAAGACATAAGAGTTAGATTAAAAAGAAAATGCAGCTTCTTTTAGTTGGCTGCTTTCTGCTGTTAAGAACGGCTAGCATTAGGAAGTTGTAATTTGAGTCATCTGCTTTTGTAGTGTCTAAGCCACACACCCAATTAAGCTCTCTCTCCTTCCTCCTACTGGTTTAGCAAAGTAAGTTGATACAGTGCCCTTCACAGCACACAACACACTCATTGAATTTCTTTCTTTTCCTTCTTTTTTTAACCTAAATAAAAAACCTTCTACTTCTAATAAAGTATCTGTCTGCTTAATCTCCACAGACCCTGACTCCTGCTGAGCTTTAAGTGTTAAATTAATGGGAAAATGTAGCTTCTTTTAGTTTGCTGCTTTCTGCTCTACAAGCAAGGCTAGCATTCGGAAGATGTAATTTGAGTCACCTGGTTTTATAGTGTCTAAGATACCCCCCCCCCATTAAGCCCTTTCTTCTCCTACTGGTTTTGCGAAGTAAGTTGCTTCAGTACCCTTCACAGCACACAACACATACTTTCTTTCTGTTCTTTTTTTACCCTAAATGAGATCCCTTATACTTCTGATAAAGTATCTGAGACATAAGTGTTAGATTAAAAAGAATGCAGCTTCTTTTAGTTTGCTGCTTTGTGCTCTTCAAGCATGGCTAGCAAGAGAAAGTTGTAATTTGAGTCACCTGCTTTTATAGTGTGTCTACGCCACGCTCCGACTTAAGCTCTCTCTCCTGCTACCGGTTAAGCAAAGTAAGTTGATAGAGTACCCTTCATAGCACACAACACACAGTGACTTTCTTTCTTTTTCTTTCTTTTTTTAACCCTAAACAAGACTCCTTCTTCTTCAAATAAAGTATCTGTCTGCTTAATCTCCACAGACCGTGACTCCTGCTCAGATATGTGTTAAATTATTAAGAAAATGTAGCTTGTTTTAGTTAGCTGCTTTCTTCTCTACAAGCAAGGCTAGCGATAGGAAGTTGTAATTTGAGTCACCTGCTTTCATAGGGCCTAAGCCACAGACAATTAAGCTCTCTCTTCTCCTACTGGTTTTGAAAAGTAAGTAGATGCTGTACCCTTCACAGCACAATACACATACTTTCTTTCTGTTCTTTGTTTACCCTAAATGAGATCCCTTCTACTTCTAATAAACTATCTAAGACATAAGTGTTAGATTAAAAAGAAAATGTAGCTTCTTTAAGTTAGCTTATTTGTGCTCTACAAGCAATGCTAGCAACAGGAAGTTGTAATTCGAGTCACCTGCTTTGATAGTGTCAAAGCGACACACCCAATTAAGCTATCTCTCATCCTACTGGTTTAGCAAAGTAAGTTCATACAGAACCCTTCACAGCACACTACACACACTGACTTTCTTTCTTTCCTTCTTTTTTTAACCCTAAATAAGACCCCTTCTACTTCTAATAAAGTATTTGACTGATTAATCTCAAAAGACCCAGACTCCTGCTGAGATATAAGTGTTAAATTAAAGACAAAATGTTGCTTCTTTTAGTTAGCTGCTTTCTGCTCTACCAGTAATGCAAGCAACAGGAAGTTGTAATTTGAGTCACCTGCTTTTATAGTATCTAAGCCTCCCCAAATTACGCTCTCTCTACTCCTGCTGGTATAGCAAAGAAAGTTGATATAGTACCCTTCCCAGCACACAACACACAGACTTTCTTTCTTTTCCATCCTTTTTTAACCCTAAATAAGACCCCTTCTACTTCTAATAAAGTATCTGTCTGCTTAATCTCAACAGACCCTGACTCCTGCTGAAATATAGGTGTTAAATTAATAAGAAAATGTACCTTCTCTTAGTTAGCTGCTTTCTGTTCTAGAAGCAAGGCTAGCAACAGAAAGTTTTAATTTGAGTCACCTAATTTTATAGTGTCAAAGCCATGAACCCAATTATGCTATCTTTCCTCCTACTGGTTTAGCAAAGTAAGTTGATACAGTACCCTTCACAGCACACAACACACTCTGACTTTCTTTCCTCTCTTTCTTTTTTAATCCTAAATAAGACCCCTTCTACTTCTAATAAGGTATCTGTCTGCTTAGTCTCTACAGACCCTGACTGCTGCTGAGATATAAGTGTTAAATTAATAAGAACATATAGCTTCTCTTAGTTAACTGCTTTCTGCTCTTAAGCAAGGCTAGCAACAGGAAGTTGTAATTTGAGTCACCTGCTTTTGTAGTGTCTAAGCCACACACCCAATTATGCTCTCTCTCCTTTTACTGGTTCAGCAAAGTAAGTTGATACAGTGCCCTTCACAGCAAACAACACACTCACTGACTTTCTTTCTTTTCCTTCTTTTTTAACCCTAAATAAGAAACCTTCTACTTCTAATAAAGTATCTGTCTGCTTAATCTCCACAGACCCTGACTCCTGCTGAGATATAAGTGTTAAATTAAAAAGAAAATGCAGCCTGTTTTAGTTAGTTGCTTTCTGCTCTACAAGCAAGGCTAGCAATAGGAAGTTGTAATTTGAGTTACCTGGTTTTATAGTGTGTAAGCCACACCCCCTATTAAGCTCTCTCTCCTCCTACTGGTTTTCATGATAAGTTGAAACAGTACCCTTCAGCACATTACTATACTTTCTTTCTGTTCTTTTTTTCCTTAAATGAGATCCCTTCTACTTCTAATAAAGTATCTGAGACATAAGAGTTAGATTAAAAAGAAAATGCAGCTTCTTTTAGTTAGCTGCTTTCTGCTCTATAAGCAGGGCTAGCAAAAGGAAATTGTAATTTGAGTCATCTGCTTTTGTAGTGTCTAAGCCACACACCCAATTAAGCTCTCTCTCCTCCTACTGGTTTAGCAAAGTAAGTTGATACAGTGCCCTTCACAGCACACAACACACTCATTGACTTTCTTTCTTTTTTAACCCTAAATAAGAAACCTTCTAACTCCAATAAAGTATCTGTCAGCTTAACCTCCACAGACCCTGACTCCTGCAGAGCTTTAAGTGTTGAATTAATGAGAAAATGTAGCTGCTTTTAGTTTTCTGCTTTCTGCTCTACAAGCAAGGCTAGCAATCAGAAGATGTAATTTGAGTCACCTGGTTTTATAGGGTCTAAGATACACACCCCTATTAAGCTCTCTTTCCTCCTACTAGTTTTGCGAAGTAAGTTGGTACAGTACCCTTCACAGCACACAACACATACTTTCTTTCTGATCTTTTTTTACCCTAAATGAGATACCTTCTACTTCTAATAAAGAATCTGAGACATAAGTGTTAGATTAAAGAAAATGTAGCTTCTTTTAGTTAGCTGCTTTGTGCTCTACAAGCACGGCTAGCAAGAGAAAGTTGTAATTTGAGTCACCTGCTTTTATAGTGTGTCTAAGCCACACTCCCAATTAAGCTCTCTCTCCTGCTCCTGGTTTAGCAAAGTAAGTTGATACAGTACCATTCACAGCACACAACACACAGTGACTTTCTTTCTTTTTCTTTCTTTTTTTAACCCTAAACAAGACTCCTTCTACTTCAAATAAAATATCTGTCTGCTTAATCTCCACAGACTGTGACTCCTGCTCAGATATGTGTTAAATTATTAAGAAAATGTAGCTTGTTTTAGTTAGCTGCTTTCTTCTCTACAAGCAAGGCTAGCGATAGGAAGTTGTAATTTGAGTCACCTGCTTTTATAGTGTCTAAGCCACACCCTGTATTAAACTCTCTCTCCTCCTATTGGTTTAGCAAAATAAGTTGATACAGTACTCTTCACAGCACACAACACACACTGTCTTTCTTTCTTTTATTTCTTTTTTTTTAACCCTAAACAGGACCCTTCTACTTCTAACACAGTATCTGTCTGAAAAAATCTCAACAGACCTTAACTCTAGATGAGATGTAAGAGTTAAATTTATAGGAACATGTAGCTTCTTTTAGTTAGCTGCTTTCTGCTCTATAAGCAAGGCTAGCAACAGGAAATTGTAATTTGAGTCACCTGCTTTAATAGTGTCTAAGACACACTCCCATTTAAGCTCTCTCTCCTCCTACTGGTTTAGCAAAGTAAGTTTACACAGTACCCTTCACAGCACACAACACACACTGACTTTCTTTCTTTTCTTTCTTTTTTTAACCCTGAATAAGAACCCTTCTTCTTCTTCTAATAAAGTATCTGACTGCTTAATCTGAACAGACCCTGACTCCTGCTGATATAAGTGTTAAATTAATAAGAAAATGTAGCTTCTTTTAGTTAGCTGATTTCTGCTCTTCAAGCAAGGCGAGTAACAGAAAGTTGTAATTTGAGTCACCTGCTTTTAAAGTGTCTAAGCCAGACTCCCAAGTAAGCTCTCTTTCCTCCTACTGGTTTAGCAAACTAAGTTGATACAGTACCCTTCACAGCACTCAACACAGATTGACTTTCATCCTTTTCTTTCATTTTTTAACCCTAAATAAGAACCCTTCTATTTCTAATTAAGTATTTTTCTGCTTAATCTCAACTGACCCTGACTCCAGCTGATATAAGTGTTAAATTAATAAGAAAATTTCACTTCTTTTAGTTAGCTGCTTTCTGCTCTACAAGCAAGGCTAGCAACAGGAAGCTGTAATTTGTGTCACTTGCTTTTATAGAGTCTGAGCCACTCCCATAATTAAGCTCTCTCTCCTCCTACTGGTTTAGCAAACTAAGTTGATACAGTACCCCTCACTGTTCACAACACACACTGAGTTTCATTCTTTTATTTCTTTTTATAACTGTAAGTAACACCCCTTGTACTTCTAATAAAGTATCTGTCTGCCTACTTTCATCAGACCCTGGCTCCTGCTGAGATTTAAGTGTTAAATTAATGAGAAAATGTAGCTTCTTTTAGTGTGCTGCTTTCTGCTCTACAAGCTAGGCTTGCAGCTTGAAGTTGTAATTCGAGTTGCCTGCTTTCATAGTGTCTAAGCCACCCCCCAATTAAGCTCACTCCTCCTACTGGTTTAGCAAAGAAAGTTGATACAGCATGCTTCACAGCCCTGAACACACACTGACTTTCTTTTCTTTCTTTTTTAACCCTACATAAGATAACTTCTACTTCTAATGCAGTATCTGTCAGCTTAATATCAACAGATCCTGACTCCTGATGAGATATAAGAGTTAAATTAATAAGAAAAGGAAGGTTCTTTTAGTTAGGTGCTTTCTCTTCTACAAGCAAGGCTAGCAACAGGAAGTTGTAATTTGAGTCACCTGCTTTTATACTGTCCAAGCCACACTCCTTATTAAGCTCTATCTCCTCCTACTGGTTTTGCAAACTAAGTTGATACCGTACCCTTCATAGCATACAACACACACTGACATTCTTTCTTTTCTTTCTTTTTTAACCCTAAATAAGACCACTTCTACTTCTAACAAACTATATGTCTGCTTAATCTCAATAGACCCTGACTCCTGCTGAAATAAGTTTTGAATTAATTAGAAAATGTAGCTTCTTTTAGTTAACTGCTTTCTGCTCTGCAAGCAATGCAAGCAACATGAAGTTGTAATTTGAGTCACCTCTTTTTATAGTGTCTAAGCCACACTCCCAATTAAGCTCTCTCTCTGCCTACTGGTTTAGCAAAGTAAGTTGATACAGTACCCTTCACAGCACACAACACACACACTGACTTTCTTCCTTTTCTTTGTTTTTTTAACCCTTAATCAGACACCTTTGACTTCTAATAAAGTATCTGTCTGCGTAATCTCAACAGACCCTGACTCCTGCTGATATAAGTGTTAAATTAATAAGAAAATGTAGCTTCTTTTAGTTAGCTGCTTTCTGCTCTACTGGCAAGGCTAGCAACAGGAAGTTGTAATTTGAGTCATCTGCTTTTCTAGTGTCTAAGCCACACACCCAATTAAACTCTCTCTCTCCTCCTACTGGTTTAGCAAAGTAAGTTGATACAGTGCCCTTCACAGCACACAACACACTCATTGACTTTCTTTCTTTTCCTTCTTTTTTAACCCTAAATAAGAAACCTTCTACTTCTAATAAAGTATCTGTCTGCTTAATATCCACAGACACTGACTCCTGCTGAGCTTTAAGTGTTAAATTAATAAGAAAATGTAGCTTCTTTTAGTTAGCTGCCTTCTGCTCTACAAGCAAGGCTAGAAATCGTAAGATGTAATTTGAGTCACCTGGTTTTATA
The DNA here is from genome assembly GCA_016271365.2 of Neoceratodus forsteri. Classification (NCBI taxonomy): domain Eukaryota; kingdom Metazoa; phylum Chordata; order Ceratodontiformes; family Ceratodontidae; genus Neoceratodus; species Neoceratodus forsteri. Next base: position 832,873,077 of record CM028137.1, read on the forward strand.
GTGTCTAAGATACACCCCCTATTAAGCTCTCTCTCCTCCCATTGGTTTTGCGAAGAAAGTTGGTACAGTACCCTGCACAGCACACAACACATACTTTCTTTCTGTTCTTTTTTTACCCTAAATGAGATTCCTTCTACTTCTAATAAAGTATCTGAGACATAAGTGTTAGATTAAAGAAAAATGTAGCTTCTTTTAGTTAGCTGCTTTGTGCTCTACAAGGACGGCTAGCAAGAGAAAGTTGTAATTTGAGTCACCTGCTTTTATAGTGTGTCTAAGAAACACTCCCAATTAAGCTCTCACTCCTGCTACTTGTTTATCAAAGTAAGTTGATACAGTACCCTTCACAGCACACAACACACAGTGACTTTCTTTTTTTTCTTTCCTTTTTTAACCCTAAACAAGACTCCTTCTACTTCAAACAAAGAATCTGTCTGCTTAATCTCCACAGACCATGACTCCTGCTCAGATATGTGTTAAATTAATAAGAAAATGTAGCTTAATTTAGTTTGCTGCTTTCTGCTCTACAAGCAAGGCTAGCAATCGGAAGATGTAATTTGAGTCACCTGGATTTATAGTGTTTAAGATTCCCCCTATTAAGCTCTCACTCCTCCTTCTGGTATTGCGAAGAAAGTTAGTACAGTACCCTTCACAGCACACAACACATACTTTCTTTCAGTTCTTTTTTTACCCTAAATGAGATTCCTTCTACTTCTAATAAAGTATCTGAGACATAAGTGTTAGATTAAAGAAAAATGAAGCTTCTTTTAGTTAGCTGCTTTGTGCTCTACAAGCATGCCTAGCAAGAGAAAGTTGTAATTTGAGTCACCTGCTTTTATAGTGTGTCTAAGCCACACTCCCAATTAAGCTCTCTCTGCTGCTACTGGTTTAGCAAAGTAAGTTGATACAGTATCCTTCACAGCACACAACACACAGTGACTTTCTTTCTTTTTCTTTCTTTTTTTAGCCCTAAACAAGACTCCTTCTACTTCAAATAAAGTATCTGTCTGCTTAATCTCCACAGACCGTGACTTCTGCTCAGATATGTGTTAAATTATTAAGAAAATGTAGCTTGTTTTAGTTAGCTGCTTTCTTCTCTACAAGCAAGGCTAGCGATAGGAAGTTGTAATTTGAGTCACCTGCTTTTATACTGTCTAAGCAACTCAATGTATTAAACTCTCTCTCCTCCCATCGGTTTAGCAAAGTAAGTTGATACAGTACCCTTCACAGCACATAACACTCTTTGTCTTTCTTTCATTTCTTTCTTTTTTTAACCCTAAATAGGACCCTTCTACCTCTAACACAGTATCTGTCTGCAAAACAGACCCTAACTCAAGATGAGATGTAAGAGTTAAATTAATAGGAACATGTAGCTTCTTTTAGTTGGCTGCTTTCTGCTCTATAAGCAAGGCTAGCAACAGGAAGTTGTAATTTGAGTCACCAGCTTTTATAGTGTCTAAGGCACACTCCCAATTAAGCTTTCTCTCTTCTCCTACTGGTTTAGCAAAGTACTCTCTCTCCTCCTACTTGTTTAGCAAAGTAAGTCGATACAGTACCCTTCACAGCATACAACACACACTGACTTTCTATCTTTTCTTTCTTTTTTTAACCCTGAATAAGAACCCTTCTTCTTCTAATAAAGTGTCTGACTGCTTAATCTGAATAGACCCTGACTCCTGCTGGTATAAGTTTTAAATTAATAAGAAAATGTAGCTTCTTATAGTTAGCTGATTTCTGCTCCACAAGCAAGGCGAGCAACAGGAAGTTGTAATTTGAGTCACCTGCTTTTATAGTTTCTATGCCAGACTCCCAATTAAGCTCTCTCTCCTCCTACTGGTTTAGCAAACTAAGTTGATACAGTACCCTTCACAGCACTCAACACACATTGACTTTCATCCTTTTCTTTCATTTTTTAACCCTAAATAAGACCCCTTCTATTTCTAATAAAGTATTTGTCTGCTTTATCTCAACTGACCCTGACTCTGGCTGATATAAGTGTTAAATTAATAAGAAAATGTCACTTCTTTTAGTTAGCAGTTTTCTGCTCTACAAGCAAGCCTAGCAAGAGGAAGCTGTAATTTGTGTCACTTGCTTTTATAGAGTCTAAGCCACTCCCCCAATTAAGCTCTCTCTCCTCCTACTGGTTTAGCAAATTAAGTTGATACAGTACCCTTCACTGTTCACAACACACACTGAGTTTCTTTCTTTTGTTTCTTTTTATAACTGTAAGTAAGAACCCTTGTACTTCTAATAAAGTATCTGTCTGCCTACTCTCTTCAGACCCTGGCTCCTGCTGAGATATAAGTGTTAAGTTAATGAGAAAATGTAGCTTCTTTTAGTGTGTTGCCTTCTGCTCTACAAGCTAGGCTAGCAGCAGGAAGCTGTAATTCGAGATGCCTGCTTTCATAGTGTCTAAGCCACCCCCCAATTAAGTTCACTCCTCCTACTGGTTTAGCAAAGAAAGTTGATACAGCACGCTTCAGAGCACAGAACACACTCTGACTTTCTTTTCTTTCTTTTTTAACCCTAAATAAGATAACTTCTACTTCTAATGTAGTATCTGTCTGCTTAATCTCAACAGATCCTGACTCCTGATGAGATATAAGTGTTAAATTAATAAGAAAAGGAAGCTTCTCTTAGTTACGTGCTTTCTGCTCTACAAGCAAGGCTAGCAACAGGAAGTTGTAATTTGAGTCACCTGCTTTTATAATGTCCAAGCCACACTCCCTATTAAGCTCTCTCTCCTTCTACTGGTTTTGCAAACTAAGGTGATACAATACCCTTCATAGCATACAACACACACTGACATTCTTTCTTTTCTTTCTTTTTTAATCCTAAATAAGACCCCTTCTACTTCTAATAAACGATATGTCTGCTTAATCTCAACAGACCCTGACTCCTGCTGATATACGTGTTAAATTAAAAAGAAAATGTAGCTTCTTTTAGTTAGCTGCTTTCTGCTCTACTAGCAAGACTAGCAACAGGAAGTTGTAATTTGAGTCATCTGCTTTCATAGTGTCTAAGCCAGACACCCAATTAAACTCTCTCTCCTCCTCCTACTGGTTAAGCAAAGTAAGTTGGTGCAGTACCCTTCACAGCACACAATACATACTTTATTTCTGTTCTTTTTTTACCCTAAATGATATCCCTTCTACTTCTAATAATGTATCTGAGACATAAGTATTAGATTTAAGAAAAATGTAGCTCCTTTTAGTTAGCTGCTTTGTGCTCTACAAGCACGGCTAGCAAGAGAAAGTTGTAATTTGAGTCACCTGCTTTTATAGTGTGTCTAAGCCAAACTCCCAATTAAGCTCACTCTCCTGCTTCTGGTTTAGCAAAGTAAGTTGATACAGTACCCTTCACAGCACACAACACAAAGTGACTTTCCTTCTTTTTCTTTCTTTTTTTAACCCTAAACAAGACTTCTACTACTTCAAATAAAGTATCTGTCTGCTTAATCTCCACAGACCGTGACTCCTGCTCAGATATGAGTAAAATTAATAAGAAAATGTAGCTTCTTTTAGTTTGCTGCTTTCTGCTCTACAAGCAAGGCTAGCAATCGGAAGATGTAATTTGAGTCACCTGGTTTTATAGTGTCTAAGATACACCACCTATTAAGCTCTCTCTCCTCCTACTGGTTTTGCGAAGTAAGTTGGTACAGTACCCTTCACAGCACAAAGCACACATTGTCTTTCTTTCTTTTCTTTCTTTTTTTAACCCTAAATGAGACCCTTCATCTTCTAACACAGTATCCGTCTGCAAAATCTCAATAGACCCTAACTCTAGATGAGATGTAAGAGTTAAATTAATAGGAACATGAAGCTTCTTTTAGTTAGCTGCTTTCTGCTCTATAAGCAAGGCTACTAGCAGAAAGTTGTAATTTGAGTCACCTGCTTTTTTGGTGTCTAAGCCACTCAACGTATTAAACTCTCTCTCCTCCTATTGGTTTAGCAAAGTAAGTTGATACAGTACCCTTCACAGCACACAACACACATTGTCTTTCTTTCTTTTCTTTCTTTTTTTAACCCTAAATAGGACCCTTCTATTTCTAACACTGTATCTGTCTGCAAAATCTCAACAGACCCTAACTCTAGATGGGATGTAAGAGTTAAATGAATAGGAACATGTATCTTCTTTTAGTTTGCTGCTTTCTGCTCCATAAGCAAGGCTAGCAACAGGAAGTTGTAATTTGAGTCACCTGCTCTTATAGTGTCTAAGGCACACTCCCAATTAAGCTCTCTCTCCTCCTACTGGTTTAGCAAAGTAAGTTGATACAGTACCCTTCACTGCACACAACACACACTGACTTTCTTTCTTTTTTTAACCCTGAATAAGAACCCTTCTTCTTCTAATAAAGTATCTGACTGCTTAATCTGAACAGACCCTGACTCCTGCTGATATAGGTTTTAAATTAATAAGAAAATGCAGCTTCTTTTAGATACCTGATTTCTAGTCTACAAGCAAGGCGAGCAACAGGAAGTTGTAATTTGAGTCACATGCTTTTATAGTGTCTACGCCACTCCCCCAATTAAGCTCTCTCTCCTCCTACTGGTTTAGCAAGTTAAGTTGATATAGTACCCTTCACTGTTCACAACACACACTGAGTTTCTTTCTTTTGTTTCTTTTTATAACTGTAAATAAGACCCCTTGTACTTGTAATAAAGTATCTGTCTGCCTACTCTCATCAGACCCTGGCTCCTGCTAAGATATAAGTGTTAAGTTAATGAGAAAATGTAGCTTCTTTTAGTGTGCTCCTTTCTGCTCTACAAGCTAGGCTAGCAGTAGGAAGTTGTAATTTGAGTTGCCTGCTTTCATAGTGTATAAGCCACCCCCCAATTAAGCCCTCTTCTCCTACTGGTTTAGCAAAGAAAGTTGATACAGCACGCTTCACAGCACAGAACACACACTGACTTTCTTTTCTTTCTTTTTTAACCCTAAATAAGATAACTTCTACTTCTAATGCAGTATCTGTCTGCTTAATTTCAACAGATCCTGACTCCTGATGAGATATAAGTGTTAAATTAATTAGAAAAGGAAGCTTCTTTTAGTTAGGTGCTTTCTATTCTATAAGCAAGGCTAGCAACAGGAAGTTGTAATTTGAGTCACCTGCTTTTATAGTATCTAAGCCACACTCTCTATTAAGCTCTCTCTCCTCCTACTGGTTTTGCAAACTAAGTTGATACAGTACCCTTCATAGCACACAACACACACTGACATCCTTTCTTTTCTTTCTTTTTTAACCCTAAATAAGACCCCTTCTACTTCTAATAAACTATATGTCTGCTTAATGTCAACAGACACTGACTCCTGCTGATATAAGTTTTGAATTAATTAGAAAATGTAGCTTCTTTTAGTTAGTTGCTTTCTGCTCTGCAAGCAATGCTAGCAACATGAAGATGTAATTTGAGTCACCTCCTTTTATAGTGTCTAAGCCACACTCCCAATTAAGCTCTCTCTCTGCCTGCTGGTTTAGCAGAGTAAGTTGATACAGTACCCGTAGCAGCGCACAACACACATTGACTTTCTTTCTTATTTTTCTTTTTTTAACCCTAAATAAGACCCCTTCTACTTCTAATAAAGTAAATGTCTGGTTAATCCCAACAGACCCTGACTACTGCTGAGATATAAGTGTTAAATTAATAAGAACATGTAGTTTGTTTTAGTTAGCTGCTTTCTGCTCTACAAGCAAGGCTAGCAACAGGACGTTGTAATTTAAGTCACCTGCTTTAATAGTGTCTAAGCCACACCCCCTATAAAGCTCTTTCTCCTCCTACAGGTTTAGCAAAATAAGTTGATGCAGTACCCTTAATAGCACAGAACAAGCACACACTGACTTTCTTTCCTTTCTTTTTTAACGCTAGATAAGACCCCTTCTACTTCTAATAAGGTAGATGTCTGCTTAATCCCAACAGACCCTGACTAATGCTGAGATATAAGTGTTAAATTAATATGAAAATGTAGCTTTGTTTAGTGAGCTGTTTTCTATTCTACAAGCACGGCTAGCAACAGGAAGTTGTAATTTGAGTCACCTGCTTTTATAGTGTCTAAGGTGGGGGCTTAAGCTCTCTCTCCTCCTACTGGTTTAGCTAAGTAAGTTGAAAAGGTACCCTTCACAGCACACAACACACACTGACTTTCTGTCTTATCTTTTTTTAATTAACCCTACATAAGGCCCCTTCCACTTCTACTAAAGTATCTGTCTGTTTAATGTCAACAGACCCTGACTCCTGCTGAGATATTAGTGTTAAGGTAATATGAAAATGTAGCTTCTTTTAGTTAGCTGCTTTCTGCTCTACAAGCAAGGCTAGCAACAGGAAGTTGTAATTTCAGTCACATGCATTCATAGTGTCTATGCCACCCCCAATTAATCTCTCTCTTCTCCTACAGGTTTAGCAAAATAAGTTAATGCAGTTCCCTTCACAGCACACAACACACACTGACTTTCTTTCTCTTCTTTCTTTTTAACCCTAAATAAGACCCCTTCTACTTCTAATAATCTATCTGTCTGCTTAACGTCAACAGACCCTGACTCCTCATGAGATATAAGTGGAAATTTAATTAGAAAATGTAGCTTCTTTTAGTTTGCTGATTTCTGCTCTACAAGCAAGGCTAGCAACAGGAAGTTGTAATTTGAGTCACATGCTTTTATAGTGTCTGAGCCACATCCCCAATTAAGCTCTGTCTCCTCCTTCTGGTTTAGCAAAGTAAGTTGATACAGCACCCTTCACTGCACACAACACAAACTGACTTTCTTTCTTTTCTTTCTTTTTTTAACCCTAAGTAAGACCCCCTTCTACTTCTAATAAAGTATCGGTCTGCTTCATCTCAACAGACCCTGACTCCTGCTGAGATGAAAGTGTTAAATTAATAAGAAAATGAAGCTTCTTTTAGTTAGCTGCTATCTGTTCTACAAGCAAGGCTAGCAACCGGAAATTGTAAATTGAGTTACCTGCTTTTATAGTATCTAAGCCTCTCGCAATTAAGCTCTCTCTCTCCTCCTACTGGTTTAGCAAAGAAAGTTGATACAGTACCCTTCACTGCACACAACACACACTCACTTTCTATCTTTTCTTTCTTTTTTGAACCCTAAATAAGTCCCCTTCTACTTCTAATAAAGTGTCTGTCTGCTTAATCTCAACAGACCCTGACTCCATGTTAGATAGAAGTGTTAAATTAATGAGAAAATGTAGCTTCTTTTAGTTAGCTGCTTTCTGCTTTACAAGCAAGGCTAGCCATTGGAAGTTGTAATTTGAGTCTCCTGCTTTTATAGTGTCTGAGCTACCCAACAATTAAGCTGCCTCTCCTCCAACTGGTTTAACAAAGTAAGTTGATACAGTACCCTTCACAGCACACAACACACACTGACTTTCTATATTTTCTTTCTGTTTTTAACCCTAAGTAAGACCCCTTCAACTTCTAATAATGTATCTGTCTGCTTAATCTCAACAGACCCTGACTCCTGCTGAGATGAAAGTGTTAAATTAATAAGAAAATTTAGATTTTCTTATTTAGCTGCTTTCCGCTTTAGAAGAAAGGCTAGCAACAGGAAGTTGAAATTTGAGTCACCTGATTGTATAGTGTCTAAGCCCCCCCCAATTAAGCTCTCTCTTCTCTTACTGGTTTAGTAAAGTAAGTTGATACAGTACTCTTCACTGCAGACAACACACTGACTTTCTTTCTTTTCTTTCTCTTTTCAATCCTAAATAAGACCCCTTCTACTTCTAATAAAGTATCTGCCTGCTTAATCTCAACAGACCCTTACTCCTGCTAAGATATAAGTGTTAAATTAATATGAAAATGTAGTTTATTTTAGTTAGTTGCTTTCTGCTCTACAAGCAAGGCTAGCAAAGGAAACTGTAATTTGAGTCACCTGCTTTCATAGGGTCAAAGCCACACTCCCTATTAAGCTCTCTCTCTCCTCCTTCTGGTTTTTCAAAGTAAGTTGATACAGTACTCTTCACAGCACACAACACACATTGACTTTCTAGCTTATCTTTCTTTATTTAACCCTATATAAGACCCCTTCTACTTCTAATGAAGTATCTGTCTGCGTAATCTCTACAGACCCTGACCTCTGCAGAGATATAAGTGCTAAATTAATAAGAAAATGTAGATGTTTTAGTTAGTTGCTTTATGCTCTACAAGCAAGGCTAGCAATAGGACGTTGTAATTTGAGTCACCTGCTTTAACAGTGTCTAAGCCACCCCACAATTAAGCTCTTTCTCCTCCTACTGGTTTAGCATAGTAAGTTGATACAGCACCCATCACAGCGCACAACACACATGACTTTATTTCTTTTCTTCTTTCTTTTTTTAACCCTAAGTAAGACCCCTTCTACTTCTAATAAACTATCTGTCTGCTTAATCTCACCAGACCCTGATTCCTTCTGAGACATAAGTGTTAAATTAATAAGAAAATGCAGCTTCTTTTAGTTAGCTTCTTCCTGCTCTACAAGCAATGCTAGCAACAGGAAGTTGTAATTTGAGTCACCTACTTTTATAGTGTCTAAGCCACCCCCTCAATTAAGCTCTCTCTCCTCCTACTGGTTTAGCAATGTAAGTTGAAACAGTACCGTTCACAGCACACAACACACAGTGACTTTCTTTTCTTTCTTTTTTTTTAACTCTAGATAAGACCCTTTGTTCTTCTAATAAAGTATCTGCCTACTTAATCTCAACAGTCTCTGACTCCTACTGAGGTATAAGTGTTAAATTAATAGGAAATTGTAGCTTCTTATAGTTAGCTGCTTTCTGCTCTTCAAGCAAGGCTAGCAACAGGAAACTGTAAATTGAGTCACCAGATTTTGTAGTGTCAAAGCAAGAACTCCGATTAAGCTTCCTCTCCTCCTACTGGTTTAGCATAGTAAGTTGATACTGTACCCTTCACAGCACACAACACACACGGAATTTCTTTTTTTTCTTTCTTTTGTAACCCTAAATAAGACCCCTTCTACTTCTAATAAAGTATCTGTCTGCTTAACCTCAAAAGACCCTGACTCCTGCTGAGATATAAGTGTTATGTTAAATAGAAAATGTAGCTTATTTTAATTATCTGTTTTCTGCTGTACAAGCAAGGCTAGCAGCAGGAAGATGTAATTTGAGTCACCTGCGTTTATAGGCCTGGATATTCAAAAGGGTTGCGCCATGCACAACAGGGTTGCGCATGCGCAAGTCCAAAATGCGCCATTCTGCGATATTCAGCAGGAGGCAGTTACGCCACTGGCATCAGGTTGCACAAGAGAGCAATGCAAATGAATGCATGCTCAACAGGAGGGGGAGGATCCATGCATAACCTGCGCAACCCGATATTCAGTCGGGTTGTGCAGAGTTGTGCATGCGCAACCCCCAACCTGCGCCTGCACAACCTTGAGCCCAAAAAGGGCTTGAGTTGAGGGCCACCCACAGGTGAGCTGCTGCATTGCAGGGCGCAACACAGCAGCTGCCACCCTGGCTGGCCTCTAACTCTTTCCCTGTGCTCCCCACTCAGGCCCGATCACGGCATAGTGTAACACACAGATCCCCCCGCTCATTCTCCATAGCCCATCGCTACACATGCACCGTTCGATCGCTGGCATAATCGCAGAGGAACTCTTCAGTGCTCACTGCTGGCAGAACACCTCTAACTCAACATCTTTCTGGTGGTTCAGTGACCCAGCACCATCGCGGCAGAATCACAAACCCCCAAACATCTCCCTGGTGTCTGTTTCATTCATGAAGCCCTCCACCCCGCCTCCCACAGCGGCTGGGCGACAGCATCCCACCCAGCTTGCCTTTCGTTACATCGACTGACTGTTCCAGCTGCACAGCGACAGCCATCTTTAGTCTATACTGCACATGATAAACCAGAGCTTCAGAATGATGTTCATTCACAAATCTGACTGTCGCTACGGTGGCGGGCTGCAAGCCCATTGGCTGTAGTTTGCACCATCGGGCGCAGCCCTACCAGACAGTCAGTCGGTGGGCAGCGGGCAGCAGGCGGGTGGATGCTGTCACCACCGCCGCGGGGAGCGGTGGAGGGGCTGTGGGTGGGGGGCACTAGACACCAGGGAGATGTTTGGGGTTTGTGATGATTCTCCTCGCGATCGGGCTTTACGGTTCACTGGACCACCAGGGAGATATTTGGGTTGGGGTTACATTCCGCCCACGATCGGGCTCTGGGGTTCATATTACTATGCCCGTGATCGGGCTTCGTGGTATGTGTGGGGGTGTTACATGTACCTGTAATGCCCGCACTGGGCTGCATTGTGCATCGGTCCTCGACGGCTGCCTGGCAGGGTGGCCAGGCGCAAGTCCTCGGGATCACGCGACCTACATGAATGGTATGCAAATGGGGTTACAAATAGATGCAATGGCCCCCGTGCTTCAGATAAATTATGGCTCCATTTGCATGTCACCTTTTGAATATCGGAAATTTGGCATGGCGCAATGGTACTTGCGCCACTGCAAGTTTAATGCTCATCTCTGGCAATTTGCGGTGGCGCAAGTTCCACTGCGCCATGCGCAAGTGCTGTGGCTGGGGAGTGATATTCAAAGGAGTTGTGCAATAGCGCAACTCCTTTGAATATCACCCCGGCCACACCCCTGCGCAACTATTTTGAGCAGCGCAAGGGCTTGCGCCTCAGAATGGCACAGTTTGAATATCCAGGCCATAGTGTCTAAGCCACATCCCCCAATTAAAGTCTCTCTCCTCCTACTGGTTTAGCAAAATCAGATGATACAGTACCGTTCACAGCACACAACACACACTGACTTTCTTTCTTTTCTGCCTTTTTTAACCCAAAATAAGACCCCTTCAACTTCTGATAAAGTATCTGCCTACTTAATCTCAACAGTATCTGACTCTTGCTGAGATATTAGTGTTAAGGTAATATCAAAATGTAGCTTCTTTTAGTTTTCTGCTTTCTACTCTACAAGCAGGCTAGCAACAGAAGTTGTAATTTGAGTCAACTGCTTTCATAGTGTCTATGCCACCCCAATTAAGCTCTCTCCTCCTACTGGTTTAGCAAAGTAAGTTGATGCAGTACCCTTCACAGCACACAACATACACTGACTTTCTTTCTTTCATTCTTTTCTTATCCCTAAGTAAGACCCCTTCTACTTCTAAAAAAGTATCTGTCTGCTTAACGTCAACAGACCCTGACTCCTGCTGAGTTATAGTGTTAAATTAATTAGAAAATGTAGCTTCTTTTGATAGCTGCTTTCTAGTCTGCCAACAAGGCTAGCAACAGGAATTTGTAATTTGAGCCATGTGCTTTTGTAGTGTCCTAGCGACATCCCAATTAAGCTCTGTCTATCTTACTGGTTTAGCAAAGAAAGTTGATACAGTACCCTTCACAGCACACAACACAAACTGACATTCTTTCTTTTCTTTCTTTTCTTAACCCTAAGTAAGACCCCTTCTACTTCTAATAAATAATCTGTCTGCTTAATCTCAACAGACCCTGACTCATACTGATATAAGTGTTAAATTAATAAGAAAATGTAGCTTCTTTCATTTAGTTGCTTTCTGCTCTACAAGCAAGGCTAGCAACAGGAAGTCGTAATTTGAGTCACCTGCTTTTATGGTGTCTAAGCAACCCAACAATTAGCTCTCTCTCTCCTATTGGTTTAGCAAAGTAGTTGATACTGTACCCTTCACTGCACACAACACACACTGACTTTCTTTCTTTTCTTTCTTTTTTTAATCCTAAATAAGACCCCTTCTACTTCTTATAAAGTATCTGCCTACTTAATCTCATCAGACCCTGTCTCCTGCTGAGATATAAGTGTTAAATTAATAGGAAAATGTAGCTTCTTTTAGTTTGCTGCTTTCTGCTCTACAAGCAAGGCTAACAACCAGAAGCTATAAATTGAGTCACCTGATTTTATATTGTCAGAGCCAAACCTCCAATTAAGCTCCATCTCCTCCTGCTGGTTTATCATAGTAAGTTGATACAGTACCCTTCCAGCACACAACACACACCGAATTATTTTTTCTTTCTTTTTTATCCATAAATAACACCACTTTACTTCTAATAAAGTATCTTTCTGCTTAATCTCAACAGACCCTGACTCCTGCTGAGATATAAGTGTTAAATTAATAAGAAAATGTAGCTTATTTTAGTTAGTTGCTTTCTGCTCTACAAGCAAGGCTAGCAACAGGAAGTTGTAATTTTAGCCACCTGCTTTCATAGTGTCTAAGCCACCCTCATCCCCCAAGCACTCCCTCCTCCTACTGGATTAGTAAAGTAAGTTGATACAGTACCATTCACAACAGACAACACAGACTGACTTTCTTTTTCTTCCTTTTTTAAACCCTAAATAAGACCACTTCTACTTCTAATAAAATATCTCTCTGCTTAATCTCAACAGACCCTGACTCCTGCTGAGATATAAGTGTTAAATTAAAAAGAAAATGTAGCTTATTTTAGTTAGCTGCTTTCTGCTCTACAAGCAAGGCTAGCAAGAGGAAGTTGTAATTGGATTCACCTGCTTTCAAAGTGACTAAGCCACACCTCCAATTATGCTCTCTCTCCTCTTACTGGTTTAGCAAAGTAAGTTGATACACTACCCTTCACAGCAAACTACACTCACAGACTTTCTTTCTTTTCTTTCTTTTTAACCCTAAATAAGACCCCTTTACTTCTAATAAAGTATATTTCTGCTTAATCTCAACACACCCTGACTCCTGCTGATATAAGTGTTAAATTATTAAGGAAATGTAGCTTCTTTTAGTTAGTTACTTTCTGCTCTACAAGCAAGGCAAGCCACAGGAAGTTGTAATTTGAGTCACCTGCTTTTATAGTGTCTTAGTCAAACTCCTAATTAAGATCTCTCTCCTCCAACTGGTTTAGTAAAGTAAGTTGATACAGTACCCTTCACATCCTTAACACACACTGATTTCCTCCTTTTCTTTCTTTTTTAACTCTAAATAAGACCCCTTCTACTTCTAATAAAGTATCAGTCTGCTTAACCTCAACAGACCATGACTCCTGTTGAGTGTATAAAATTAATTAGAAAATGTAGCTTCTTTTTAGTTTTCTGCTTTCTGCTCAGCAAGCAAGGCTAGCAAATGGAAGTTGTAATTTATGCACCTACTTTTATAGTGTCTAAGCCACATCCCCAGTTAAGTTATCTATCCTCCTACTGGTTTAGCAGAGTAAGTTGATATAGCACCCTTCACAGCACACAAAACACATTGACTTTCTTTATTTGCTTTCTTTTTTAACCTTAAGTAAGACCCCTTCTACTTCTGATAAAAAATATGTCTGCTTCATCTCAACAGACCCTGACTCCTGCTGAGATATAAGTGTTAAATTAATAAGAAAATGCAGCTTCTTTTATTTAACTGCCTTCTGCTCTACAAGGAAGGCAAGCAACAGGAAATTGTAATTTGAGTCACCTGATTTTATAGTGTCTAAGCCACCTCCCAATTATGCTCTCTCTCCTCCCACTGGTTTAGCAAAGTACTCTCTCTCTCTCATCCTACTGGTTTAGCAAAGTAAGTTGATACAGTACCCTTCACAGCATGCAAAACACAGTGACTTTCTCTCTTTTTTGTTTCTTTTTTTAACCCCTTCTACTTCTAATAAAGTCTGCTTCATTTCAACAGACCCTGACTCCTGCTGAGATATAAGTATTAAATTAATAAGAAAATGTTGCTTGTTTTAGTTAGCTGCTTTCTGCTCTACAAGCTACGCTAGCAACAGGAAGTTGTAATTTGAGACACCTGCTTTTATAGTATCTAAGCTACCCCACAATTAACCTCTATCTCCTACCACTGGTTTTGCAAAGTAATTTGATACAGTACCCTTCACAGCACAAAACACACACTGACTTTCTTTCTTTTCTTTCTTTTTTTAACCCTAAATAAGACCCCCTCTAGTTCTAATAATCTATCTGTCAGCTTAACCTCACCAGACCCTGATTCATGCTGAGATATAAATGTTAAATTAATAAGAAAATGTAGCTTCTTTTAGTTAGCTGCTTTCTGCTCTTCAAGCAAGGCTAGCAACAGGAAGGTGTAATAAGAGTCTCCTGATTACACAGTGTCTAGGACACCCCCTAATTAAGCTCTCTCTCCTCCTACTGATTTAGTAAAGTAAGTTGATGCAGTACTTCACAGCACACAGTAGACACTGACTTTTATCTTTTCTTTCTTTTTAAACCCTACATAAGACCCTTCTATTTCTAATAAAGTATCTGTCTGCTTAATCTCAACAGACGCTTACTCCTGCTGAGATATAAGTGTTAAATTAATAAGAAAATGTAGCTTCTTTTAGTTAGCTGCTTACTGCTCTACAGGCAAGGCTAGCAACAGGAAATTGTAATATGAGTAACCTGCTTTTATAGTGTCTAAGCCACACTCCCAATTTAGCTCTCTCTCTCTCTCCTCCTACTGGTTTAACAAAGTAAGTTGATACAGTACCCTTCACAGCACACAACATACACTGACTTACTTTCTTTTGTTTCTTTTTTTACCCCTATATAAGACCCCTTCTACGTCTAATAAAGTCTGCTTAATCTCAACAGACCCTGACTGCTGCTGAGATAAAACTGTAAAATTAATTAGAAAATGTAGCTTCTTTTAGTTAGCTGCTTTCTGCTCTACAAGTTAGGCTAGCAACAGGAAGTTGTTATTTGAGACATCTGCTTTTACAGAGTCTATGCCGCCCCACCATTAAGCTCTCTCTCCTCCTACTGGTTTAGCAAAGCAAGTTGATGCAGTACCCTTCACAGCACACAACACACACTGACTTTCTTTCTTTTCTTTCTTTTTTAACCCTAAATAAGACCCCTTCTACTTCTAATTAAGTATCTGTCTGCTTAACGTCAACAGACTCTGACTCCTCCTGAGATGTAAGTGTTAAATTAATAAGAAAATGCAGCTTCTTTTAGTTAGCTGCTTTCTGCTCTACAAGAAAGGCTAGCAACAGGAAATTGTAATTTGAGTCACCTGCTTTTATAGAGTCTAAGCCACACTCCCAATTAAGCTCTCTCTCTCCTCCCACTGGTTTAGCAAAGTACTCTATCCCCTTCTACTGGTTTAGCAAAGTAAGTTGATACAGTACCCCTCTCAGCATGCAACACACACTGACTTTCTCTCTTTTGTTTCTTTTTTTAAACCTACATAAGACCCCTTCTACTTCTAATAAAATCTGCTTAATCTCACCAGACCCAGATTCATGCTGAGATATAAGTGTTAAATTACTAAGAAAATGTAGCTTCTTTTAGTTAGCTGCTTTCTGCTCTTCAAGTAAGGCTAGCAACAGGAAGTTATAATTTGAGTCAATTGCTTTCATAGGGTCTATGCCACCCCCCCTCCCAATTAAGCTCTCTCTTCTCCTACTGGTTTAGCAAAGTCAGTTGATGCAGTACTCTTCACAGCACACAACTCACACTGACTTTCTTTCTTTTCTTTTTTTTAACCCTAAATAAGACCCCTTCTACGTCTAATAGTATCTGTCTGCTTAAAGTCAACAGACCCTGACTCCTGCTGAGATATAAATGTTGAATTATTCCAAAATGTACCTTCTTTTACTTAGCTGCTTTCTGCTCTACAAGCAAGGCAAGCAAAAAGAATAGTAATTTGAGTCACCTGCATTTATAGTATCTGAGCCACTCCCAATAAACTCTCTCTCTCCCAGTACTGGTTTAGCAAAGTAAGTTGAAACAGTACCCTCACAGCTTACACAACACACACTGACTTTCAATTTTTTCTTTCTTTTTAACCCTAAATAAGACCCCTTCTACTTTAATAAAACATCTCAGATGCTTGATCTCAACAGACCCAGACTCCTGCTGAGACATAAACGTTGAGTTATTCAGAAAATGTACCTTCCTTTACTTAGCTGCTGTCTGCTCTACAAGCAAGGCAAGCAACTGGAAATGTAATTTGAGTCACCTGCATTTATAGTATCTAAGCCACTCCAATAAAGCTCTCTCTCCTACTACTGGTTTAGCAAAGTAAGTTGAAACAGTACCCTTCACAGCACACAACACACTGATTCTTCTATTTTTCTTCATTTTTAACCCTTATTATGACCCCTTTTACTTCTAATAAGTGTCTGTCTGCTTAATCTCAACAGACCCTGACTACTGTTGAGATAGCAGTGTTAAATTAATGAGAAAATTTTGCTTTTTTAGTTAGCTGCTTTCTGCTTTACAAGCTAGGTTAGCAATAAGAAGTTGAAATTTGAGTCACCTGGTTTTATAGTGCCTAAGCCACCCCCAACTAAGATCTCTCTCCCCTACTGGTTCAGCGAAGTAAGTTGATGACAGTTCCCCTCACACACAACACACACTGACTTTCTTTCTTTTTTTAGCCCTAAATAAGACCACTTCTACTTTTAATAAAGTATCTGTCTGCTTAAACTCATCAGTCCCTCACTCCTGCTGTGATGTAAGTATTAAATTAATTAGAAAATGCATCTTCTTTAGTTAGCTGCTTTCTGTTCTACAAGCAAGGCTAGCAACAGAAAGTTGTAATTTGAGTCACCTGCTTTTATAGTGTCTAAGCCACTCTCCAATTAAGTTCTCTCTCTTCCTCTTCGTTTAGCAAAGGAAGTTGATACAGTACCTTTCTCAGCACACAACACACACTGACTTTCATTCTTTTCTTTCTTTTTTTAACCCAAAATAAGACCCCTTCTACTTCTAATAAAGTATATGTCTGCTTAATTTCAAAAGACCCTGACTGCTGATGAAATATAAGTGTTAAATTAATATGAAAATGTAGCTTCTTTTAGTTAGCCGCTTTCTGTTCTATAAGCAAGGCTAGCAACAAAAAGTTGTAATTTGAGTCACCTGCTTTTATGGCATCTAAGCCACCCCCCAATTAAGCTCTCTCTCCTCCTACTGGTTTGGCAAAGTAAGTTGATACACTACCCTTCACAGCACACAACACACACTGACTTTTTATCTTTTCTTTCTTTTTTAACCATAAATAAGACCCCCTCTACTTTTAATAAAGTGTCTGTCTGCTTAAGCTCAACAGACCCTGACTCCTGCTGAGATATAATTGTGAAATTAATAAGAAAATGTAGCTTCTTTTAGTTAGCAGCTTTCAGCTCTGGAAGCAAGGAAAGCAACAGGATGTTGCAGTTTGAGTCACCTCCTTTTATTGTGTCTAAGCCACACCCCAATTAAGCTATCTCTCCTCCTACTGGCTTAACAAAGTAAGCTGATATAGAACCCTTTACTGCACACTACACACACTGACTTTCTTTCTTTTTTAACACTAAATAAGACCCTTCTACTTCTAGTAAAGTTATCTGTCTACTTAATCTCAACAGTCACTGACTCCTGCTGAGATATAAGTTTTAAATTAATAGGAAAATGCAGCTTCTTTTAGTTAGCTGCTTTCTGCTCTACAAGCAAGGCTAGCAACAGGAAGTTGTAATTTGACTTACCTGCTTTTATAGTGTCTAATCCTCACCACCGGGTAAGCTCTCTCTCCTCCTACTGGTTTTAGCAAAGTAAATTGATACAGTACCCTTTCCAGCACACAATACACACTGACTTTCTTTCTTATCCTTCTTTTTAATCCTAAATAAGACCCTTCTTCTTTTAATAAAGTATCTGTCTGCTTAACCTCAACTGACCCTGACTCCTGCTGGGATATAAGGTTCAAATTAATAAGAAAATGTAGCGACTTTTAGTTAGCTGCTTTCTGCTAAACAAGCAAGGTTAGCAACAGGAAGTTGTAATTTGAGTCACCTGATTTTATAGTGTCTATGCCACTTCCCAATTAAGCTATTTCTCCTCCTACTGGTTTAGCAAAGTAAGTTGATATACTACCCTTCACAGCACCCAACACACTTTGACTTTCTTTCATTTCTTTCTTTTTAACCCTAAGTGAAACCCCTTCTACTTTGATAAAGTATATGTCTGTTTCATCTCAACAGACCCTGACTCCTGCTGAGATATAAGTATTAAACTAATAAGAAAATGCAGCTTCATTTACTTAGCTGCTTTCTGCCCTACAAGCAAGGCTAGCAACAGAAAATTGTAATTTGAGTCAGCTGCTTTTATAGTGTCTAAGCCACAGTCTCAATTAAGCTCTCTCTCTCCTCCTACTGGTTTAGCAGAAATCTCTCTCTCTGCTCCTACTGGTTTAGCAAAGTAACTTGATACAGTACCGTTCACAGCACACAACACACACTGACTTTCTTTCGTTTCTTTCTTTTTTTAACCCTAAGTAAGACCCCTTCTACTTCTGATAAAATATCTGTCTGCTTAATCTCAACAGACCCTGACTCCTGCTGAGATAAAGTGGAATATTAATAAGAAACTGTAGTTCTTTGAGTTAGCTACTTTCTGCTCTACAAGCAAGGCTAGCAGCAAGAAGTTGTAATTTGAGTTGCCTGCTTTCATAGTCTCTAACCCACTCCCCATTAAGCTCTCTCTCCTTACTGGTTTAGCAAAGTAAGTTGATACTGTTCCTTTGACAACACAGAACACACTGTCTTTCTTTTTTCTTTCTTTTTTTTAACAATAAATAGATCCCATCTACTCTTAATACAGTTTCTGTCTGCTTAATCTCAACAGATCCTGACTCTTGATGAGATATAGGTGTTAAATTAATAAGAAAATTTGGCTTCTTTTAGTTAACTGCTTTCTGCTCTACAAGCAAGGCTAGCAACATAGAAGTTGTAATTTGAGTCACCTGCTTTTACAGTGTCTAAAGCCACATCCCCAGTTAAGCTATTTCTCCTCCTACTAGTTCAGCAAAGTAAGTTGATCTGCTAGCCTTCACTGCAAACAACACACTGACTTTCGTTCTTTTCTTCCTTTTTAACCATAATAAGACCTCTTCTACTTCCAATAAAGCATCTGTCTGCTTAAGCTCAACAGACCCTGACTCCTGCTGAGTTGTAAGTGTTAAATTAGTTTCAAAATGTATCTTCTTTAGTTAGCTGCTTTCTGCTTTACAAGCAAGGCTAGCAACAGGAAGTTGTAATTCGACTCACCTGCCTTTATAGTGTCAAGCCACTCTCTAATTAAGCTCTCTGTCTTCCTCTTCATTTAGCAAAGTAAGTTGATACAGTACCTTTCTCAGCACACAACACACACTGACGTTCTTTCTTTTCTCTTGTTTTTAACCCTAAAAGACCCCTTTACTTCTAATAAAGAATATGTCTGCTTAATTTAACAGACCCTGACTACTGCTGAGACATAAATGTTAAATTAATTTGTAAATGTAACTTCTTTTTAGTTAGTCAGCTTTCTGTTCTACAAGCAAGGCTAGCAACAGGAAGCTGTAATTTGAGTCACCTGCTTTTATAGTGTCAAAGCCACCCCAATTAAACTCTATCTCATCCTACTTGTTTAGCAAAGTAAGTTGATACAGTACCCTTCACAGCACACAACACACATGACTTTCTTTTCTTTCTTTTAAACCTAAATAAGACCCTTCTGCCTCTAATAAAGTATCTGTCTGTTTAACCTCAACAGACCCTGGCTCCTGCTGAGATAAAAGTGTTAAATTAATAAGAAAATGTAGTTCTTTAGTTAGTTGCTTTCTGCTCTTATCAAGCAAGGCTATAAGAGGAAGTTGTAATTTGAGTCACCTGCTTTTACAGTGTCTAAGCCACATCCCACATAGTTATTTCTCCACCGACTGGTTTAGCAAAGAAGTTGATATACTACCCATCACAGCACACAACACACATTGACTTTCTATCTTGTCTTTCTTTTTCAACCCTAAGGAAGACCCTTCTACTTGATATAGTATCTGTCTGTTTATCTCAACAGTCGCTGGCTCTGCTGATATATAAGTAAAAATTAATAAGAAAATGCAGCTTCATTTATTTAGCTGCTTTCACCTCTTCAAGCAAGGCTAGCAACAGGAAATTGTAATTTGAGTCACCTGCTTTTATAGTGTCTAAGAAACATTCCCAATTAAGCTCCATCTCCTCCTACTGGTTTAGCAAAGTAACTTGATACAGTACCTCACAGCAAACAACACACACTGACTTTCTTCCTTTTTTTCTTTTTAGCTCTAAATAAGTCCCTTCTACTTCTAATAAAGTATCTGTCTGCTTAATCTGAACCAACCCTAACTAATGCTGAGATATGTGTTAAATTAGTAAGAAAAATGTAGCTTCTTTTAATAGCTGCTTTCTGTTCTGCAAGCAAGGCTAGCATCCTGAAGTTGCAATTTGAATCACCTGCTTTTATAGCATCTAAGTCATCCCCAATTTATCTCTCCTCCTACTGGCTTAGCAAAGTAAGCTGATACAGTACCCTTCACTTCACACAACACACACTGACTTTCTTTCTTTTTAACACTTAAATAAGACCCTTCAACTTCTAACAAAGTGTCTGCCTTCTTAATCTCAACAGACCCTGACTCCTGCTGTGATATATGTGTTAAATTGATAGGAAAATAGGCTTCCTTTAGTTAGCTGCTTTTCTCTACAAGCAAGGCTAGCAACAGGAAGCTGTAATTTCAGTCACCTGATTTTATAGTGTCAAAGCCACATCTCCGGTTAAGCTTCTCTCTCCTCCTTCTGATTAGCTGAGTTAGCTTATACAGTACCTTTCACAGCACAAACACACACTGCTTTCTTTCTTTTTAACACTAAATAAGACCCTTCTACTTCTAATAAAGTGGTTGCCTGCTTAATCTCAACAGACCCTGACTTGTGCTGAGATATAAGTGTTAAATTAAAAGAAAATGCAGCTTCTTTTAGTTAGTTGCTTTTACTCTACAAGCAAGGCTAGCAACAGGAAATTGTAATTTGAGTCACCTGCTTTTATAGTGTCTGCTCCACACCCCAATTGCTTATCTCTCCTCCTACTGGTTTAGCAAAGTACTCTCTCTGCTCCTACTTTTTAGCAAAGTAACTTATACAGTCCCTTCACAGCACACACACACACTGACTTTCATTCTTTCTTTCTTTTAACCCTAAAACACCCTTCTACTTTTAATAAAGTACCTGTCTGCTTAACCTCAAAAGACCCAGGTTCCTGCTGAGATATAAGTGTTAAATTAATTAGAAATGTGCTCTTTAGTTAGCTGCTTTCTGCTCTACAAACAAGGCTAGCAACAGGATGTTGTAATTTGAGTCACCTGCTTTTATAATGTCTAAACCACATCCCCAATTGCTTATTTCTCCTCCTACTGGTTTAATAAAGCAGTTGATATACTACCCTTCACAGCACACAAGGCACATATTGACTTTTTCTTTTCTTTCTTTTTATTAACCCAGGGAAGACCCTTCTACTTCTGATAAATATCTGTCTGCTTAATCTCAACAGACCCTGACTCCTGCTGAGATAAAAGTGGAAAATTAATAAGAAACTGTAGTTTCTTTGAGTTAGCTACTTTCTGCTCTACAAGCAAGGCTAGCAGCAAGAAGTTGTAATTTGAGTTGCCTGCTTTCATAGTCCCTAACCCACTCCCCATTAAGCTCTTTCTTCTCTTACTGGTTTAGCAAAGTAAGTTGATACTGTTCCCTTGACAACACAGAACACACACTGTCTTTCTTTCTTTTCTTTCTTTTTTTAACAATAAATAAGATCCCATCTACTCTTAATACAGTTTCTGTCTGCTTAATCTCAACAGACCCTGACTCCTGATGAGATATAGGTGTTAAATTAATAAGAAAATGTGGCTTCTTTTAGTTAATTGCTTTCTGCTCTACAAGCAAGGCTAGCAACATAGAAGTTGTAATTTGAGTCACCTGCTTTTATAGTGTCTAAGCCACATCCCCAGTTGGGTTATTTCTCCTCCTACTAGTTTAGCAAAGTGTTGATCTGCTAGCCTTCACTGCAAACAACACAAACTGACTTTCGTTCTCTTTTTCTTTTTTAACCATAAATAAGACCTCTTACTTCCAATAAAGCATCTGTCTGCTTAGCTCAACAGACCCTGACTCCTGCTGAGTTGTAAGTGTTAAATTAGTTTCAAATGTATCTTCTTAGTTAGCTGCTTTCTGCTCTACAAAGCAAGGATAGTAACAGGGAAGTTGTAATTCGACTCACCTGCCTTTATAGTGTCTAAGCCACTCTCTAATTAAGCTCTCTGTCTTCCTCTTCATTTAGCAAAGTAAGTTGATACAGTACCTTTCTCAGCACACAACACACACTGACATTCTTTCTTTTCTCTTGTTTTTAACCCTAAATAAGACCCCTTTTACTTCTAATAAAGTATATGACTGCTTAATTTCAACAGACCCTGACTACTGCTGAGACATAAATGTTAAATTAATTTGTAAATGTAACTTCTTTTAGTTAGCCGCTTTCTGTTCTACAAGCAAGGCTAGCAACAGGAAGCTGTAATTTGAGTCACCTGCTTTTATAGTGTCAAAGCCACCCCCAATTAAGCTCCATCTCATCCTACTTGTTTAGCAAAGTAAGTTGATACAGTACCCTTCACAGCACACAACACACACTGACTTTCTTTTCTTTCTTTTTTAAACCTAAATAAGACCCCTTCTGCCTCTAATAAAGTATCTGTCTGTTTAACCTCAAGACCCTGGCTCCTGCTGAGATAAAAGTGTTAAATTAATAAGAAAATGTAGCTTCTTTTAGTTAGCTGCTTTCTGCTCTACAAGCAAGGCTAGCAAGAGGAAGTTGTAATTTGAGTCACCTGCTTTTACAGTGTCTCAAGCCACATCCCCATTAAAGCTATTTCTCCACCGACTGGTTTAGCAAAAGAAAGTTGATATACTACCCTTCACAGCACACAACACACATTGACTTTCTATCTTGTCTTTCTTTTTTTAACCCTAAGGAAGACCTCTTCTACTTCTGATATAGTATCTGTCTTCTTCATCTCAACAGACGCTGACTCCTGCTGATATATAAGTAAAAAATTAATAAGAAAATGCAGCTTCATTTACTTAGCTGCTTTCACCTCTTCAAGCAAGGCTAGCAACAGGAAATTGTAATTTGAGTCACCTGCTTTTATAGTGTCTAAGCCACACCCAAATTAAGCTCCATCTCTCCTACTGGTTTAGCAAAGTAACTTGATACAGTACCCCTCACTGCAAACAAAACACACTGACTTTTCTTCCTCTTTTTTTTTTTTAGCCCTAAATAAGTCCCTTCTACTTTAATAAAGTATCTGTCTGCTTAATCCGAACCAACCCTAACTAATGCTGAGATATGTGTTAAATTAGTAAGAAAATGTAGCTTCTTTTAGTAAGCTGCTTTCTGTTCTGCAAGCAAGGCTAGCATCCTGAAGTTAGCAATTTGAATCACCTGCTTTTATAGCATCTAAGTCACCTCCCAATTAATCTCTCTCTCCTCCTACTGGCTTAGCAAAGTAAGCTGATACAGTACCCTTTACTTCACACAACACACACTGACTTTCTTTCTTTTTAACACTAAATAAGACCCCTCTCAACTTCTAACAAAGTGTCTGCCTTCTTAATCTCAACAGACCCTGACTCCTGCTGTGATATGTGTTAAATTAATAGAAATGTAGCTTCCTTTAGTTAGCTGCTTTTTTCTCTACAAGCAAGGCTAGCAACAGGAAGCTGTAATTTCCAGTCACCTAATTTTATAGTGTCAAAGCCACATCTCCGACTCAGCTCTCTCTCCTCCTTCTGGATTAGCTGAGTAAGCTGATACAGTACCTTTCACAGCACATAACACACACTGACTTTCTTTCTTTTTAACACTAATAAGACCCTTCTACTTCTAATAAAGTGGTTGCCTGCTTAATCTCAACAGACCCTGACTTGTGCTGAGATATAAGTGTTAAATTAAAAGAAAATGCGCAGCTTCTTTTAGTTAGTTGCTTTCTGCTCTACAAGCAAGGCTAGCAACAGGGAAATTGTAATTTGAGTCACCTGCTTTTTATAGTGTCTAAGCCACCTCCCAATTGCTATCTCTCTCCTCCTACTGGTTTAGCAAAGTAATCTCTCTGCTCCTACTTTTTTAGCAAAGTAACTGATGCCAGTACCCTTCAGCACACAGCACACACTGACTTTCATTCTTTTCTTTCTTTTTTTAACCCTAAATAACACCCCTTCTACTTTTAATAAAGTACCTGTCTGCTTAACCTCAAAAGACTCAGGTTCCTGCTGAGATATAAGTGTTAAATTAATTAGAAAATGTAGCTTCTTTAGTTAGCTGCTTTCTGCTCTACAAACAAGGCTAGCAACAGGATGTTGTAATTTGAGTCACCTGCTTTTATAATGTCTAAACCACATCCCCAATTAAGCTATTTCTCCTCCTACTGGTTTAATAAAGCAAGTTGATATACTACCCTTCACAGCACACAGCACACATTGACTTTTTTTCTTTTCTTTCTTTTATTAACCCTAGGGAAGACCTCTTCTACTTCTGATAAAATATCTGTCTGCTTAATCTTAACAGACCCTGACTGCTGCTGAGATAAAAGTGTTAAATTAATAAGAAACTGTAGCTTCTTTTAGTTAGCTACTTTCTGTTCTACAAGCAAGGCTAGCAGCAGGAAGTTGTAATTTGAGTTGCCTGATTTCATTGTGTCTAAGCCGCCACCAATTAAGCTCTCTTTTCCAACTGGTTGAGCAAAGTAAGTTGATACAGTAACCTTGGCAACACAGAACACACACTGACTTTCTTTTCTTTCTTTTTTTAACAATAAATAAGATCCCTTCTACTTCAACTACAGTATCTGTCTGCTTAATCTCAACAGATCCTGACTCCTGATGAGATAAAAGTGTTAAATTAATAAGAAAATGTAGCTTCTTTAGTTAGCTGCTTTCGCTCTACAAGCAAGGCTAGCAACAGGAAGTTGTACTCTGAGTCATCTGCTTTTATAGTGTGTAAGCCACATTCCCAATAAGCTTCTCTCCTCCTTCTGGTTTAGTAAAGTGAGTTGATACAGTACCCTTTTCAGCACAAACACACTAGCTTTCTTTCTTTTCTTTCTTTTTAACCCTAAGTAAAACCCTCTTCTTCTGATAAAGTATCTGCCGCTTCATCTCAACAGACCCTGACTCGTGCTGAGTTATAAGTGTTAAATTAACAAGAAAATGCAGCTTCTTTTAGTTAGCTGCTTTCTGCTCTACAAGAAAGGCTAGCAACAAGAAACTGTAACTTGAGTCACCTGCTTTTTTTGTGTCTAAACTACACTCCCAAAAAAGAGCTCTCTCTCCTAATACTGGTTACCAATGTAAGTTGATACAGTACCCTTCACAGCAAAACAACACACACTCACTTTCTTTCTTTTCTTTCTTTTCTTAACCGTAAGTAAGACCCCTTCTACTTCTAATAAAGTATCTGTCTGTTTAATCTCAACAGACCCTGAATCCTGCTGAGATATAAGTGTTAAATTAATAAGAAAATGCAGGTTTTTTTAGTTAGCTGCTTTCTGTCTCTTTAAGTAAGGCTAGTAACAGGAGAGTTGCAATTTGAGTCTACCTGTTTCATAGTGTTCAACCCACCCCAATTAAGCTCCTCCTCCTACTGGTTTAGCAAAGTAAGTTGATACAGTGCACTGCTACAGCACAAAACACACAATGACTTATTTTTCTTTTTTCCTTTTTAACCCAATAAGACCCTTCTACTTCTAATAAAATATTTCACTGCTTAATCTCAACAGACCCTGACTGCTGGAGATATTAGTGTTAAATTAAAAAGAAAATGTTGCTTCATTTAGTTTCCTGCTTTCTGCTCTACAATCAAGGATCGCAACAAGAAGTTGTAATGTGAGTCACCTGCTTTATATTGTCTATGCCACCCCCAATTACGCTGTCTCTCCTTCTATTGGTTTAGCGAAGTAAGTTGATACAGTACCCTTCGCAGCACACAACACACACTGACTATCTTTCGTTTCCTTCATTTTTTAACCCTAAATGAGACCCCTTCTACTTCTAATAAAGTATCATTCTGCTTAATCTCAAAAGTACCTGACTCCTGCTGAGGTATCAGTGTTAAATTAATAAGGAAATGTAGCTTATTTAGTTAACTGCTTTCTGCTCTTCAAGCAAGGCTAGCAACAGGAAGTTGTAATTTGAGTTACTTGCTTTTATAGTGTCTTAGCACATCCCCAATTAAGCTCTCTCTCTCTTCCTACTGGTTTAGCAAAGTAAGTTGATACAGTTCCCTCTGGTTGTACATACATTACTTGACTTTCTTACTTTTCTTTCTTTTTTTTTCACCGTAAGCAAGTCCCCTCTCTACTTCCAATAAAGTATTTATATTCGCTTAATCTCAACAGACCCTGACTCCTCGCTGAGGTATATGTTAAATTAATAGGAAAATGCTGGTTTTTTTTTAGTTAGCTGCTTTTCTACAAGTAAGGCTAGTATTAGGAAATTGTAATTGAGTCAGTCTGCTTTTATAGTGTCTAAGCCACCCAACAATTAAGTTGCCCCTCCTCCTACTGGTTTAGCAAAGTAAGTTAATGCAGTACCTTTCACAGCACAGAAGACACACTGACTTTCTTTCTTTTCTTTCATTTATTAACCCTAAATAAGACCCCTTCTACTTCTAATAAAGAATCTTTCTGCTTAATCTCAGAAGACGCTAACTCCTGCTGGAATATAAGTGTTAAATTAATAAGAAAATGTAGCTACTTTTTGTTAGCTGCCTTCTGCTCTACAAGCAAGGCTAGTAACAGGAAGTTGTAATTTGAGTCACCTGCTTTTGCAGTGTCTAAGCCACATCCCCAATTAAGCAAAGTAGGTTGATACAGTACCTTCACAGCACACAACACTGAGTTTCTTTACTTTTCTTTTTTTAACCATAAGCTCCCTTCTACTTCTAATAAAGTGTCAGTCTGCCTCATCTCAACAGACCCTGACTCTGGTGAGATATAAGTTAAATTAATAGGAAAATGCAGCTTCTTTTTAGTTAGTTGCTTTCTTGTCTAGAAACAAGACTAGCAACAGGAAATTGTAATTTGAGTCACCTGCTTTAATACTGTCTATGCCTCACTCCCAATTAAGCTGTCCTCTCCTCCTCCTACTGGTTTAGCAAAGGAAGTTGATACAGTACCCTTCACAGCACAAACACACACTGACTTTCTTTCTTCTTGTTTCTTTTTTACCCCTAAATAAGACCCCTTCTACTACTAATAAACTATTAGTCTGCTTCATCTCAACAGACCCAGATTCCTGCTGAGATATAAGTGTCAAATTAATAAGAAAACGTAGCTTCCTTTATAAATTGCTTTCTGCTCTACAAGCAAGGCTCACAACAAGAAGTTGTAATTGAGTCACATGCTTATACTGTCTATGCCACTCCCAATTACTCTCTCTCTTCCTATAGGTTTAGCAAAGTGTTGATGCAGTACTCTTTAACAGCACACAACACAAACTGACTTTCTTTCTTTTCTTTCATTTTTTAACCCCAAATAAGACCACTTCTACATCTAATGAAGTATCATTCTGCTTAATCTCAAAAGACCCCGACTCCTCTGTTGAGGTAAAAGTGTTTAATTAATAAGAAAATGTAGCTTTTTAGTTAGTTGCTTTCTTTTTCTTGCAAGGCTAGCAACGGAAGTTGTAATTGGAGTCCCCCTGTTTTATAGTGTCTAAGGCACATCCCCAATTGTTGCTGTCTCCTCCTACTGGTTTAGCAAAAGTAAGTTGATACAGTACCCTTCACATCACACAACACACACTGACTTTCTTTTTTCTTTTTAACCCTAAGTAAGACCCCTTCTACTTAGTGAAGTATCTGTCTGCTTCATCTCAACAGACCTGACTCATGCTGAGATATAAGTGTTAAATTAATAAGAAAATGCAGCTTCTTTTAGTTAGCTGCTTACTCCTCTACAGTCAAGGCTAGCAACAGGAAACTGTAATTTGTATTGCCTGCTTTTATAGTGTCTAAGCCACTCTCCCAATTAAGCTCTCTCTCTCCTCCTACTGGTTTAGCAAAGTAAGTTGATACAGTACCTTTCACAGCACACAACACAGACTGACTTTCTTTCCATTCTTTCTTTTTTTAAATCTAAATAACACCCTTCTACTTCTAATAAAAGTATCTGTCTTCAATCTCGAGACCCTGACTCCTGCTGAGATATAAGTGTCAAATTAATAAGAAAATGTAGCTTCTTTAGTGAGATGCTTTCTGCTCTGGCTAGCAAGGCTAGCAACAAGAAGTTGTAATTTGAGTCCTTGTTTTATAGTGTCTAAGCTTCCCCCAATTCCAGCTCTCTCCTCTGCTTTGGTTTGTAAAAGTAAGTTGGTGGTACCCTTCTGGCACAGAAGACACACTGACTTTCTTTCTTTTCTTTCATTTATTTAACCTAAATAAGACCCCATCTACTTTAATAAAGTATCTTTCTGCTTAATCTCACAAGACCCCAACTCCAGCTGAGATATAAGTGTTAAAATAATAAGAAAACTTAGTGTCAAAGACACACCCAATTAAGCTATCTCTCGTCCTACTGGTTAAGGAAATTAAGTTGATACAGTACCCCTCACAGCACACAACACACACTGACTTTCTCGTTTTCTTTCATTTTTTAACCATTAATGAGATGCCTTCTACTTCTAATAAAGTGTCTGTCTGCTTAATCTCCACAGACCCGGACTCCTGCTGAGATGTAAGTGTTAAATTAATAAGAAAATGTAGCTTCTTTTAGTTAGATGCTTTCTGCTCTACAAGCAATGCTAGCAACAGCAACTTGTAATTTGAGTCACCTGCTTCATAGTGTCTAAGCTAAATCCCCAATTAAGTTCTATCTCCTCCTACTGGTTTAGCAAAGTATGTTGATGCAGTACCCTTCACAGCACACAACATACCGTCACTTTCTTTCTTTTCTTTCTTTTTATACCCCTAAATAAGACCCCTTTTACTTCTAATAAAGTATCTGTCTGCTTAATCTGAACAAACCCTGACTCCTGATGAAATATAAGTGTTACATTAATAAGAAAATGTAGCTTCTTTTAGTTACTTGCTTTTTCCTGTGCTAACAAGGCTAGCAAACAGGAAGTTGTAATTTGAGTCACCTGCTTCATATTGTCTAAGCCACACCCCAATTAAGCTCTGTCTTCTCCTACTGGTTCAGCAAATTAAGTTGATACAGTACCCTTCTCAGCACACCACACTCACTAACTTTTTTCTTTCTTTTTTTAAAACTAAATAAGACCCCTTCTACTTCTAATTAAATATCTGTCTGCATAATCTCAACAGACCCTGACTGCTGCTAAGATATAAGTGTTAAATTAATAAGAAAATGTAGCTTGTTATAGTTAGCTGCTTTCTGCTCTACAAGCAAGGCTAGCAACAGGAAGTTGTAATTTGAGTCACCTACTTTTAGTGTCTAAGCCACCCCCCAATTACTCTCTCTCTCCTCCTACAGATTTAGTAAAGTAAATTGATACAGTACGCTTCACAGCACACAACACACACTGACTTTCTTTATTTTCTTTCTACTTTTAACCCTAAATAAGACCACTTCTACTTCTAATAATGTATCTGTCTGCTTAATCCCTACAGACCCTGACTCCTGCTGAGATATGAGTTAAATTAATACGAAAATGTATCTTCTTTAGTTAGCTGCTTTCTGCTCGACAAGCAAGGCTAGCAACAGGAAGTTGTAATTTGAGTCACCTGTTTTCATAGTGTCAAAGCCACGCACCCAATTAAGCTATCACTTGTTGTACTGGTTTTGTAAAGTAAGTTGATACAGTACCCTTCACAGCACACAACACACACTGACTTTCTTCCCTTTTCTTTCTTTTTTTAATCCTAAATAAGACCACTTCTACTTCTAATACAGTATCTGTCTGCTTAATCTCAACAGAACCTGACTCCTGCAGAGATATAACTGTTAAATTAATAAGAAAATATAGCTTCTTTTAGTTAGCTGATTCCTGCTTGACAAGCAAGGCTTGCAACAGGAAGATGTAATTTGAGTCAACTGTTTTCTTAGAGTCAAAGCCACACACCCAATCAAGCTATCTCTCGTCCTACTGGTTTAGGAAAGTAAGTTGATACAGTACTCCTCACAGCACACAACACACACTGACTTTCTTTCTTTTCTTTCATTTTTAACCATTAATGAGATGCCTTCTACTTCTAGTAAAGTATCTGTCTGCTTAATCTCCACAGACCCGGACTCCTGCTGAGAAATAAGTGTTAAATTAATAAGAAAATGTAGCTTCTTTTAGTTAGCAGCTTTCTGCTCCTCAAGCAATGCTAGCAACAGCAACCTGTAATTTGAGTCTCCTGCTTTCATAGTGTCTAAGCCACATCCCCAATTAAGCTCTATCTCCTCCTACTGGTTTAGCAAAGTAAGATGATGCAGAACCCTTCGCAGCACACAACAGACAGTCACTTTCTTTCTTTCTTTCTTGTTTTAACCCTAAATAAGACCCCTTTTACTTATATTAAATAATCTGTCTGCTTAATCTGAACAGACCCTGATTCCTGATGAAATATAAGTGTTAAATTAATAAGAAAATGTAACTTCTTTTAGTTAGTTGCTTTCTGCTCTACAAGCCAGGCTAGCAACAAGAAGTTGTCATTTGAGTTTCCTGCTTTCATTGTATTTAAGCCACCCACAAATTAATCTCTTTCTCCTTCTACTGGTTTAGCAAAGTAAGTTGATACAGTTCTCTTCACAGCACACAAGACACACTGACTTTCTTTCTTTTCTTTCTATTTTTAACCATGAACAAGACCCCTTCTACTTCTAATACAGTATTGGTCTGCATAATATCAGCAGAGCCTGACTCCTGCTTAGATGTAAGAGTTAAATTAAAAAGAAAATGTAGCCTATTTTTGTTAGCTGCCTTCTGTGTGACAAGCAAGGCTAGCAACAGGAAGTTGTAATTTAAGTCACCTGCTTTTATAGTGTGAAAGCCTCACACCCAATTAAGCTATCTATTGTCCTAGTGGTTTAGCAAAGTAAGTTGAAACAGTACCCTTCACAGCACACAACACACACTAACTTTCATTCTTTTCTTTCTTTATAACCCTAAATAAGACCTCATCTATTTCTAATCAAGAATCTCTCTGTTGAATCTCAACAGTCCTTGTCTACTGCTGAGATATAAGTGTTTAATCAGTAAGAAAATGTATCTTATTTTAGTTAGCTGCTTTCTGTTCTTCAAGCAAGGCTAGCAACAGGAAGTTGCAATTTGAGTCACCTGATTTTATGGAGTCTAAGCCACACCCCAGATTAAGCTCTCTCTCTCTCTCTCTCTCTCTCTCCTTGTACTCTTTTAGCAAAGTAAGTTTATGCAGTACCCTTCACAGCACACAACACACAGTCACTTTCTTTCTTTTCTTTCTTTCTTTTTTAACCCTAAATAAGACGCCTACTACTTCTAATAAAGTATCTGTCTGCTTAATCTCAACGGACCCTGACTCCTGCTGAGATATAAGTGTTAAATTAATAAGAAAATGTTGCTTCTTTTAGTTAGCTGCTTTCGCTCGACAAGCAAGGCTAGGAAAGGAAGTTGTAATTTGAGTCACCTGTTTTCATAGTGTCAAAGCCACACCCAATTATGCTATATCTCATCGTACTGGTTTTGTAAAGTAAGTTGATACAGTACCCTTCACAGCACACAACACACACTGACTTTCTTTCTTTTCTTTCTTTTTTTAACCCTAAATAAGACCCCTTTTACTTCTAATAAAGTATCTGTCTGCTTAATCTGAACAGACCCTGACTCCTGATGAAATATAAGTGTTAAGGTAATAAGAAAATGTAGCTTCTTTTAGTTAACTGCTTTCTGCTCTACAAGCAAGGCTAGCAACAGGAAGTTGTCCTTTGAGTTCCTGCTTTCATTGCACATAAGCCACCCACAAATTAATCTCTCTTTCCTCCTACTGGTTTTGCAAAGTAAGTTGATGTAGTACTCTTCACAGCACACAAGACACACTGACTTTCTTTCTTTTCTTTGTATTTTTAACCATAAATGAGACTCCTTCTACTTCTAATAAAGTATCTGTCTACTTAATCTCCAGAGACTTTGACTCCTTCAGAGATATAATTGTTAAATTAAAGAGAAATTGTAACTTTTTTTCATTAGCTGCTTACTGCTTCACAGGTATGGCTAGCAACAGGAAGTTGTAATTTGAGTCACCTGCTTTTACAGTGTCAAAGCCTTACACCCAGTTAAGCTATCTCTTGTCCAACTGGTTTAGCAAAGTAAGTTGATACAGTACCCTTCACAACACACAACATGCACTGACTTTCTTCCTTTTCTTTCTTTTTTAACCCTAAATAAGACCCCATCTATTTCTAATAAAGAATCTGTCTGCTTAATCTCAACAGACCCTGTCACCTGCTGAGATAGAAGTGTTAAATTGATAAGAAAATGTAGCTTGTTTTAGTTAGCTGCTTTCTGCTCTACAAGCAAGGCTAGCAACAGGAAGTTGTAATTTGAGTCACCTGATCTTATGGAGTTTAAGCCACACTCCAGATTAAGCTCTCTCTCTCCTCCAACTCTTCTAGCAAAGTAAGTTGATGCAGTATCCTTCACAGCACACAACACACACTGACTTTCTTTTTTCTTTCTTTTTTTACCCTAAATAAGAGCCCTTCTACTTGTAATAAAATATCTGTCTGCTTAGTCTCAACAGACCCTGACCCCTGCTGAGATATAAGTGTTAAATTAAAAAGAAAATGTAGCTTCTTTTAGTTAGCTGCTTTCTGCTCTACAAGCAAGGCTAGCAACAGGAAGTTGTAATTTGAGTCACCTGCTTATATAGTGTCTAAGCCACAGCCCTAATTAAGGTCTACCTCCTCCTTCTGGTTTAGGAAAGTAAGTTGATATAGTGTCTTTCACAACACACAAGACACACTGGCTTTCTTTCATTTCTTTCTTTTTTTAACCCTAAATAAGATCCCTACTACTTCTAATACAGTATCTGTCTGCTTAATATTAACAAACCCTCACTCCTGCTGAGATATGAATGTTAAAATAATAAGAAAATGTAGCTTCTTTTAGTTAGCTGCTTTCTGCTCCACAAGCAAGGCTAGCAACAGGAAGTTGTGATTTAAGTCACCTGCTATAATAGTGTCTAAACCACTCACCAATTAATCTCACTCTCCTCCTTCTGGTTTAGCACAGTAAGTTGATACAGTACCCTTCACAGCACAGAACACACGCTGACTTTCTTTCATTTCTATCCATTTTAACCCTAAATAAGATCCCCTCTACTTCTAATACAGTATCGGTCTGCATAATCTCAGCAGAGCCTGACTCCTGCTTAGATGTAAGTGTTAAATTAAAAAGCAAATGTAGCTTATTTTTGTTAGCTGCCTTCTGTGTGACAAGCAAGGCTAGCAACAGGAAGTTGTCATTTGAGTCACCAGCTTTTATAGTGTGAAAGCCTCACACCCAATTAAGCTATCTATTGTCTTAGTGGTTTAGCAAAGTAAGTTGAAACTAGCACCTTCTGTTATACACACATACACTGACTTTCCTTCTTTTCTTTCTTTTTTAACCCTAAATAATACCTCATCTATTTCTAATAAAGAATCTCTCTGTTTTATCTCAACAGACCCTGTCTACTGCTGAGATATAAGTGTTTAATCGGTAAGAAAACGTACCTTATTTTAGTTAGCTGCTTTCTGCTCTTCAAGCAAGGCTAGCAACAGGAAGTTGTAATTTGAGTCACCTGATTTTATGGAGTCTAAGCCACACCCCAGATTAAGCTCTCTCTCTCTCTCCTTGTACTCTTTTAGCAAAGTAAGTTGATGCAGTACCCTTCACAGCACACAACACACACTGACTTTCCTTTTTTCTTTATTTTTTTAACCTAAATAAGACCCCTTCTACTTGTAATAAAACATCTGTCTGCTTAATCTCAGCAGACCCTGACTCCTGCTGAGATATAAGTGTTAAATTAAAAAGAAAATGTACCTTCTTTTAGATAGCTGCTTTCTGCTCTACAAGAAAGGCTAGCAACAAGAAGATGTAATTTGAATTATATGCTTTTATAGTGGCTAAGCCACAGCCCCAGTTAAGCTCTACCTCCTCCTACTGGTTTAGCAAAGTAAGTTGATATATTACCCTTCACAGCACACCAGGCACCCTGACTTTCTTTCTTTTTTTCTTTTTTTAACCCTAAATAAAATCTCTACTAGTTCTAATACAGTATCTGTCTGCTTAATATTGACAGACCCAAACTCCTGCTGAGATATGAATGTTAAAATATTAAGAAAATGTAGCTTCTTTTAGTAAGCTGCTTTTTGCTCTACAAGCAAGGCAAGTAACAGGAAGATGCGATTTGAGTCACCTGCTTTAATAGAGTCTAAGCCACCCACAAATTAATCTCTGTCTCCTCCTACTGGTTTAGCAAAGTAAGTTGATACAGTACCCTTCACAGCACACAACACACAGTCACTTTCTTTCTTTTCTCTCTTTTTTAACCCTAAATAAGATCCCTTCTACTTCTAATAAAGTATCTGTCTGCTTAATCTGAACAGACCCTGACTCCTGATGAAATATAAGTGTTAAGGTAATAAGAAAATGTAGCTTCTTTTAGTTAGCTGCTTTCTGCACTACAAGCAAGGCTAGCAGCAGGAAATTGTCCTTTGAGTTCCTGCTTTCATTGCATATAAGCCACCCACAAATTAATCTCTCTCTCCACCTTCTGGTTTTGCAAAGTAAGTTGATGCAGTACTCTTCACAGCACACAAGACACACTGACTTTCTTTCTTTTCTTTGTATTTTTAACCATAAACGAGACTCCTTCTACTTCTAATAAAGTATTTGTCCGCTTAATCTCCAGAGACTTTGACTCCTTCTGAGATATAATTGTTAAATTAAAGAGAAATTGTAACTTTTTGTCGTTAGCTGCTTACTGCTTCACAGACATGGCTAGCAATAGGAAGTTGTAATTTGAGTCGCCTGCTTTACAGTGTCAATGCTTTTTGCTTCAGTTTCTGTCCTGTCCATTGGTTTGGCAGCAGTTGATACAGTACCTTCACAGCACTCAGCATGCACTGACTTTCTTCCTTTCTTCTTTTTAACCCTAAATAAGACCCCATCTATTTCTAATAAAGAATCTGTCTGCTTAATCTCAACAGACCATGATTCCTGGTGAGATAGTTGTTAAATCAATAAGAAAATGTAGCATCATTTAGTTAGCTGATTTCTGCTTTACAAGCAAGGCTAGCAACAGAAAGATGTAATTTGAGACACCTGATCTTATGGAATCTAAGCAACACCCCAAATTAAGCTCTCTCTCCTCCTACTGGTTTAGCAACGTAAATTGATACAGTAGCCTCCACAGCACACAACACACTTTGACTTTCATTTCTTTCTTTTTTTTACCCTAAATGAGACCCTCTACTTGTAATAATAGTATCTGTCTGCCTAATCTCAACAGACCCTGACTCCTGCTGAGATGTAAGTGTTAAAATAAAAAGAAAATGTAGCTTATTTTAGTTAGCTGCTTTCTGCTCTACAAGCAAGGCCAGGAACAGGAAGTTGTAATCTGAGTCTCTTGCTTTCATAGTGTGAAAGCCACAGCCCGAATTAAGCTATCTCTCATCCTACTGGTGTAGCAAAAAAAGTTGATACAGTAACCTCACAGCACACAACATACACTGACTTTCTTTCTTTTCTTTTTTTTTTAACCCTAAATGAGACCCCTTCTACTTCTAATAAAGAATCCGTCCATTTCATCTCAACAGGCCCTGACTCTGGTGGAGATATAAGTGTTAAACGTACAAGAAAATGTAGCTTATTTTAGTTAGCTGCTTTTTGCTCTACAAGCAAGGCTAGCAACAGGAAGTTGTAATTTCAGTCACCTGCTTTCATCGTGTCTATGCATCACCCCAATTAATTTCTCTCTTCTACTACTGGTTTAGCAAAGTAAGCAGATACAGTACCCTTCAAAGCACACAACGCACACTGACTTTCTTTCTTTTCTTTCTTTTTATACCCAAGCTAAGTCCTGTTCTATTTCTAATATATCTGATCGCTTAATCTCAGCAGGCCCTGACTCCTGCTGAGATATAAATGATAAATTAATAAGAAAATGTAGCTTCTTTTTGTTATCTACTTTCTGCTCTACCAGCAATTCTAGCAACAGGAAGTTGTAATTTCAGTCACCTGCTTTTAGTGTCTAAGCGACACCCCAATTAAACTCTCTCTCTCTCCTCCAACTGGTTTAGCAAAGTAAGTTGATACAGTAGCATTCACACCACACAACACACTCTGACTTTCTTTTTTTAACCCTAAATAAGACCTCTCCTACCTCTAATACAGTATCTGTCTGCTTAATCTCAATGGACCCTGATTCCTGCTGAGATATAAGTCTTAAATTATTAAGAAAATGTAGATCCTTTTAGTTAGCTGCTTTCTGTTGCACAAGCAAGGCTAGCAACAGGAAGTTGGAATTTGAGTCACCTGGTTTTAAAGTGTCAAACCCACACACAAAATTAAGCTATCTCTCGTCCTACTGGTTTAGAAAAGTAAGTTGATACAGTACCATTCACAGCACAGAGCACACACTGACATTTTTCTTTTTTCTCTTTTTTCAACCCTAAATAAGACCCCATCTATTTCTAATAAAGAATCTGTCTGCTTAATCTCAATAGACCTTGACTCCTGGTGAGATATAAGTGTTAAATTAATAAGAAAATGTAGCTTATTTTAGTTATGTGCTTGTGCCCATCCAAGGCTAGCAATAGGTAGTTGCAATTGACACCTGATCTTATGGCCTAAGCTACACCCCAAATTAAGCTTTCTCTCCTCCTACTGGCTTAGCAATGCAAGTTCATACAGTACCTTTCACAGCACACAACACGCACTGACTTTCTTTCTTTCCTTTCTTTTTTAACTCTAAATAAGACCACTTCTACTTCTAATTAAGTATCTGTCTCCTTAATCTCAACAGAGCCTGACTCCTGCTAAGATATGAGTGTTAAATTTATAAGAAAATGTAGCTTCTTTTAGTTAGCTGCTTTCTGCTCTACAAGCAATGCTAGCAACAGGAAGTTGAAATTTGAGTCACCTGCTTTCAAAGTGTATAAGCCCCCCTCAATGAATCTCTCTCTCCTCCTACTGGTTTAGCAAAGTTAGTTCATATAGTACGCCTCACAGCACACAAGACACACTGACTTTCTTTCTTTTCATTCTTTTTTTAACCCTAAATAAGATCCCTACTTGTATCTGTCTGCTTAATCTTAACAGACCCTGACTCTTGCTGAGATATAAATGTTAAAATAATAAGAAAATGTAGCTTCTTTTAGTTAGCGGCTTTCTGTAATACAAGCAAGTCTAATAACAGGTAGTTGCAATTTGTGTCACCTGCTTTCCCAGGGTCTAAGCCACCCACCAACTAATCTCTCTCTCCACCTACTGGTTTAGCAAAGTAAGTTGATACAGTACCCTTCACAGCACACAACACTCTCTGACTTTCTTTCGTTTCTTTCTTTTTTTAACCCTAAATAAGATCCCTTCTACTTCTAATACAGAAACGGTCTGCATAATCTCAACAGAGCCTGACTCCTGCTGAGAGATAAGTGTTAAATCAATTGGAAAATGTAGCTTCTTTCAGTTATCTGCTTTCTGCTCTACAAGCAAGGCTATCGACAGGAAGTTGTCATTTGATACACCTGCTTTCATTGCGTATAAGCCAACCCTGAATTAATCTCTCTCTCCTCCTACTTGTTTAGCAAAGTAAGTTGATACAGTACCCGTCACAGTACACAAGACACACTGACTTACTTTCTTTTCTTTCTTTAACCATAAATGAGATCCCTTCTACTCCTAATAAAGTATCTGTCTGCTTAATCTCCACAGACCCTGACTCCTGCTGAGATGTAAGTGTTAAATTAATAAGAAAATGTAGCTTCTTTTAGTTAGCTGCTTTCTGCTCTACAAGCAAGGCTAGAAACAGGAAGTTGTAATATGAGCCACCTGCTTTTATACTGTTTAAGCCACCCCCCCAATTATGCTCTCTCGCCTATTACTGGTTTAGCAAAGTAAGTTGATACAGCACTCTTCACAGAACACAACACACACTGACTTTCTTTCTTTTCTTCCTTTTTTTAACCCTTAATAAGACCACTTCTACTTCGAATAAAGTATCTTTCTGCTTAATCCCAACAGACCCTGACTTCAGCTGAGATGTAAGTGTTAAATTAATAAGAAATTGTAGCTTCTTTTGTTAGCTGCTTGCTGCTCTACAAGCAATGCTAGCAACAGGAACTTGTAATTTGAGTCACCTGCTTTCATAGTGTCAAAGCCACAGACCCAATTAATCTATCTCTCGTCCTACTGTTTTAGCAAAAAAAAGTTGATACAGTACCCTTCATAACACAATACACTGATTCTTTCTTTCTTTTTTTTTTAACCCTAATGAGACCCCTTCTACTTAATAAAGAATCTGTCTGCTTACTCTCAACAGCCCCTGACTCCCTTGGAGATATAAGTTAAGCTAGATAAAAATGTAACTTTTACCTAGCGGTTTTTGCTCTTCCAAGGCTAGCAACAGGAAGTTGTAATTTGAGTCACCTGCTTTCATAGTGTGAAAGCATCACCCCAAGTAATCTCTCTCTTCCCATACTGGTTTAACAAAGTAAGTTGATACAGTACCCTTCTCAGCACACAACACTCACTGACTTTCTTTTCCTTCTTTTTATAACCCTAAATAAGACCCCTTCTACTTCTAATAAAGAATCTGCCTGCTTAATCTCAACAGGCCCTGACTCCTGCGGAGACATAAGTGTTAAACAAATAATAAAATGCAGCTTCTTTTAGTTACCTGCTTTTTGCTCTACAAGCAAGGCTAGCAACAGGAAGATGTAATTTGAGTCACCTGCTTTCATAGTGTTCAAGCTTTAATTCAATCTCTCTCTTCTCCTTCTGGTTTAGTAAAGTAAGTTGATACAGTACCCTTCCAGTTCACACAACACACAGTCACTTTCTTTCTTTTCTTTCTTTTTCTAACCCAAAATAAGACCCCTTCTACTTCTAAAAAAGTGTCTGTCTGCTTAATCTCAGCAGACCCTGACTCCTGCTGTGATATACGTGTTAAATTAAAAAGAAAATTAAGCTTCTTTTAGTTAGCTGATTTCTGCTCCACAAGCAAGGCTAGCAACAGGAAGTTGTAATTTGAGTCACCTGCTCTGATAGAGTCTATGCCACAACCCTAATTAAGTTCTCTCTCCTCCTTCTGGTGTAGCAAATTAAGATGATACAGTACCCTTCTCTGCACACAACACACACTGACTTTCTTTCTTTCTTTCTTTTTAACCCTAAATTAGGACCCTTCTACTTCTAATAAAGTATCTGTCTGCTTAATCACAACAGACCCTGACTCTGGCTGAGATATAAGTGTTAAATAATAAGAAAATGTAACTTATCTAAGATAGCTGCTTTCTCCTCTAGAAGCAATTCTAGCAACAGTAAGTTGTAATTTGAGTCACCTGCTTTTAGAGTTAATTGACACCTCTATTAAGCTCTCTCTCCTCCTAGTGGTTTAGCAAATTAAGTTGATACATTACCCTTCACAGCACACAACACACACTGACTTTCTTTCTTTTCCTTAATTTTTTAACCCTAAATAAGACCCCTTCTACTTCTAATAAATTGTCTGTCTGCTTCATCTCAGCAGACCCTGACTCCTGCTGAGATATAAGTGTTAAATTAATAAGAAAATTTAGCTTCTTTTAGTTAGCTGCTTTCTGCTCCACAAGCAAGTCTGCAACAGGAAGTTGTAATTTGGTTACCTGTTTTTATAGTGTCAAGCCACACACCCAATTACTATCTCTCATCCTGTCTGGCTTGAGCAAAGTGTTGATACAGTACCCTTCACAGAAGGCAACACACACTGATCTTTCTTCTTCTCTTTTTTAACCCTAAATAAGACCCCTTCTACGTCTAATAAAGAATATGTCTGCTAAATCTCTACAGGCCCTGACTCCTGCTGATACATAAGTGTTAAACAAATAAGAAAATGTAGCTTATTTTAAATAGGTGGTTTTTGCTCTTCAAGCAAGGCTAGTAACAGGAAGTTGTAATTTGAGTCACCTGTTTTCATAGTGTCTAAGCCGCACCCCACCTGCTCTCTCTCCCTACTGGTTTAGCAAAGTAAGTTGATACAGTACCCTTCAAAGCACACAACACACAATGACTTTCTTTCTTTTCTTTTTTTAACCTAAAAAAGACCACTTCTACTTCTAATAAAGTATATCTCTGCTTAATCTCAACAGACCCTGACTCCTGCTGAGATATAATTGTTAAATTATAAAGAAAATGTAACTTCTTTTTAGTTAGCTGCTTTCGCTTGACAAACCAATGTTATCAACAGAAAGTTGTACTTGAGTCACCTGCTTTAAAGTGTCAACGCCTCACAATTCCAATTGCTTATCTCTTGTCCCATTGAGTTAAGAAAGTATAGCTGATACAGTACCTTCACAGCATGGCCAACACACTCTGACTTTCTTTCTTTTCTTGGTTTTTTTATCCCTAAATAATACCGCATCTATTTCTGATAAAGAATCTGTCTACCTAATCTCAACAGACCTTGACTCCTGCTGAGATATCAGTGCTTAATTTATAAGAAAATATAGCTTCTTTTACTGAGCTGCTTGCTGCTCTACAATCAAGGCTAGCAACAGGAAGTTGTAATCTGAGTCACCTGCTTTTATATTGTCTAAGCCACAGCCCCAATAAAGCTCTACCTTCTCCTACTGGTTTAGCAAAGTACGGTGATACAGTACCCTTCACAGCACACAACACACAATGACTTTCTTTCATTTCTTTCTTTTTTAACTCTTAAAAAGACCCCTTCAACTTCTAATAAAGTATCTGTCTGCTTCATCTCAACTGACCCTGACTCCTGCTAAGATATAAGTGTTAAATTAATAAGAAAATGTAGTTTTTATTAGTTAGCTGCTTTCTGCTCTGCAAGCAATGCTAGCGACAGGAAGTTGCAATTTGAGTCACCTGCTTTCATAGTGTCTAAACCACCCCCCAATTAATGTCTCTCTCCTCCTACTGGTTTAGCAAAGTAAGTTGATACAGTACCCTTCACAGCTCAAAAGACACACTGACTTTCTTTTTTTTCTTTCTTTTTTTAACCCTAAATAAGATCCCTTCTACTTCTAATACAGAATCTGTTGCCTTAATCTCAACAGACAATGACTCCTGCTGAGATAGAAGTGTTAAATTAATAAGAAAATGTAGCTTCTTTTAGTTAGCTGCTTTGTGCTTGACAAGCAAGGCTAGCAACAGGAAGTTATAATTTGAGTCACCTGATCTTATGGAGTCTAAGGCACAGCCCAAATTAAGCTCTCTCTCCTCCTTCTGGTTTAGCAAAGTAAGTTGATACAGTACCCTACACAGGACACAACACTCACTGACTTTCTTTCTTTTTTAACTCTAAATAAGACCCCTTCTGCTTCTAATAAAATATCTGTCATCTTAATCTTAACAGACTATGACTCCTGCAAAGACATAAGTGTTAAATTAATACGAAAATGTAGCTTCTTTTAGTTAACTGCTTTCTCCTCTACAAGCAAT
The DNA here is from genome assembly GCA_016271365.2 of Neoceratodus forsteri. Lineage (NCBI taxonomy): Eukaryota > Metazoa > Chordata > Ceratodontiformes > Ceratodontidae > Neoceratodus > Neoceratodus forsteri. The sequence continues at coordinate 832,914,448 of CM028137.1, forward strand.
GCTGTCAACAGGAAGTTGTAATTTGAGTCACCTGCTTTCATTGTGTATAGGCCACACCTCAATTAATCTCTCTTTCCCCCTACAGGTTTAGTAAACCCAGTTGATGTAGTACCCTTCACAGCACACAAGACACATTGACTTTCTTTCTTTTCTTTCTTTTTTAACCATAAATAAGATCCCTTCAACTTCTAATACAGTATCTGTCTGCTTAATCTCAACAGACCCTGACTCCTGCTGAGTTATAAATGTTAAAATAATAAGAAAATGTAGCTCCTTTTAGTTAGCTGTTTTCTGGTCTACAAGCAAGGCTAGCAAGAGGAAGTTGCAGTTTGAGTCACCTGCTTTCATGGTGTCTAAGCCACCCCCCAATTAATGTCTCTCTCGTCCTACTGGTTTAGCAAGGTGAGTTGATACAGTACCCTTCACAGTTCACAAGACAGACTGACTTGCTCCTTTCTTTCTTTTTTTAACCATAAATAAGATCCCTTCTACTTCTAATACAGTATCTGTCTGCTTAATCTCAACAGACCCTGACTCCTGCTGAGAGATAATTTTTAAAATAGTAAGAAAATGTTGCTTTTTTTAGTTAGCTGCTTTCTGCACTACAAGCAAGGCTAGCAGCAGGAAGTTGTAATTTGAGTCATCTGCTATTATAGTGCCAAAGTCACACACCCAATTAAGCTATCTCTCCTCCTACTGGTTTGCAAAGTAAGTTGAAAAAGTATCCTTCACAGCACACAACACACACTGACTTTCTTTCTTTTCTTTTTTTTAACCATAAATTATTGTATCTGTCTGTTTAACCGCAAAATACCCTGACTCCTGCTGAGATATAAGTGTTAAATTAAAAAGAAAATGTCGCTTCTTTTACTTTGCTGCTCTCTGCTCTTCAAGTAAGGCTAGCAACAGGAAGTTGTAATTTGTGTCACCTGCTTTTAAGGTATCTATGGCACCCCTCCAAATACGCTGTCTCTCCTCCTACTGGTTTAACAAAGTAAGTTGATACAGTACCCTTCTAAGCACACAACACACTGACTTTCTTTCTTTTCTTCCTATTTTAACCCTAAATATCACCCCTTCTACTTGTAATAAAATATATGTCTGCTTAATCTCAACAGACCCTGACTCCTGCTGAGTTATAAGTGTTAAATTAATAAGAAAATGTAGCTTCTTTTAGTTAGCTGGTTTTTGCTCTACAAGCAAGGCTAGCAACAGGAAGTTGTAATTTGAGTCACCTGCTTTCATAGTGTCTAAGCCACTGCCCAATTAGGCTCTCTCTCCTCCTACTGGTTTAGCAAAGTAAGTTGATACAGTACCCTTCAAAGCACACAACACACACTGACTTTCTTTTCTTTTTCTTTTTACCCTAAATAAGACCCTTCTACTTAATAAAGTATCTCTGCTTAATCTCAACAAACCCTGACTCCTGCTGAGATATAATTGTTAAATTATTAAGAAAATGTATCTTTTGTTAGCTGCTTTCTGCTTTGACAAACAAGGTTTGGTAACAGAAAGTTGTAATTTGAGTCACCTGCTTTTTAAAGTGTCAAAGCCTCACACCCAATTGTTATCTCTTGTCCTACAGGTTTAAAAGTATGTTGATACAGTACCCTTCACAGCATTCAACACACACTGTCTTTCTTTTCTTTCTTTGTTTCTTTAACCTCAAATAAGACCCCATCTATTTCTAGTAAAGAATCTGTCTGCTTAATCTCAACAGACCTTGACTCCTGCTGAGATATAAGTGCTAAATTTATAAGAAAATGTAGCTTCTTTTAGTTACCTGCTTGCTGCTCTACAAGCAAGGCTAGCCACATGAAGTGTAATCTGAGTCACCTACATTTATATTGTCTAAGCCACAGACCCAATTAAGCTCTACATTCTACTACTGGTTTAGCAAAGTACGATGATACAGTACCCTTCACAGCACACAACACACACTGTCTTTCTTTATTTTCTTTCATTTTTAACTCTGAATAAGACCCCGTCTACATCTAATAAAGTATCTGTCTGCTTAATCTCAACTGACCCTGACTCCGGCTGAGATACAAGTGTTAAATTATTAAGAAAATATAGCTTCTTTTAGTTAGCTGCTTTCTGCTCTAAAAGCAATTCTAGCAACAGGAAGTTGTTATCTGAGTCACCTGGTTTTAGTGTGTAAGTGACACCCTCAATTAAACTCTCTCTCCTCCTACTGTTTTATCAAAGTAATTTGATACAGTACCCTTCACAGCTCACAAGACACACTGACTTTCTATCTTTTCTTTCTATTTTTAACCCTAAATAAGATCCCTTCTACTTCTAATACAGTATCTGTCGGCTTAATCTCAACAGACCCTGACTCCTGCTGAGATATAATTTTTAAAATAGTAAGAAAATGCAGTTTCTTTTAGTTAGCTGCTTTCTGCTCTACAAGCATGGCTAGCAGCAGGAAGTTGTAATTTGAGTCACCTGCTCTTATAGTGTCAAAGCCACACACCCTATCATGCTCTCTCTCCACCCTCTGTTTTAGCAAAGTAAGTTGATACAGTTCCCTTCTCAGCACACAACACACTGACTTTCTTTCTTTTCTTTCTTTTTTAACCCTAACTAAGACCTCTCCTACTTCTAATAAAGTATCTGTCTGGTTAATCTCAACAGACCCTGACTCCTGCTGAGATATAATTGTTAAATTAAAAAGAAAATGTAACTTCTTTTCATTAGCTGCCTTCTGCTTGACAAGCAAGGTTAGCAACATGAAATTGTAATTTGAGTCACCTGCTTTTATAGTGTCAAAGCCTCACACCCAATTAAGCTATCTCGTGTCCTACTGGTTTAGCAAAGTAAGTTGATACAGTACCCTTCACAGCTCTCAACACACACTGACTTTCTTTCTTTTCTTTCTTTTTTAACCCTAAATAATAAGCTATCTATTTCTAATAAAGAATCTGTCTGCTTAATCTCAACAGACACTGACTCCTGCTGAGATATAAGTTTTAAGTTAATAAGAAAATGTAGCTTCTTTTAGTTAGCTGCTTTCTGCTCTACAAGCAAGGCTAGCATCAGGAAGTTGTAATTTGAGTCACCTGTTCTTATGGAGTCTAATCCACACCCCAAATTAAGCTATCTCTCCTCCTACTGGTTAAGCAAAATAAGTTGATACAGTACGCTTCACCACACACAACACACACACTGAGTTTCTTTCTTTTCTTTCTTTTTTTACCTTAAATAAGACCCCTTCTACTTATAATAAAATATCTGTCTGCTTAATCTCAAAAGACCCTGACTTCTGCTGAGATATAAGTGTTAAATTAAAAAGAAAATGTAGTTTCTTTTAGTTAGCTGCTTTCTGCTCTACATGCAAGGCTAGCAATAGGAAGTTGTAATTTGAGTCACCTGCTTTTATATTGTCTAAGCCACAGCCCCAGTTAAGCTCTACCTCCTCCTACTGGTTTAGCAAAGTAAATTGATTTAAGTACCCTTCACAGCACACAACACACACTGACTTTCTTTCTTTTCTTTCTTTTTTTAACCCTAAGTAAGATCCCTTCTACTTCTAATACAGTATCTGTCTACTTAATCTCAACAGACCCTGACTCCTGCTGAGATACATAGCTACATAGACAGTGTCGGCAGATAAGGGCCTATGGCCCACCCAGTCTGCCCATTTGAGCTTGTAAGTTCAGTTTATGTTTTCCTAGAGGTCTGTTGCCCATTACCCCTGTCCTCCAGAATTCCTTTATGTCTATCCCATGCATTCTTAAATCCTGTGATTGTTTCCAGCCCCACCACTTCCCTCTGGCAGGGTGTCCTCTTGTCCACCACCTGTTCTGTGAAGAAATTCTTCCTCACGTTTCCTCTGAATCGTCCTCCCTCCAACTTCATCCCATGCCCTCTAGTCCTGGAAAATCTTTTTCGCTTATAAATAGTGTATTCCTGCACCCTGTTCCTCCCTGTAAGATACTTGTATGTCTCTATCATATCCCCTCTCTCCCTCCTCTCCTCCAGGGAGTACATGTTCAGTTCCTTCAATTTGTCTTCATAGGACTTGTGATGCAATCCATGCACCATCTTTGTTGCCCTCCTCTGAACCTTCTCTACCCTGTCTATGTCCTTACATAGGTATGGTCTCCAGAACTGTACACTGTACTCCAGGTGGGGCCTCACTAGTGTCTTGTATAGTGGAATTATGACCTCCTTTTCCTGCTGGTGATGCCCCTGCCCATGCATCCCAGCATCCTATTTGCTTTACCTGCTGCCTTGTCACACTGTTTCCCTACCTTGAAGTCATCAGAGATGATAACCCCAAGATACCTATCCTGCTTGGTGCATGCTATATCCTCACCCCCCCAACTGATATATTGTGCCAGGGTTTTTGTGCCCCATATGCATTATCTTGCACTTCTTTACATTGACTTTCAACTGCCAAGCCCCTGACCATTCTTCAAGTTTCTGCAGGTCCCTTCTCATTCTGTCTACACTCTCTGGTATGTCTACTCTATTACAGTGCTTTGTGTCATCAGCAAACAGTGAAATTCTGCCTTCTAGGTCCTGCACAATGTCACTGATGAAGATGTTGAATAGAACTGTCCCAGCACTGATCCCTGTGGTACCCCACTAGTCACTCTTCCCTCTGTGGAGTGACAGCCATTTACCACCACCCTCTGTGTCCTGCCACCCAACCAGTTACCTACCCACCACACTACTGTCCTGCCCACCCATATTCCCAGTTTGTGTAATAGTCTTCTATGTGGCACAGTGTCAAGGCCTTGCTGAAGTCCAGATAGGCCATGTCCACTGCCCTCCCCTGATCCACCTCCCTAGTCACCCACTCAAAAATTCAATCAGGTTGGTCTGACATGACCTCCCACTGGTGAAACCATGCTGCCTTGGGTCCTGTAGACCATTGACAACCAGATGTTCCCCAATCTCTCCTTCAGTAGTGCTTCCATGATCTTCCCACTACTGAGGTGAGGCTGACTGGTCTGTAGTTCCTGCTTCCTCTTTGTTCCCACTTTCTATAAGGGACTACATCTGCTGTTCTCCAGTCTTTCGGTACCTCCCTGTTTCCAGTGATCAGCTAAACAGGATAGCCAGAGGTTCAGCCACCACCTCTTAGTTCTTTAGGACCATGGGTTGCCCCATCTGTCCCTGTTGCTTATCAACTCTTATTACTTCCAGTTCCTCCAGGACCCTTTCTCTGTAAAGGGACTTGTGTCCATTTCTCAAAATTCTTACCCTTTGTTCTCCCTTCAGACCCATTACCCTTCTCTCTTCCTCAGTAAAGACTGAGCAGAAATACCTGATCAATATGTCAGCTTTACTGTTGTCATCCTCTACGTGGCTCCCATCCTCCCCTTCAGTCTCACTATCCCTCCCTTGCCTTTCTTTTTTTTTCACTTATGTACCTGTAAAAGGTTTTTTCCCCTCTACCCACTGATTTTGCAATGTGTTCTTCTGTCTGAGCTTTGGCTTCCCTTACTGACCTCCCTGCCTCCCTTTGCTTCTCCTGGTACTTCTCCCTATCCCCTTTTGTCTGTGTTTTTTTGTATTTCCTGAATGCAATCTTTTTGGCTTTCACTTTCTTTGCTACCTCTTTGGAAAACCATAATGGTCTCCACTTCGTTTTCCTCTTGCTAACCTGCTTAATGCATTTATTTAGTTTTTGTTTATCGGGTAAGTGCGCTAGCCAACAGGTGACTATTTTCAGGCACGACCCGGGATAGTTCAATACAGCATAACACATGGAGGCAAAACAAAACAAATTAGGCAAACAACCTTACATAATACAAACCTAGTCATATAGAGACGGTTCCAGCTAGTCTAACATGGTTTAGTCTATATTAAGCATAACCAGCAGGCCAAGAGCAGCTTCAGGGGAGTAAAGGTACCAGTGACAGGTAAGGAAGGGGTATTGGATGAAGGAACTGCTATCCTGAGGAGAGGAGAGCATAGGGAGACTGCCAGGTATGGGGTTCCCAAGTGGTCGGGGAAAGACAGGGGGAGGGATGAGGGAAAACAAGACCTGACAGCCTTCGATAGCCAGCCATGCAGAGTACCCAGGGGGAGTAAGGGGAAGTAAGGGGGATGCCTAGAACATCCTGGCAGCAGCTAGAGGGATGCCAAGTTCATGGCCCCACAGTCAGGGGTAGAAAAAGGGGAGGGATGGACGGGTGAGAGAGGCAGCTAAAGATACGGCTTTGGCGGTAGGAGGCAGGTAGGTGTAGCTGAGTAGGTGGTTCCACAATTGGGCATAAGGACCGGAGCAGTCCCGGCCATTGACATCTATCACTAGAGGTAGATAAGAGAAAGGGGAGGGAGGCAGTCAAGCCAACGTGCACCTTTGTCAAGTACGGGCAGAGCCCCGGCAGTGCAGGGGATAAGAAACAGGGGAATGGTGAGAGGAGCCATAAACTAACGGCTTCCAGCAGCCAGCTCCCTGCAGCCTCAGGGGCCTGGGGGAGTAGGAGAGGATCCCTATGGCAGACTAGAGGGATGCCAGGTTTATGTACCAGCCGTTAGGGATGAAGAAGAAAAAAAAGGGGGGTGGGAGGAAAGGTGGCATAATACGGCTTTAGCGGTAGTAAGCTTGAAGGTGCGGCTGGGCTCATGGTTCTGAGGTTGGGCATCGAGGCAAGGTGATAGTCCCTAGCCAGGGGTCTCGGGCGGTAAAGGAGGACAAGTGAGGGGAAGGGAGGAGGCGGGCCTTAGGGTACCAACATTCACCTGAAGTAGATTTGGGCAGTGATTAGGCAGTGCAGAGGATATTAAACAGTACATAATATACAGTAAATATAGGTAGTAGAAAATAAGTGCATACATTCATTCAAACTTATACATGATGTAGCAATGATGAAGTTTGGGGAGAGGGGTAGGAGTCAGTGGAGAGAGAACAAAGGAGGGTGGTAAAAAAGAGACCAGTAGCAGGGGGTGGGAGTGAGGTCAGGGAAGGTATGGGAATCAGGTAGGATCAACGCAGGTGCATGGATCAGTGGCAACCAGGTGTAGCTTCAATCCCCGTTTGAATGAGGAATGGGAAGGTGCTTGCCTGAGGTCCAGAGGGAGCTGGTTCCATAACTTGGGGGCTGCATGTTGGAAGGAGCCTGTTCCTTTGTTGGTGCGGCAGCGGGGAATTTCCAGCAGGTCTTTGTCAGCAGATCTGAGCGTGCGGTTCAGAATCACAGGAAGAAAGAGCTTTGCAAGGGTGGCAGGCTGATTTTGTCTCAGTATAGAGTCATTTAGGCATGCCAGGAAGTAGCTCCTGACGGCCGGGGGGGAGAGCCACCCAAGGTCCTTATATAGCTGGCAGTGATGAAGAAGCCATGGGGATTGTAAAGCATACTGGCATATATTGTTATAGGTTACATCCCATTTGTGCAGTGCAGATTTGTGGGCTGAGGTAAGTATGGGCGCACAGTAGATAAGCGTTGGTAGAAGGATCCCTCTGGCTATGGCAAGTTTAGCGGAGGAGGTAAGCATATAACTTGTTCTATAGGCAGCTCCTAACTTGCAGTTAACATTCTTGCTGGTAGCTTGGATATGCAGGTTAAAATCAAATGACTGGTCTAGTAGGATGCCCAGTTAACGAAAGGTGGTGACTGTCTGCAGAGGATCGCCATTTAAATCTATGATGCTCAGGGGAGTAGAGCACATACGGATCTTTTGAGTGGTACCTAATAGCATGGCATTAGTTTTGGAGGAATTCAGAATGAGGCGGTGGGAGTTTAACCAATTCTGGATGCTGGAGTAGGCACTATTTAGCAAGGAGTTAATGTGCTCTACATTAGGTGAGCTGGCATAGATAACTAAGTCATCTGCATAGAGGAGCGATGAACAGGCTGGTATTTTGTCTGGTAGGTTATTGATAAATAGAGTGAATAGAAGAGGACCCAGAATGGAGCCTTATGGCACTCCAATGTTTGTTTCCACAGTGGAGGAGATGGCTGAGTTAAATTTAACAGCCTGGGACCTGTTGGTCAGGTAGCTTCTGAACCATTGAATCACAGGGAAGGAGCAGCCTATTTTGCTTAAGGTGGATAGGAGCAGGGGGTGGTCAACAAGGTCAAATGCCTTGGTTAGGTCAATAAAGACAGCCCCTGTGAGCTTTCCTTGATCCATGCCAGTGAGGATGTCAGTGGTGAATTTAGCTAGGGCCGTCGCAGTGCTGTGGTTTTTCCTGAATCCATGCTGTGCATCATTGAGCTGTTTAGTGGTTTCAAGGAATTCCTGTATCTGTAAAGCAACCAGCTTTTCTAGAATTTTGCTGAGAGGGGATAGTATTGCAATAGGCCTGTAATTAGAGATGTCTTTCTTGTTCCCTTTTTTAAAGATAGGGGAGATCCTGGCCATTTTCCACAATTCTGGGACTGCACTGCTGGTGAGGGATAAGGTGAAAATTCTAGCCATAGGTTTGGAGATGAAATGCGCAGCAAGTTTTAAAAGGCGAGGTTCAAGTTGGTCAGAGCCAGGACTGGTGAATTCTGATAGTTTTTTTAGATGGTACAGAACCTGCGAGCTGGTGATGGCTTTGAATTAGAGGAGGTGTGGTGCAGGTTTTTGATCCCTGGCAGGGTCAGTAAGAGCTACAGTGTCATCAGTGGGGGCTGCTGGTGGCAGAGTGCTGGTATAGGGGGAGAGATCTGAGAACATCCTATTGAAGGCGTTTGCTATGGTGATGGGGTTATTGCAATGAGAGCCACTTATTACCATGTCAGAGGGTGTAACTAATTGAGGTGTCCCCAGGAAGGTTTTTATGTGGCCCCAAAATTTACGGGGGTCATGGGCTGAGTTTTTTAGCAGATTCTGACAGTACACACTTTTTGCCAGCCTAATGTTTTTCCTGCAAGAATTTCTTTCTTGCCTGTAGTCTGCATAGTCCCTAGTCAATTTAGAGTTTTTGAAGTTTTTCCAGAGCTTGTCCCTGTACCTTAGTTGTTTTAGGAGATCCTTATGTAGCCATCTAGTTTGTTTTCCCCTGACTCTGCGTGTGGTTTTCGGAGCATTCTTGTTTTGTACAGGGAGGTAATGTTGTAGGAATGCATTCAGGGCATTCTCTACATTCTTAGCCCGGTAAATATTCGACCAGTCAATGTTTGAGATGTCCCGGAGAAAGGAGTCTGTATCCAAGTTTGCAAAATTCGGAAAAGTGACCTGCCGAGGTGGGGGGGTGGCTGACCAGCCCTCCACTGGCAGTAGATAGGGGAGTGATCAGTGATAGTATCTGCCATGATCCCAGAGCAGGTCATGTGTTCAGGTGTGTTTGTCATAATTCAGTCGATAAGTGTGCCAGACTGTGGCCCAGTCAGTCTAGTGATTTCAGTTATTTGTTGATGAAAGTTTAGACCTTGCACTAGTGAGGCCAGGGAATTGTGCGAAGGACCTAGCCAGTTCAAGTTGACATCACCAAGGAAGATAGCTTCATTTTTGTTGATGCACTTTAGGGTGAGCTGGAGTGCTTCCTGGAGCCCATATACTCCCCCAGAGGGTGGATTATAAATACAGATTATGTGAAGTTTTTTAGAGCCAAGGGACAGGAGCGTGTGCATTGATTCACTTGAGGTTTGGGGGTTAGGGTCAGTGATGATACTAACATCCAGGTGAGATTTATGGTATAGGGTACTTCCTCCACCCCTCTTTGATCCCGGTCTGTCCTTCCGAATAAATGAGTAGCCAGGTATGGTGCACAAGGGATCAGGAGTTCCGGGTTTCAGCCAGGTCTCTGACAGGCACAGTATGTCAGGATCATGTACATTGAGCCATGCTTCCACTTCAGGCAGATGATTTAAGAGACTTCTGATGTTCATATGAGATATAAAAAATCCCTTGGATTTGTTGTAAGATCCAGTCGGGGGAGCCCCACTGCTGGGCGGGCCTGGGTTCATCTCAATATCCCCAGAAAGTAGTATCAGGAGTGATGCTAGGTACTAGAGCAGTGAGCTAAGGAGGTCTGGAGCATTCTTATAACACTTCCTTTTATTTCTGAGGGAGGACAGAGCTCGATAAGTGCAGCCTTTGTGAAGGAGAAGGTGTTCCCAGGAGGGTTTCGGTCTATGGTCTGCAGTCATGAGGTTGGAGAAACAGAAGTCAGTGGCTGAGGGGGGAGTTCTGAGAGTGTCAGTGCATACTGACAAAATGACTTTGTTTATGCCCCAGAGGAGGGAGAGGAAGATCAGGACGATAATCCTATTCAGTCTGCCATGGGGACAAGATGCTCGTGTAGGCGAGGAGGACATAATACACACTTGGGTCCCAACACTTATTGAATGTGCCACTGAGGGGTTTAAGCAGGGGTGAGCTGGGAGTAAAGTTGGAGCAGATAGAGGAAATAGAAAGGAAAAACAGAGGCGCTAAAGAGAGAGGAGGCTTGGGAGTGAATATATATAAACGAAACCGTTCGGTGTACGCAGGAAAGGAGGAGGACGATTTGGTTCAGGGGAGGTTCAAGGGAGGCTACAAACTTTAGGCGCAAGGAGGATTTTGAAAGGTTTGGGCAGACGTTAGGGGTTGATCACCCCTAGCGGTGAGAGAGTATAAGGGACCAATGGGAAAGTGGGCACTTAGTCATATGACGCTCAAGAGCTATAAATCTAAAGGGTTGACCAGGGTGGGTGAGGTGGGGAGAGGGTGGGGAGCCGGCGCAAAGCGCCGGTGGGACAAACTGCCACTGAAGGGGCTGTAGCACTTGAGTCTTGAATCTGCTCAGGAGTTAACCTGAGGCGGGTAGGGAGGCGCTTTCAAGCGGTGCTCGGTAGTCCCAGTCCAAGAAAGTTCCCAAGGCCAGCAGTTGAGGTGAAAACAGCCGCTTTTCCTGGGGAGTACAGCCAGGGAGCACTGCAGATGGAGCTGGAGGCAACCGGCAGCTGGAAAGCAGTGAGAACGTACCTGGTGGCTTTTACGCCTTTAGCGGGACAAAGGACAAGGGTGCGGCCGAGCTCGTGGATCTCTTTCTGGGCGTGCGTATCAGCGGTTGGCCCCTGTCAACAGGCTCCCTGGAAGGGCTGGGCACAGGACTTTGGCAGTTGTGGCAGGGCTGGCGGCTCTTCGGAGGTACCTGGGCAGGCAAGTGGAGGGTCCCCGATGGATCTGGGGGTCTCGATGGCGGGTTCCTAAGCCCCGGCGAGCTAGGAGAGGACCTAAGGAGAGCAGCAAGGGAGAGACTTAAGTAAGGGAAGCTGAGGGATAAAGCGCGGCCAGAGCACAAAGAAAAAGGGTGGGAGTGTGAGAATAGGGAGGGGATCCAAAGAAAACAGTGAGAGAGAGGGTCTATACACACTATAGGCAGAGAAAGTCAAGCATTAAGTTAGTTACAAGATAGCTCCACAGGTTAAGACTTAGGCTCTATGAATTACAAGTGTCAGGCAGTTTAAAAGGATTAACTACACAGAAAACTAGCTCAGCTATGCACTCTAAGCGACAAGCAGGGCAAAAGGCCAGAAATACTTAAATCCAGGGATAAATAGTCCAAACAAACTGCCACCGAAGGGGCTGTAGCACTTGAGTCTTGAATCCGCTCAGGAGTTAACCTGAGGCGGGTAGGGAGGCGCTTTCAAGCAGCGCTCAGTAGTCCCAGTCCAAGAAAGTTCCCAAGGCCAGCAGTTGAGGTGAAAACAGCCTCTTTTCCTGGGGAGTACAGCCAGGGAGCACTGCAGACTGAGCTGGAGGCAACCAGCAGCTGGAAAGCAGTGAGAACGTACCTAGCGGCTTTTACGCCTTTAGCGGGACAAAGGACCAGGGTGCAGCCGAGCTCGTGGTTCTCTTTCTGGGCGTGCGTATCAGCGGTCGGCCCCTGTGAACAGGCTTCCTGGAAGGGCTGGGCACAGGACTTTGGTGGTTGCAGCAGGGCTGGCGGCTCTTCGGAGGTACCTGGGCAGGCAAGTGGAGGGTCCTCGACGGATCTGGGGGTCTCGATGGTGGGTTCCTAAGCCCCGCCGGGCTAGGAGAGGACCTAAGGAGAGCAGCAAGGGAGAGACTTAAGTAAGGGAAGCTGAGGGATAAAGCGTGGCCAGAGGACAAAGAAAAAGGGTGGGAGTGTGAGAATAGGAAGGGGATCCAAAGAAAACAGTGAGAGAGAGGGTCTATACACACTATAGGCAGATAAAGTCAAGCATTAAGTTAGTTACAAGATAGCTCCACAGGTTAAGACTTAGGCTCTATGAATTACAAGTGTCAGGCAGTTTAAAAGGATTAACTACACAGAAAACTAGCTCAGGTATGTGCTTTAAGCGACAAGCAGGGCAAAAGGCCAGAAATACTTAAATCCAGGGATAAATAGTCCAAACAAACTGCCACCGAAGGGGCTGTAGCACCTGAGTCTTGAATCCACTCAGAAGTTAACCTGAGGCGGGTAGGGAGGCGCTTTCAAGCGGCGCTCGGTAGTCCCAGTCCAAGAAAGTTCCCAAGGCCAGCAGTTGAGGTGAAAACAGCCGCTTTTCCTGGGGAGTACAGCCAGGGAGCACTGCAGACTGAGCTGGAGGCAACCAGCAGCTGGAAAGCAGTGAGAACGTACCTAGCGGCTTTTATGCCTTTAGCGGGACAAAGGACCAGGGTGCGGCCGAGATCGTGGTTCTCTTTCTGGGCATGCATATCAGTGGTCGGCCCCTGTGAACAGGCTTCCTGGAAGGGCTGGGCACAGGACTTTGGCGGTTGCGGCAGGGCTGGTGGCTCTTCGGAGGTACCTGGGCAGGCAAGTGGAGGGTCCTCGACGGCTCTGGGGTCTCTTGGAATCCCCATTTTAAATACTGCCCACTGTTATTCAACCCCTGATTCCTGTCCCATTCCCCTTAATGCCTCTTTCAAGTAACTCCCCATTTTCCCAAAGTCTGCCCCCCTTAAATCCAGGATACGTGTTTTTGTGTGGTTTGGTTCTGCTCTTTCTGTGATTTAAAACCACAATGACTGGTGGTCACTGTTCCCCAGGTGCCCCCCACTGTTAACCCCATCACTAGCCCCAAGCTAGTAACAGGTAGTTAGAATATGAGTCACCTGCTTTTATAGTGTGTCTAAGCCACACTACCAATTAAGCCCTCTCTGCTCCTACTGGTTTAGCAAAGTAAGAGATATAAATGTTAAAATAATAAGAAAATGTAGCTTCTTTTAATTAGCTGCTTTCTGCTCTACAAGTAAGGCTAGCAACTGGAAGTTGCAATTTGAGTCACCTGCTTTCATAGTGTCTAAGCCATCCCCCCAATTAATGTATCTCTCCTCCTACTGGTATAGCAAAGTAAGTTGATACAGTACTCTTCACAGCTCACAAGGCACACTGACTTTCTTTCTTTTCTTTCTTTTTTTAACCCTAAATAAGATTCCTTCTACTTCTAATACAGTATCTGTGGGCTTAATTTCAACAGACTCTGACTCCTGCTGAGAAATCATTTTTAAAATAGTAAGAAAATGTAGCTTCTTTTAGTTAGCTGCGTTCTGCTCTACAAGCAATGCTGGCAGCAGGAAGTTGTAATTTGAGTCTCCTGCTTTTATAGTGTCAGAGCCACACACAAAATTAAACTATCTCTCGTCCTACTGGTATAGCAAAGTAAGTTGATACAGTACCCTTCACAGCACACAACACACTGACTTTATTTCTTTTCTTTCTTTTTTTAGCCCTAAATAAGACCCCTTCTACTTCTAATAAAGTATATGTCTGCTTAATCCCAACAGACCCTGACTCCTCCTGAGACATAAGTGTTAAATTAATCAGAAAATGTAGCTTCTTTTAGTTAGCTGCATTCTGCTCCACAAGCAAGGCTAGCAACAGGAAGTTGTAATTTAAGTCACCTGCTTTTATAGTGTGTCAAAGCCACACTCCCAATTAAGCCCTCTTTGCTCCTACTGGTTTAGCAAAGTAAGTTGATACAGTACCGTTCTCAGCACACAACACACACTGACTTGCTTTCATTTCTTTATTTTTTAACCCTAAATAAGACCCCTCACACTTCAAATAAAACATCTGTCTGCTTAATATCAACAGACCCTGACTCCTGCTGAGATATAAGTGTTAAATTAATAAGAAAATGTAGCTTCTTTTAGTTAGCTGCTTTCTGCTCGACAAGGAAGGCTGGCAACAGGAAGTTATAAATTGAGTCACCTGCTTTTAGTGTCTAAGCGACACCCCCAATTAAGCTCTCTCTCCTCCTACTGCTTTAGCAAAGTAAGTTAATACAGTACCCTTCACAGCACACAACACACTAACATTATTTCTTTTCTTTCTTTTTTCAACCCTAAATAAGACCTCTACTACTTCTAATACAGTATCTGTCTGCTTAATCTCAACGGACCCTGACTCCTGCTGAGATGTAAGTGGTAAACTAAAAAGAAAATGTAGCTTCTTTTAGTTAGCTGCTTTCTGCTCCACAAGCAAAGCTAGCAACAGGAAGTTGTAATTTGAGTCACCTGCTTTTATAGTGTGTCTAAGCCACACTACCAATTAAGCCCTCTCTGCTCCTACTGGTTTAGCAATGTAAGTTGATACTGTACCTTTCTCAGCACATAACACTCACTTACTTTCTTTCTTTTCTTTATTTTTTAACCCTAAATAAGACCCCTTCTACTTCTGATAAAATATCTGTCTGCTTAATCTCTACAGACCCCGACTCCTGCTGAGATATAAGTGTTAAATTAATAAGAAAATGTAGCTTCTTTTAGTTAGCTGCTTTCTGCTCGACAAGCAAGGCAAGCAACAGGAAGTTGTACTTTGAGTCACCTGATCTTATGGAGTCTAAGGCACACCCCAAATTAAGCTCTCTCTCCTCCTTCTGGTTTAGCAAAGTAAGTTGATACAGTACCCTGCACAGGACACAACACTCACTGACTTTCTTTCTTTGCTTTCTTTTTTAACTCTAAATAAGACCCCTTCTGCTTCTAATAAAGTATCTGTCAGCTTAATCTTAACAGACTATGACTCCTGCTAAGATATACGCGTTAAATTAATAAGAAAATGTAGCTTCTTTTAGTTAGCTACTTTCTCCTCTACAAGCAATGCTAGCAACAGGAAGTTGTAATTTGAGTCACCTGCTTTCATTGTGTATAAGTCACCCCTCAATTAATCTCTCTTTCCCCCTACAGGTTTAGCAAAGTAAGTTGATATAGTACCCTTCACAGCACACAAGACACATTGACTTTCTTTCTTTTCTTCCTTTTTTAACCATAAATAAGATCCCTTCTACTTCTAATACAGTATCTGTCTGCTTAATCTCAACAGACCCTGACTCCTGCTGAGATATAAATGTTAAAATAATGAGAAAATGTAGCTCCTTTTAGTTAGCTGCTTTCTGGTCTACAAGCAAGGCATCAAGAGGAAGTTGCAATTTGAGTCTCCTGCTTTCAAAGTGTCTAAGCCACCCCCCAATTAAGCTCTCTCTACTCCTACTGGTTTAGCAAAGTAAGTTGATACAGTACCCTTCAAAGCACACAACACACACTAACTTTCTTTCTTTTCTTTCTTTTTTTAACCTAAATAAGACACCTTCTACTTCTAATAAAGTATCTTTCTACTTAATCTCAACAGACCCAAACTTCTGCTGAGATATAATTGTTAAATTATAAAGAAAAGTAACTTCTTTTAGTTAGCTGCTTTCTGCTTGACAAATAAGGTTAGCAACAGAAAGTTGTAATTTGAGTCACCTGCTTTTAAAGTGTCAAAGCCTCACACCCAATTAAGCTATCTCTTGTCCTACTGGTTTAGAAAAGTATGTTGATACAGTACCCCTTCACAGCATTCAACACACACTGACTTTCTTTCTTTTCTTTGTTTTTTTTAACCCTAAATAAGACCCCATCTATTTCTAATAAAGAATCTGTCTGCTTAATCTCAACAGACCTTGACTCCTGCTGAGATGTAAGTGCTAAATTTATAAGAAAATGTAGCTTCTTTTAGTTAGCTGCTTGCTGCTCTACAAGCAAGGCTAGCAACCTGAAGTTGTAATCAGAGTCACCTGCTTTTATATTGTCTAAGCCACAGCCCCAATTAAGCTCTACCTTCTCCTACTGGTTTAGCAAAGTACGGTGATACAGTACCCTTCACAGCACACAACACACAATGACTTTCTTTCTTTTCTTTCTTTTTTAACTCTAAATAATACCCCGTCTACTTCTAATAAAGTATCTGTCTGCTTAATCTCAACTGACCCTGACTCCTGGTAAGATATAAGTGTTAAATTAATAAGAACTTGTAGCTTTTTTTAGTTAGCTGCTTTCTGCTCTACAAGCAATGCTAGCAACAGGAAGTTGCAATTTGAGTCACCTGCTTTCATAGGGCCAGATATTCAAAACTTTGTGCCCGGCAAAAATAGTTTGCGCAGGTTTAGTGTGGGATTAGTGCAAGTCTGCTATATTCAAAAGGCCAAATAGCGCGGGCAAACTGCATTAGCGCCGGGCAAGATTATAATGTATGCAAGGGGCAAACTGACATGAATACAGGTGCAATGCTATATTCAGTGACTAGTGCCACGCTAAGTGGTTTTGCGTGACTTAGTGCGACACTTAGCGCGGTGCAAATTACCACCCAGGAAAAGCTTGTCTTAATCATGGGCAATCAGCTTTGCATGACACTTTGGCTTTGCGTGGTGTTTGCGCGTGTTTAGCGCGGGTTTTGCGTGACCCTAACAAATAAATATGACACATAGATAAAGCCAAACTTAGAGGAAGCATGCTGCTAACCGATGGCATTACAATGATGCCATCATCTGCCACCAGTCCTAGCCATGCCAGGTAGTAAATGGTGACCCTGCCTCCAGTGGACAGCATGGCAGTGTGGCCATACAGCACATACCTGCGGACCACACATCTGTGGACACAAACAGATGCCAGCACACACATGCAGCACTGTGGGCATGGAGGATGTTGAGGGGAGCGTGTTTTGGTGGCGAGGCTGTGCCACAGACCAGGTGTGGCCACAAGGCTGGGACACATCATGCAGTGCTTCTGGGCCAGTGTTGGGAATACTCCCAACACTAGTGTGCCTTTGGATAATATATGCCCCCCAGCCACATACCACACAGCTGGCTACTGCCACAGCATACAAAGCCAGAAATGTACATGTCACTGTGAGCATCCCATGCCACAGGTACCAGCATCTGTGGGTCACACAACAGTGTAACAGTAATGTCCACTGTCAGTAAACACCTGCAGGTTGAGCCTGTCACTGTGTACAGTGCAGCAGCATCAGTGCCTCACACACCATAGGCAGTGCTGTGTCCTCACACTACTGGCCCCTTGCTACTGTAGTGTCTGCTGTGCACTGTAGCATGCCCTATAGTGTGACAGCTACGCAGCACCACCACCACCTATGCCTATGCTGTCTTGTCCCTGGGGTACAATATGCTATGCTATGCTGTACTGTTGACATGTAGCCTGCAGCTATCATCTGCACTGCCAGACTGACCTACAGGTGGAGCTGCGGTTGGACCTGGTCAGCCCCTGTACTTCCAGACTGACCTACAGGTGGCTCTGTGGGACCCTGCAGTAATGCGGGGCAAACTGCATGCAAATCAGGGTATAATGAGATGCTAATCTGGTTGTTTTCCCAGAGACTGCCTAAGTAGGCTCATTTGCATGGCACTTTTGAATATGGCACATTTTAGCACTTGGCAAACGTGTTTGCCCTGGGCTAACTGCTTAGCTCCGTGCTAATGTTTTAGCGCGGCGCTAATGGTACAGGGAATATCATACAGTTTTGATCACTGTTCTTTCACATCTGCTGCTTCCTGCAGCTGTACTGAGTCCATGCATTTACTGGCACACACATTGGCCATGTATTTCTTCTGTACCTGCCTACACGTTGCTGTGCACTGTGTTGTTGGGTTGCTTCCTGGTTGCTTTATCTTAGTGCTGTCTTATTCCCGGGCTATTTTTGCCCCTGCACTCCCGAGAGACCAGTTTGCCCAGCTTCCTTAGCCTGCAATATTCAGCAGGATTAGCACCGGGCTATTTCCATTTCAATATAGCTTGCTCTGTGCTCCGGGCTAAGTTTGCCCGCTGGGCAGTGCTAATTTAGCCTCTGGGCAAAGTTTTGAATATCTGACCCATAGTGTCTAAACCACCCCCCAAAATAATGTCTCTCTCCTCCTACTGGTTTAGCAAAATAAGTTGATACAGTACCCTTCACAGCTCACAAGACACACTGACTTTCTTTCTTTTCTTTCTTTTTTTAACCCTAAATAAGATCCCTTCTACTTCTAATACAGTATCTGTCGCCTTAATTTCAACAGACCCTGACTCCTGCTGAGATATAATTTTTAAAATAGTAAGAAAATGCAGCTTCTTTTAGTTAGCTGCTTTCTGCTCTACAAGCAAGGCTAGCAGCAGGAAGTTGTAATTTGAGTCACCTACTTTTATAGTGCCAAAGTCATACACCCAATTAAGCTATCTCTCCTTCTACTGGTTTGCAAAGTAAGTTGATAAAGTACCCTTCACAGCACACAACACACACTGATTTTCTTTCTTTTCTTTCTTTTTTTAACCATAAATGAGACCCCTTCTACTTCTAATATTGTATCTGTCTGCTTAACCTCAAAAGACCCTGAATTCTGCTGAGATATAAGTGTTAAATTAAAAACAAAATGTCGCTTATTTTAGTATGCTGCTCTCTGCTCTACAAGTAAGGCTAGCAACAGGAAGTTGTAATTTGAGTCACCTGCTTTTAAGGTATCTAAGGCCCCCCCCAAATACGCTCTCTCTCCTCCTACTAGTTTAGCAAATTAAGTTGATACAGTACCCTTCTCAGCACACAGCACACTGACTTTCTTTCTTTTATTTCTTTTTTTAACCCTAAATATCACCCCTTCTACTTCTAATAAAATATCTGTCTGCTTAATCTCAAAAGACCCAGACCCCTGCTCAGGTATAAGTGTTAAATTAATAAGAAAGTGTAGCTTCTTTTAGTTAGCTGCTTTTTGCTCGACAAGCAAGTCTAGCCACAGGAAGTTTTAATTGAGTCACCTGCTTTCATAGTGTCAAAGCCACACACCCAATTAAGCTATCCCTCGTCCTACTGGTTTAGCAAAGTAAGTTGATACAGTACCCTTCGCAGCTCACAACACACACTGACTTTCTTTCTTTTCTTTCTTTTTTTAACTGTAAATAAGACCCCTTCAACTTAAATAAAAAATCTGCTTAATCTCAACAGGCCCTGACTCCTGAGGAGAGATAAGTGTTAAACGAATAAGAAACTGTAGTTTCTTTTAGTTAGCTGCTTTTTGCTCTACAAGCAAGGCTAGCAACAGAAAGTTGTAATTTGAGTCACCTGCTTTCATAGTGTCTAAGCCACACCCCAATTAGGCTCTCTCTCTTCTCCTTCTGGTTTAGCAAAGTAAGTTGATACAGTACCCTTCAAAGCTCGCAACACACACTGACTTCCTTTCTTTTCTTTCTTTTTATACCCTAAATAAATCCCCTTCTACTTCTAATAAAGCATCTGCTTCACTCTTCAGCAGACCCGACTCGTGTGCTGAGATATAAATTTTAAATTAATAAGAAAATGTAGCTTCTTTTAGTTAGCTGCTTTCTGCTCTACAAGCAAGGCTAGCAACAGGAAGTTGAAATTTGAGTCACCTGCTCTTATAGTGTCTAAGCCACACCCACAATTAAGCTCTCTCTCCTACAACTGGTTAAGCAAATTATGTTGATACAGTGCCCTTCTCAGCACACAACACACACTCTGACTTTCTTTCTTTTCTTTCTTTTTTTAAACCTAAATAGGACCCCTTCTACTTCTAACAAAGTATCTGTATGCTTAATCTCAACAGACCATGACTCCGGCTGAGATATAAGTGTTAAATTATTAAGAAAATATAGCTTCTCTTAGTTAGCTGCTTTCTACTCCACAAGCAATTCTTGCAACAGGAAGTTGTTATCTGAGTCACCCGCATTTAGTGTGTAAGTGACACCCTCAATTAAACTCTCTCTCCTCCTACTGGTTTAGCAAAGTAAGTTGATACAGTACCCTTCACAGCTCACAAGACACACTGACTTTCTGTCTTTTCTTTCTTTTTTTAACCCTAAATAAGATCCCTTCTACTTCTAATACAGTATCTGTCGGCTTAATCTCAACAGACCCTGACTTCTGCTGAGAAATAATTTTTAAAATAGTAAGAAAATGCAGCTTCTTTTAGTTAGCTGCTTTCTCCTCTACAAGCAAGGCTAGCAGCAGGAAGTTGTAATTTGAGTCACCTGCTTTTATAGTGTCAAAGCCACACACCCTATCAAGCTCTCTCTCCACCCTCTGTTTTAGCAAAGTAAGTTGATACAGTACTCTTCTCAACACACAACACACTGACTTTCTTTCTTTTCTTTCTTTTTTTAACCCTAAATAAGACCTCTCCTACTTCTAATAAAGTATCTGTCTGGTTAATCTCAACAGACCCTGACTGCTGCTGAGATATAATTGTTAGATTAAAAAGAAAATGTAGCTTCTTTTCATTAACTGCCTTCTGCTTGACAAGTAAAGTTAGCAACAGGAAGTTGTAATTTGAGTCACGTGCTTTTATGGTGTCAAAGCCTCACACCCAATTTAGCTATCTCTTGTCCTACTGGTTTAGCAAAGTAAGTTGATACAGTACCCTTCACAGCTTACAAGACACACTGACTTTCTTTTCTTTCTTATTTTAACCCTAAATAATAAGCCATCTATTACTAATAAAGAATCGGTCTGCTTAATCTCAACAGACCCTGACTCCTGCTGAGATATAAGTGTTAAATTAATAAGAAAATGTAGCTTCTTTTAGTTAGCTGCTTTCTGCTCTACAAGCAAGGCTAGCAACAGGAAGTTGTAATTTGAGTCACCTGATCTTATGGAGTCTAAGCCACACCCCAAATTAAGCTATCTCTCTTCCTACAGGTTTAGCAAAGTAAGTTAATATACTAACATACTATTTGCCAGCAGATTAGGCCTTATGGTCTATCGAGTCTGCTTGAACCTTAGTTCCTTAGTTGGGTGCCGAGACCCTCCCATCCCTTGTGCTCCAGAAACCCCTATCATCCATCCCCACCCCCGCGGGACAGGCCATCATCTGATACATCCACTTTCTGTGTCTGTCCCACCCTCTCTTGAAGCCCCCCACCGTGGATCTCTGAACCAGCTCACCAGGCAGTGCATTCCAAGGGTCCACCACCCTCTCAGTGAAAAACCTCCTCCTCTTTTCCCCACTCACCCTTCCAACTTCCAACTTCAAACCATGCCCTCTGGTGATACCTCCCTGCTTTAGTCTAAAGATCCCCTCCATGTTTACCCTATTTATTCCCTTGAGGTACTTGAAGACCTCAATCATGTCCCCCCAATCTCTCCTCTCCTCCAATGAAAACAGGCAGAGCTCCTCAAGTCTGTCCTCATACGTCAAATCCCCTAGCCCTCATATCATCTTTGTTGCCCTCCTCTGTACCCTCTTCAGGAGCTGTATGTCCTTCTTCAAGTGTGGTCTCCAGTACTGTACACAGTACTCAAGGTGTGGTCTAACCAGTCCATTGTACAGTGGCAGAATCACTCCTTGCTCCCAGAGGTGATCCCCTTATGATGCATTCCAACATCCTGTTTGCCTTGCTAGCTTGCCTCCTGCACTGCTCAGAGTTATTCATACATGCATCCACCATGACCCCTAGGTCTTTTTCCCCTATTGAGGCCTCCAGAACTCCCCTCCAGGGTGTACCTGTGTTTAGAGTTTCCCAACCAAGATGCAACACCTTGCACTTGGTGATATTGAAATTTAATTTCCATGTGAGCCCAGCTTTCAGGGTGTCCAGGTCCCCTTGCAGGCCAACCTCCCTCTTCTCCCTCAACTACTGCTCCCATCTTGAGTCATCTGTGAAGAGACTCATTTCACAACTCATACCCTCCTGATGTCCGAGCATGTATGCATTAAACAGGATCGGACTCAGGACCGAGCCCTGCGGTACCCCACTACCAACCTCTCTAGGGTTTGAGAGCTCCCCACAGACCACTACTCTCTGAGTGCATCCAGCTAGCCAGTTTTCAATCCATCTGACCATCAAAGGGCCTACTCCTAACCCCATCAGTTTCTCCACCAGACCATTGTTGGGGACAGAGTCAAATGCCTTGCTGAAGTCCAAGAATAATACATCCACAGGCTTACCCCTGCCCAGTTCTGATGTTACCCATTCATAGAACTCCACAAGGTTGGTTTGACATGATCTACCTGGCACAAACCCATGTTGCCGACTATCCAGACCTCCCACCTCCTCCAAGTACACCCCCAATCATTCCTTTACTATACTCTCCATTAATTTTCCCACCACCGAGGTCAAACTGATGGGTCTATAGTTACCTGGTACTTCCCTCGACCCCCCTTTATGGATTGGCACCACATGTGCCTCTCGCCAATCCCTAGGTACCCTCCTGTCTCATGACCTGCTGAAAGCTCCGCCAGGGTGCAGCCAGTATGTCCGCCAATTCCCATTGTACTCTCGGATGAATGCCATCTGGCCCAGGAGATTTGTCTTTCTTTAGGGCCTTGAGGGCTAACCACACCCTTTTGGCAGAGATAGCATCATTCATCCCCTCCACCTTACTGGCCTTTTTATCCTTACCCAGATGTGATACCCCTGGGATACCTCTCCCTCCCTCTTGATCCATTTCTGTTGCTCCCCTGAACCCACTTACTGACGCTTCTATCTCCTTCATGCCTTGCTTTGTAGATATCCCATCCCCCTCCCTAGTGAACACAGAGGCAAAGTACTCATTAAATACCTCTGCCTGGTCCCTCGCCTCTTCCACCCACCCTCCTTCTGATCTCAATCTGCTGAGATGGCCCTTAGTTTTTCTCCACTCCCCAATGTACCGGAAGAACCCCTTTTCGCCTCCATGTATCCCCTGTGCCAGCCATTGCTCTTTACTGGACTTTGCCCACCTCACCATACGGGTGACTTTTCTAGATTCAAGCTGGTGCATTTTCTTATCCCTATCCCCTCTCGTTGTTTCATATTTTTTGTAGGCCACCTTCTTTTCTCTGACTGCTACCTGTACCTCACTGGACCACCAGCATGGTTTATGTGACCTTGCTCCCTTACATTTCAACTTAGCGCAGATCCTGACTGCCTCATGAAGTCCCCGTTTTATGACCGCCCATCTCCTTTCCACACTTGTCATTGAGGTAATCCCCTTCAAGTGATCCTTGAGAATATTTCCCATGCCCATAAAGTCTGCCCCCCTGAAGTCCACTGCCAGTGTCCTAGATCTCACCCCCCGCCATGCTTATTTGAAACCAGACAGTATTGTGGTCGCTCCCAGTCAGGGGGTCCTGTACAACCACGTCCCTTACCAGGTCCCCATCTGCCAGAACCACATCCAGGACATGCCCCTCCCTTGTGGGCTCCATCACATGCTGTGTTAAGAACACATCCTGGAAGCCATCCAGCAGCCTCTGCTCCTTGGCCACCTTAGAGGACATGGTTCCCCAGTTTGTACCTGGCATATTAAGGTCCCCCATCAACACCACTCCTTCCCCTTTGGTCCACACTGGGCAATGATGTTGTCCAGCAAACCATCCTCTAGCACACACTCATCCTGGGGCTATATGCTACACCCAGCTTGACCTTATCTCCTGCTGGGGATCGTGGTGACCCATAAGGCCTCCATGTTTCCTCTGCCTCTTATACCCTAGCAATTTCTATGTCATCTCTAATGAACATAGCCAGTCCACCCTCTGCCTCCTTTCTATCCTTCCTAAGCATAGTGTACCCCCATACGTTTAGGTCCCAGTCATGGTTTTTGTTGGCCCATGTCTCCGTGACCGCCGCCACATCCACCCCCCCGAACAGCATGGCCTGGAACTCTGGCATCTTGTTTCCCAAGTTCCTGGCATTTATTAACACCAACCCCCATGCCTTATCCCTGATCCTCTTTGTCGAACCCCAACCAGATTCCTTATACTTCCATCCTTCCTCTGCTCCTCCTGAAACCTCCACCCCCAGTCTGTTTCCCCCCTCCCCCTTGGGCTTGAAGGCTACTCCCCTCATTTGGAGGAGAGGACTTCTGGTCAGCCCCTCCCTTATCCCGTCCCCCCTCAAAGTTGATACAGTACGCTTCACCGCACACAACATACACACTGAGTTTCTTTCTTTTCCTTCTTTTTTTACCCTAAATAAGACCTCTTCTACTTGTAATAAAATATCTGTCTGCTTAATCTCAACAGACCCTGACTCCTGCTGAGATATAAGTGTTAAATTAAAAAGAAAATGTAGCTTCTTTTAGTTAGCTGCTTTCTGCTCTACTTGCAAGGCTAGCAACAGGAAGTTGTAATTTGAGCCACCTGCTTTTATAGTGTCTAAGCCACAGCCTCAGTTAAGCTCTACCTCCTCCTACTGGTTTAGCAAAATAAATTGATACAGTACCCTTCACAGCACACAACACACACTGACTTTCTTTCTTTTCTTTCTTTTTTTAACCCTAAGTAAGATCCCTTCTACTTCTAATACAGTATCTGTCTGCTTAATCTCAACAGACCCTGACTGCTGCTGAGATACATAGATACATAGACAGTGTCGGCAGATAAGGGCATATGGCCCACCCAGTCTGCCCATTTGAGCTTGAAAGCTCAGTTTATGTTTTCCTAGAAGTCTGTTGCCCCTTACCTCTGACCTCCAGAATTCCTTTATGTCTATCCCATGCATTCTTAATTCCCGTGATTGTTTCAGACCCCACCACTTCCTCTGACAGGGTGTTCCACTTGTCCACCACCTGTTCTGTGAAGAAATTCTTCCTCACATTTCCTCTAAATCATCCTCCCTCCAACTTCATCCCATGCCCTCTAGTCCTGGAAAATCTTTTTTGCTTAAAAATAGTGTATTTCTGAACCCTGTTCCTCCCTGTAAGATACTTGTATGTCTATACCATATCCTCTCTCTCCCTCCTCTCCTCCAGGGAGTACATGTTCAGTTCCTTCAATCTGTCTTCATAGGACTTGTGATGCAATCCATGCACCATCATTGTTGCCCTCCTCTGAACCTTCTCTACCCTGTCTATGTCCCTACGTAGGTATGGTCTCCAGAACTGTACACTGTACTGCAGGTGGGGCCTCACTAGTGTCCTGTATAGTGGAATTATGACCTCCGTTTTCCTGCTGGTGATGCCCCTGCCTATGCATCCCAGCATACTATTTGCTTTACCTGCTGCCTTGTCACACTGTTTCCCTACCTTGAAGTCATCAGAGATGATAACCCCAAGATACCTATCCTGCTTGGTGCATGCTATATCCTCACCCCCCAACTGATATATTGTGCCAGGGTTTTTGTGCCCCATATGCATTATCTTGCTCTTCTTTGCATTGACTTTCAACTGCCAAACCCCTGACCATTCTTCAAGTTTCTGCAGGTCCCTTCTCATTCTGTCTACACTCTCTGATATGTCTACTCTATTACAGAGCTTTGTGTCATCAGCGAACAGTAAAATTCTGCCTTCTCGGTCCTGCACAATGTCACTGATGAAGGTGTTGAATAGGACAGGTCCCAGCACTGATCCCTGTGGTACCCCACTGGTCACTCTTCCCTCTGTGGAGTGACAGCCATTTACCACCACCCTCTGTGTCCTGCCACCCAGCCAGTTACCTACCCACCACACTACTGTCCTGCCCACACCCATATTCCCCAGTTTGTGTAATAGTCTTCTATCTGGCACAGTGTCAAAGGCCTTGCTGAATTTCAGATAGGCCATGTCCACTGCCCTCCCCTGATCCACCTCCCTAATCACCCAGTAAAAAAATTCAATCAGGTTGGTCTGACACGA
Source organism: Neoceratodus forsteri (assembly GCA_016271365.2). Classification (NCBI taxonomy): domain Eukaryota; kingdom Metazoa; phylum Chordata; order Ceratodontiformes; family Ceratodontidae; genus Neoceratodus; species Neoceratodus forsteri. Next base: position 832,940,150 of record CM028137.1, read on the forward strand.
CCTCCCCCTGGTGAAACCGTGCTGCCTTGGGTCCTGTAGTCCATTGACAACCAGATGTTCCACCAATCTCTCCTTGAGAAGTGCTTCCATGATCTTCCCCACAACCAAGGTGAGGCTGACTGGTCTGTAGTTCCCTGCTTCCTCTTTGTTCCCACTTTTCTATAAGGGGACTACATCTGCTGTCCTCCAGTCTTTGGGTACCTCCCCTGTTTCCAGTGATTGGCTAAACAGGATAGCCAGAGGTTCAGCCACCACCTCTCTTAGTTCTTTAAGGACCATGGGGTGCACCCCATCTGTCCCTGTTGCTTTATCAACTCTTATTACTTCCAGTTCCTCCAGGACCCTTTCTCGTGTAAAGGGACTTGTGTCTATTTCTGCAAAATTCTCACCCCTTGTACTCCCTTCAGACCCATTACCCTCCTCTTCCTCAGTAAAGACTGAGCAGAAATACCTGTTCAATATGTCAGCTTTACTGTTGTCATCCTCTACGCGGCCCCCATCCTCCCCTTCAGTCTCACTATCCCTCCCTTTGCCTTTCTTTTTTCACTTATGTACCTGTAAAAGGTTTTGTCCCCTCTACCCACTGAATTTGCAATGTGTTCTTCTTGTCTGAGCTTTGGCTTCTTACTGACCTCCTGCCTCCCTTTGCTTCTCCTGGTACTTCTCCCTATCCCCTTCTGCCTGTGTCTTTTTGTATTGCCTGAATGCAATCTTTTTGTTTTCACTTTCTTTGCTACCTCTTTGGAAAACCATAATGGTCTCCTCTTCCTTTTCCTCTTGCTAACCTGCTTAATGCATAATTCTGTTGTTTTTGGAATCCCCATTTTAAATACTGCCCACTGTTATTCAACCCCTGATTCCTGTCCCATTCCCCTTAATGCCTCTTTCAAGTATCTCCCCATTTTTCCAAAGTCTGCCCCCCTAAAATCCAGGATATGTGTTTTAGTGTGGTTTGGTTCTGCTCTTTCTGTGATTTAAAACCACAATCACTGGTGGTCACTGTTCCCCAGGTGCTCCCCACTGTTACTCCAATCACTAGCCCCAAGCTAGCAACAGGCAGTTAGAAAATGAGTCACCTGCTTTTATAGTGTGTCTGAGCCACACTACCAATTAAGCCCACTCTGCTCCTACTGGTTTAACAAAGTAAGAGATACAAATGTTAAAATAATAAGAAAATGTAGCTTCTTATAATTAGCTGCTTTCTGCTCTACAAGCAAGGCTAGAAACTGGAAGTTGTAATTTGAGTCACCTGCTTTCATAGTGTGTCAAAGCCACACTCCCAATTAAGCCCTCTTTGCTCCTACTGGTTTAGCAAAGTAAGTTGATACAGTACCATTCTCAGCACACAAAACACTCTGACTTTCTTTCATTTCTTTATTTTTTAACTCTAAGTAAGACCCCTTCAACTTCTAACAAAATATCTGTCTGCTTAAACTCAACAGACCCTGACTCCTGCTGAGATATAAGAGTTAAATTAATAAGAAAATGTAGTTTCTTTTAGTTAGCTGCTTTCTGCTCGACAAGCAAGGCTGGCAACAGGAAGTTGTAAATTGAGTCACCTGCTTTTAGTGTCTAAAGCGACACCCCCAATTAAGCTCTCTCTCCTCCTACTGCTTTAGCAAAGTAAGAGATGTAAATGTTAAAATAATAAGAAAATGTATCTTCTTTTAATTAGCTGATTTCTGCTCTACAAGCAAGGCTAGCAACTGGAAGTTGCAATTTGAGTCACCTGCTTTCATAGTGTCTAAGCCATCCCCCCAATTAATGTATCTCTCCTCCTACTGGTATAGCAAAGTAAGTTGATACAGTACCCTTCACAGCTCACAAGGCACACTGACATTCTTTCTTTTCTTTCTTTTTTTAACCCTAAATAAGATTCCTTCTACTTCTTATACAGTATCTGCTGGCTTAATTTCAACAGACTCTGACTCCTGCTGAGAAATCATTTTTAAAATAGTAAGAAAATGTAGCTTCTTTTAGTTAGCTGCGTTCTGCTCTGCAAGCAATGCTGACAGCAGGAAGTTGTATTTTGAGTCTCCTGCTTTTATAGTGTCAAAGCAACACAAAAAATTAAACTATCTCTCGTCCTACTGGTATAGCAAAGTAAGTTGATACAGTACCCTTCACAGCACACAACACACTGACTTTCTTTCTTTTCTTTCTTTTCTTAGCCCTAAATAAGACCCCTTCTACTTCTAATAAAGTATATGTCTGCTTAATCCCAACACACCCTGACTCCGCCTGACATATAAGTGTTAAATAAATAAGAAAATGTAGCTTCTTTTAGTTAGCTGCATTCTGCTCCTCAAGCAAGGCTAGCAAAAAGAAGTTGTAATTTGTGTCACCTGCTTTAATAGTGTGTCAAAGCCACACTCCCAATTAAGCCATCTTTGCTCCTACTGGTTTAGCAAAGTAAGTTGATACAGTACCGTTCTCAGCACACCACACACACTGACTTGCTTTCATTTCTTTATTTTTTAACCCTAAATAAGACCCCTTCCACCTCTAATAAAGAATCTGTCTGCTTAATCTCAACAGGCCCCGACTCCTACTGAGATAACAGTATTAAACAATTAAGAAAATGTAGCTTTTTTTAGTTAGCTGCTTTCTGCTCGGCAAGCAAGGCTAGCAACAGGAAGTTGTAATTTGAATCACCTGCTTACAGAATGTCTAAGCCACACCACAATTAAGCTCTCTCTCCTCCTAGTGGTTTAGCAAAGTAAGTTGATACAGTACCCTTCCCAGCACACAACACACTGACTTTCTTTCTTTTCTTTCTTTTTTAACCCTAAATAAGACCCCTTCCACTTCTGATAAAATATCCGTCTGCTTAATCTCAACAGTCCCTGACCCCTGCTGAGATATAAGTGTTAAATTAATAAGAAAATGTAGCTTCTTTTAGTTAGCTGCTTTCTGCTCCACAAGCAAGGCTAGCAACAGGAAGTTGTAATTTGAGTCACCTGCTTTTATAGTGTAAAAGCCACACACAATTAAACTATCTCTTGTCCTACTAGTTTAGCAAAGTAAGTTGATACAGTATCCTTCACAGCACACAACACACACTGACTTTCTTTCTTTTCTTTCTTTTTTTAAAACTAAAAAAGGCCCCTTCTACTTCTAATATTGTATCTGTCTGCTTGTCCTCAACAGACCCTGACTCCTGCTGAGATATAAGTGTTAAATTAAAAAGAAAATGTAGCTTATTTTAGTTTGCTGCTTTCTGCTCTTCAAGTAAGGCTAGCAACAGGAAATTGTAATTTGAGTCACCTACTTTTCTAGTATCTATGTTACCAACCGAAATATGCTCTGTCTCCTCCTACTGGTTTAGCAAAGTAAGATGATACAGTACCCTTCTCAGCACACAGCACACTGACTTTCTTTCTATTCTTTCTTTTTTAAGCCCAATATAAGTCCCCTTCTACTTCTGGTAAAATATCTGTCTGCTTAATCTCAACAAACCCTGACTCCTGCTGAGAAATCATTTTTCAATTAGTAAGAAAATGTAGCTTCTTTTAGTTAGCTGCTTTCTGCTCTACAAGCAAGGCTAACAGCAGGAAGTTGTAATTTGAGTCACCTGCTTTTATAGTGTCAAAGCCACACACCCAATGATGCTATCTCTCCTCCTACTGGTTTATCCAATTAACTTAATACAGTACCCTTCACAGCACACAACAGAAACTGACTTCCTTTCTTTTCCTTCTATTTTTAACCATCAATGAGACCCCTTCTAGTTGTAATAATGTATCTGTCTGCTTAACCTTCAAAGACCCTGACTCCTGCTGAGATATAACTGATAAATTAAAACGAAAATGTAGCTTATTTTAGTTGGCTGCTTTCTGCTCTATAAGTAAAGCTAGCAACAGGAAGTTGTAATTTGAGTCACCTGATTTATACTATCTAAACTACCCCCCAATTACACTCTCTATTCTCCTACTGGTATAGCAAAGTAAGTTGATACAGTACCCTTTACAGCAGACAACACACTGACTTTCTTTCCTTTCTTTCTTTTTTAAATGTAAATAAGACCCCTTCCACTTCTAAGAAAGTATTTGTCTGCTTAATCCCAACAGACCCTGACTCCTGCTGAGATGTAAGTGTTAAATTATTAAGAAAATGAAGCTTCTTTTAGTTAGTTGCTTTCTGCTCCACAAGCAAGCCTAGCAACAGGAAGTTGTAATTTAAGTCACCTGCTTTTATACTGTCAAAGCCACACTCCCAGTTAAGCTATCTCTCATCCTACTGGTTTAGAAAAGTTAGTTGATACAGTACCCTTCTCAGCACACAACACACACTGACTTAATTTCATTCTTTTCTTTCTTTTTTTAACACTTAATGAGACCCCTTGCTTAATCTCAACAGGCAGCGACTCCTGCTGAGATAACAGTGTTAAACAATTAAGAAAATGTAGCTTCTGTTAGTTAGCTGCTTTCTGCTCGGCAAGCAAGGCTAGCAACAGGAAGTTGTAATTTGAGTCACCTGCTTACAGAGTGTCTAGGCCACACCACAATTAGGCTCTCTCTCCTGCTAGTGGTTTAGCAAAGTAAGTTGATACAGTACCCTTCCCAGCACACAACACACTGACTTTTTTCTTTTCTTTCTTTTTTAACCCTAAATAAGACCCCTTCTACTTCTAATAAAGTATTTGTCTGCTTAATCCCAATAGACCCTGACTCCTGCTGAAATATAAGTGTTAAATTAACAATAAAATATAGCTTCTTTTAGTTAGCTGCTTTCTGCTCCACAAGCATGGCTAGCAACAGGTAGTTGTAATTTGAGTCACCTGCTTTTGTAGTATGTCCAAGCCACACCCCCAGTTAAGCCCTCTTTGCTCCTACTGGTTTAGCAAAGTAAGTTGATACAGAACGCTTCTCAGCACACCACACTCATTGAGTTTCTATCTTTTCTTTCTTTTTTTAACCCTAAATAAGACACCTTCCATTTCTAATAGAGTATCCGTCTGCTTAATCTCTACTGTCCCTGACCCCTGCTGAGATATAAGTGCTAAATTAATAAGAAAATGTAGCTTCTTTTAGTTAGCTGCTTTCTGCTCCACAAGCAAGGCTAGCAACAGGAAGTTGTAATTTGAGTCACCTGCTTTTATAGTGTCAAAGCCACACACCCAATTAAACTATCTCTTGTCCTACTGGTTTAGCAAAGTAAGTTGATACAGTATCCTTCACAGCACACAACACACACTGACTTTCTTTCTTTTCTTTCTTTTTTTAAAACTAAAAAAGGTCCCTTCTACTTCTAATATTGTATCTGTCTGCTTATCCTCAGCAGACCCTGACTCCTGCTGAGATATAAGTGTTAAATTAAAAAGAAAATGTAGCTTATTTTAGTTTTCTGCTTTCTGCTCTACAAATAAGGCTAGCAACAGGAAATTGTAATTTGGGTCACCTGCTTTTATAGTATCTATGGCACCAACCAAATTATGCTCAGTCTCCTCCTACTGGTTTAGCAAAGTAAGATGATACAGTACCCTTCTCAGCACACAACACACTGACTTTCTTTCTATTCTTTCTTTTTTTAGCCCAAAATAAGACCCATTCTACTTCTAGTAAAATATCTGTCTGCTTAATCTCAACAGACCCTGACTCCTGCTGGGAAATCATTTTTAAATTAGTAAGAAAATGCAGCTTCTTTTAGTTAGCTGCTTTCTGCTCTACAAGCAAGGCTAACAGCAGGAAGTTGTAATTTGAGTCACCTGCTTTTATAGTGTCAAAGCCACACACCCAATTAAGCTATCTCTCATCCTACTGGTATAGCAAAGTAAGTTGATACAGTACCCTTCACAGCTCACAACACACACTGACTTTCTTTCTTTTCTTTCTTTTTTTAACACTAAATAAGACCCCTTCTACTTCTAATAAAGTATATGTCTGCTTAATACCTATAGACCCTGACTCCTGCTGAGATATAAGTGTTGAATTATTAAGAAAATGTAGTTCCTTTTAGTTAGCTGCTTTCTGCTCCACAAGCAAGGCTAGCAACAGGAAGTTGTAATTCGAGTCACCTGCTTTTATAGTGTGACAAAGCCATACTCCCAATTAAGCCCGCTTTACACCTACCAGTTTATCAAAGTAAGTTGAAACAGTACCCTTCTCAGCACACCTCACTCGCTGACTTTCTTTCTTTTCTTCCTTTTTTAACCCTAAATAAGACCCCTTTCACTTCTAATAAAATATCTGTCTGCTTAATCTCAACTGACCCTGACTTCTGCTGAGATATAAGTGTTAAATTAATGAGAAAATGTTGCTCGGTTTAGTTAGCTGCTTTCTGCACTGCAAGCAAGGCTAGCAACAGGAAGTTGTAATTTGAGTCACCTGATCTTATGGAGTCTAAACCTCACCCCAAATTAAGCTCTCTCTCCTCCTACTGGTTTAGCAAAGTAAGTTAATACAGTACCTTTCACAGCACACAACACACAATGACTTTCTTTCTTTTCTTGCTGTTTTTACCCTAAATAAGACCCCTTCTTCTTGTAATAAAATATCTGTCTGCTTAATCTCAACAGACCCTTACTCCTGCTGAGATATAAGTGTTAAATTAAAAAGAAAATGCAGCTTTTTTAGTTAGCTGCTTTCGGCTCTACAAGCAAGGCTAGCAACAAGAAATTGTAAATTGGGTCATCTGCTTTTATAGAGTCTAAGCCACAGCCCCAATTAAGCTGTACCTCCTCCTACTGGTTTAGCACAGTAAGTTTATGCAGCACCCTTCACAACTCACAAGACACACTGACTTTCTTTCCTTTCTTTCCCTTTTTAACCCTAAATAAGATCCCTTCTACATCTAATACAGTATCTATTGAATTAATCTCAACAGACCTTGACTCCTGCTGATAAATCATTTTTAAAATAGTAAGAAAATGTAGCTTCTTTTAGTTAGCTGATTTCTACTCTACAAGTGAGGCTGGCAGCAGGAAGTTGGAATTTGAGTCACCTGCTTTTATAGTGTTAAAGCCACACAGTCAATTAAGCTATCTCTCCTCCTACTGGTTTAGCATAGTAAGTTGATACAGTACCCTTCACAGCTCACAACACATTGACTTTATTTCTTTTCTTTATTTTTTTACCCATAAATAAGACCCCTTCTGCTTCTAATAATGTATCTGTCTGCTTAACCACAACAGACCCTGACTCCTGCTGAGATATAAGTGTTAAATTAAAAAGAAAATGTAGCTTCTTTTAGTTGGCTGCTTTCTGCTCTTCAAGTAAGGCTAGCAACAGGAAGTTGTAATTTGAGTCACCTGCTTTTATAGTATCTAAGCCACCCGCCAATTATGATCTCTCTCCTCCTACTGGTATAGCAAAGTAAGTTGATACAGTACCCTTCACAGCTCACAACACATTGACTTTGTTTCTTTTATTTATTTTTTTACCCATAAATATGACCCCTTCTGCTTCTAATAAAGAATCTGTCTGCTTAATCCCAACAGGCCCTGACTCCTGCTGAGATATAAGTGTTAAATTAATAAGAAAATGTAGCTTCTTTTGGTTAGTTGCTTTCTGCTCCACAAGCAAGGCTAGCAACAGGAAGTTGTAATTTGAGTCTCCTGCTTTTATAGTGTGTCAAAGCCACACTCCCAATTAAGCCCTCTTTGCTCCTATTGGTTTAGCAAAGTATGTTGAAACAGTACCCTTCTCAGCACACAACACTCACTGACTTTCTTTCTTTCCTTTCTTTTTTAACCCTTAATAAGACTCTTCTACTTCTAATAAAATATGTGTCTGCTTAATCTCAACAGACCCTGACTCCTGCTGAGATACAATTGTTAAATTAATAAGAAAATGTAGCTTCTTTTAGTTAACTGCTTTCTGCTCGACAAGCAAGGCTTGCAATAGGAAGTTGTAATTTGAGTCAGCAGCTTTTATAGTGTCAAAGCCACACACTCAATTAAGCTATCTCTCGTCCTACTGGTTTAGCAAAGTAAATTGATCCAGTACCCTTCACGGCACACATCACACACTGACTTTCTTACTTTTTTTTAACCCTAAATAGGACCCCTTCTACTTCTGATAAAGAATCTGTCTGCTTAATCTCATCAGTCCCTCACTCCGGCTGAGATATAAGTGTTAAACGAGTTAAAAAAATGTAGCTACTTTTAATTTGCTGCGTTTTGCTCTAGAAGCAAGGCTAGCACCAGGAAGTTGTTGTACGAGTCGCCTGCTTTCACAGTGTCTAAGCCACACCCAATTTAAGCTCTCTCTCCTCCTACTGGTTTAGCAAAGAAAGTTGATACAGTATCCTTGAAAGCACTCAACACACACTGACTTTCTTTTCTGTCTTTTTTTACCCTAAATAAGACCCCTTCTCCTTCTAATAAAGTATCTGTCTGCTTAATCTCAACAAACCCTGACTCCAGCTGAGATATAATTGTTAAATTAAAAAGAAAATGTAGCTTCTTTTCGTTGGCTGCTTTCTGCTTGACAGGCAAATCTAGCAACATTAAGTTGTAATTTGAGTAACCTGCTTTTATAGTGTCAAAGCCTCACACCCAATTAAGCTATCTCTTGACCTCCTGGTTTAGCAGAGTATGTTGATACAGTACCCTTTGCAGCACACAACACAAACTGACTTTCTTTCTTTTGTTTCCTTTTTTAACCCTAAATAAGACCACATTTATTTCTAATAAAGAATCTGTCTGCTTAATCTCAACAGACCTTGACTCCTGCTCAGATATAAGTGTTAAAATAATGAGAAAATGTAGCTTCTTTTAGTAAGCTGATTTCTGCTCTACAAGCAAGGCTTGCAACAGGGAGTTGTAATTTGAGTCACCTGCTTTGATAGTGTCTAAGCCACTCCCCAATTAAGCTCTCTCTTTTCCTAGTGGCTTAGCAAATTAAGTTGATACAGTGCCCTTCTCAGCACACAACACACACTGATTTTCTTTCTTTTCTTTCTTTTTTTAACTCTAATAGGAGCCCTTCAACTTCTAATAAAGTATCTGTCTGCTTAATCTCAACAGATTATGACTCCGGCTGAGATATAAGTGTTAAATTAATAAGGAAATGTAGCTTCTTTTAGTTAGCTGTTTTCTGCTGTACAAGCAATTCTAGCAACAGAAAGTTGTAGTTTGAGTCACCTGCTTTTACTGTCTAATCGACACCCCCAAATAAGCTCTCTCTCCTCCTACTGGTTTAACAAAGTAAGTTGAAACAGTACCCTTCAAAGCACACAACACACACTGACGTTCTTTCTTTTCTTTTTTTATTTTAACCCTAAATAAGACCTCCCCTACTTCTAATAAAGGATCTGTCGGGTTAATCTCAACAGACCCTGACTCCCCCCGAGATATAATTGTTAAATTAAAAAGAAAATGTAACTTCTTTTCATTAGCTGCCTTCTGCTTGACAAGTAAGGCTAGCAACAGGAAGTTGTAATTTGAGCCACCGGATTTTATATTGTCAAAGCATCACACCCAATTAAGCTATCTCTTCTGCTACTGGTTTAGCAAAGTAAATTGATACAGTACCCTTCACAGCACACAACACACACTGACTTTCTTTCTTTTCTTTCTTTTATTTCACTCTAAATAATAACCCATCTATTTCTAATAAAGAATCTGTCTGCTTAATCTCAGCAGAGCCTGACTCCTGCTGAGATATAAGTGTTAAATTAATAAGAAAATGTAGCTTCTTTTAGTTAGCTACTTTCTGATCTACAAGCAGGGCTAGCACCTGGAGGTTGCAATTTGAGTCTCCTGCTTTCATAGTGTCTGAGCCACCCCCCCCCATTAATGTATCTCTCTTCCTACTGGCTTAGCAATGTAAGTTGATACAGTACCCTTCACAGCTCACAAGACAGACTGACTTTCTTTCTTTTCTTTCTTTTTTAACCATACATGAGACCCCCTTCTACTTATAATAATGTATCTGTCTGCTTAACCTCAACAGACCCTGACTCTTGCTGAATATAAGTGTTAAATTAAAAAGAAAATGTAGCTTCTTTTAGTAGGGTGCTTTCTGCTCTACAAGTAAGGCTAGCAACAGGAAGTTGTAATTTGAGTCACTTCGTTTTATACTATCTAAGCCACCCCACAATTACCCTCTCTCTCCTCTTATTGGTAAAGCAAAGTAAGTTGATACAGTACCCTTCAAAGCACACAACACACACTGACTTTCTTTCTTTTCTTTCTTTTTTTAACCTTAAATAAGACCTCTCCTACTTCTAATAAAGTATCTGTCTGCTTAATCTCAACAGACCCTGACTCCTGCTGAGATATAAGTGTTAAATTAAAAAGAAAATGAAGCTTTTTTAGTTAGCTGCTTTCTGCTGTACAAGCAAGGCTAGCAACAAGAAATTGTAAATTGAGTCATCTGCTTTTATAGAGTCTAACCCACAGCCCCAATTAAGTTCTACCTCCTCCTACTGGTTAAGCACAGTAAGTTGATACAGTACCCTTCACAGCTCACAAGACACACTAACTTTCATTCCCTTTTTAACCCTAAATAAGATTCCTTCTACTTCTAATATAGTATCTGTCGACTTAATCTCAACAGTCCCTGACTCCTGCTGATAAATCATTTTTAAAATAGTAAGAAAATGTAGCTTCTTTTAGTTAGCTACTTTCTGCTCAACAAGCAAGGCTAGCAGCAGGAAGTTGTAATTTGAGTCACCAGATTTTATAGTGTCAAAGCTACACACTCAATTAAGCTATCTCTTCTCCTACTGGTTTAGCACAGTAAGTTGATACAGTACCCTTCACAGCTCATAAGACACACTGACTTTCTTTCCTTTCTTTCCCTTTTTAACCCTAAATAAGATCCCTTCTACTTCTAATACTGTATCTATTGCATTAATCTCAACAGACCTTGACTCCTGCTGATAAATCATTTTTAAAATAGTAAGAAAATGTAGCTTCTTTTAGTTAGCTGCTTTCTGCTCTACAAGTAAGGCTGGCAGCAGGAAGTTGGAATTTGAGTCACCTGCTTTTATACTGTTAAAGCCACACACTCAATTAAGCTATCTCTCCTCCTACTGGTTTAGCAAAGTAAGTTGATATAGTACCCTTCACAGCACACAACACACATTGATTTTCTTTCTTTTCTTTCTTTTTTTAACCATCAATGAGACCCCTTCTACTTCTAGTAATGTATCTGTCTGCTTAACCACAACAGACCCTGAATCCTGCTGAGATATAAGTGTTAAATTAAAAAGAAAATGTAGCTTCTTTTAGTTGTCTGCTTTCTACTCTTCAAGTAAGGCTAGCAACAGGAAGTTATAATTTGAGTCACCTGCTTTTATAATATCTAAGACACCCCCCCATTATGATCTCTCTCCTCCTACTGGCATAGCTAAGTAAGTTGATACAGTACCCATCACAGCTCACAACACATTGACTTTCTTTCTTTTCTTTCTTTTTTACCCTTAAATAAGACCACTTCTGCTTCTAATAAAGTATCTGTCTGCTTAATCCCAACAGGCTCTGACTCCTGCTGAGATATAAGTGTTAAATTAATAAGAAAATGTAGCTTCTTTTAGTTAGCTTCTTTCTGCTCCACAAGCAAGGCTAGCAACAGGAAGTTGTAATTTGAGTCTTCTGCTTTTATAGTGTGTCAAAGCCACACTCCCAATTAAGCCCTCTTTGCTCCTACTGTTTTAGCAAAGTATGTTAAAACAGTACCCTTCTCAGCAAACCTCACTCACTGACTTTCTTTCTTTTCTTTGTTTTTTAACCCTAATTAAGACCCCTTTCACTTCTAATAAGATATCTGTCTGCTTAATCTCAACAGACCCTGACTCCTGCTGAGATATAAGAGTTAAATTAGTAAGAAAATGTAGCTTCTTTTAGTCAGCTGCATTCTGCTCGACAAGCAAGGCTAGCGACAGGAAGTAGTAATTTGAGTCCCCTGCTTTTATAGTATTAAAGCCACACACCCTATTAAACTATCTCTAGTCCTACTGGTTTAGAAAAGTAAGTTGATACAGTATCCTTTGCAGCCCACAACACACACTGACTTTCTTTCTTTTCTTTCTTTTTTTAACCCTAAATAAGTCCCCTTCTACTTCTAATAAAGAATCTGTCTGCTTAATCTAAGTAGGTCCTGACTCCTGCTGAGATATAAGTGTTAAACAAATAAGAAAATGTAGCTTCTTTTAGTTAGCTGCTTTCTGTTCGAGAAGCAAGGCGTGCAAAAGGAAGTTGAAATTTGAGTCACCTGCTTTCAGAGTGTCTAAGCCACACCACAATTAAGCTCTCTCTCCTCCTACTGGTTAGCAAAGTATGTTGATACAGTACCCTTCACAGCACACAACACACAGTGACTTTCTTTCTTCTCTTACTTTTTTTAACCCTAAATAAGACCACTTCTACTTCTAATAAAGTATCTGTCTGCTTAATCCCAGCAGACCCTGACTCCTGCTGAGATATAAGTGTTAAATTAATAAGAAAATGTTGCTTCTTTAGTTAGCTGCTTTCTGCTCTAGAAGCAATTCTAGCAACAGGAAGTTGTAATCTGAGTCACCTACTTTTAGTGTCTAAGCGACACCCCCAATTAAACTCTCTCTCCTCATACTGGTTTAGCAAAGTAAGTTGATGCAGTACCCTTTAAAGCACACAACACACACTGACTTTCTTTTCTTTCTTTTTTAACCCTAAATAAGACCTCTCCTACTTCTAATAAAGTATCTTTCTGCTTAATCTCAACAGACCCTGACTCCTGCTGAGATATAATTGTTAAATTAAAAAGAAAATCTAACTTATTTTTGTTAGCTGCCTTCTGCTTGACAAGCAAGGCTAGCAACAGGAAGTTGTGATTTAAGTCACCTGCTTTTATAGTGTCAAGGCCTCACACCCAATTAAGCTATTTCTTGTCCTACTGGTTGAGCAAAGTAAACTGATACAGTACCCTTCACAGCATACAACACACACTGACTTTCTTTCCTTTCTTTCTTTTTTTAACCCTAAATAAGATGTCTCCTACTTCTAATAAAGTATCTGTCTGCCTAATCTCAACAGACCCTGACTCCTGCTGAGAAATCATTTTTAAATTAGTAAGAAAATGCAGCTTCTTTTAGTTAGCTGCTTTCTGCTCTACAAGCAATGCTAGCAACAGGAAGTTGCAATTTGAGTCACCTGCTTTCATAGTGTCTAAACCACCCCCCAATGAATGCCTCTGTCCTCCTATTGGTTTAGCAAAGTAAGTTGATACAGTACCCTTCACAGCTCACAAGAAACAGTGACTTTCTTTCTTTTCTTTCTTTTTTTAACCCTAAATAAGATCTATTCTAGTTCTAATTCAGTATCTGTCAGCTTAATCTCAACAGACCCTGACTCCTGCTGAGATATAACTTTTAAAATAGTAAGAAAATGCAGCTTCTTTAAGTTAGCTGCTTTCTGCTCTACAAACAAGGCTAGCAGCAGGAAGTTGTAATTTGAGTCACCTGCTTCTATAGTGTCAAAGCCACACACAAAATTAAGCTATCTCTCCTTCTACTGGTTTGCAAAGTAAGTTTATACAGTACCCTTCACTGCACACAACACACACTGTCTTTCTATCTTTACTCTCTTTTTTTAGCTATAAATGAGACCCCTTCTACTTCTAATATTGCATCTGTCTGCTTAACCTCAACAGACTCTGACTTCTGCTTAGATATAAGTGTTAAATTAAAAATAAAATGTAACTTCTTTTAGTTTGCTGCTTTCTGCTCTACAAGTAAGGCTAGCAACAGGAAATTGTAATTTGAGTCACCTGCTTTTATACTATCTATGGCACCCCCAATTACACTCTGTCTCCTCCTACTGGTTTAGCAAAGTAAAATGAAACAGTACCCTTCTCAGCACACAACACACTGACTTTCTTTCTTTACTCTCTTTGTTTAACTATAAATGAGACCCCTTCTACTTCTAATATTGTATCTGTCTGCTTAACCTCAAAAGACCCTGAATCCTGCTGAGATATGAGTGTTAAATTAAAAAGAAAATGTCGCTTATTTTAGTTTGCTGCTCTCTGCTCTAAAAGTAAGGCTAGCAACAGGAAGTTGTAATTTGAGTGACCTGCTTTTATAGTGTCAAAGCCACACACCCAATTAAACTATCTCTCGTCCTACTTGTTTTGCAAAGTAAGTTGATAAAGTATCCTTCACGACACACAACACACACTGACTTACTTTCTTTTCTTTCTTTTTTTAACCCTAAATAAGTCCCCTTCTACTTCTAATATTGTATCTGTCTGCTTATCCTCAACAGACCCTGACTCCTGCTGGGATATAAGTGTTAAATTAAAAAGAAAATGTAGCTTATTTATTTTGCTGCTTTCTGCTCTACAAGTAAGGCTAGCAACAGGAAATTTTAATTTGAGTCACCTGCTGTTATAGTATCCATGGCACCAACCCAATTATGCTCTGTCTCCTCCTACTGGTTTAGCAAAGTAAGATGATACAGTACCTTTCTCTGCACACAACACACTGACTTTCTTTCTTTTCTTTCTTTTTTTAACCCTAAATAATACTCCTTCTACTTCTAATAAAATATATGTCTGCTTAATCTCAACAGACTCTGACTCCTGCTGAGATATAAGTGTCAAATTATTAAGAAAATGTTGCTTCTTTTAGTTGGGTGCTTTTTGCTCGACAAGCAAGGCTAGCAACAGGAAGTTGTATTTTGAATCACCTGCTTTTATAGTGTCAAAGCCGCACACCCAAATAAACCATCTCTCATCCTACTGGTTTAGAAAAGTAAGTTGATACAGTATCCTTCACAGCACACAACACACACTGGGCCGGATATTCAAAAGGGTTGTGCCATGCACAATAGGGTTGCACATGCACAAGTCCGAAAGTGCACCATTCTGCGATATTCAGCAGGAGGCAGTTGCGGCACCGACAACAGGCTGAGCAACAGCGCAATGCAAATGACGGCATGCGCAACCGAAGGGGGTGGATCCCTGCATAAAGAGTGCAATGCGATATTCAAAGGGTTGCGCAATGCGCAACAGTGGAACAGCCAGAAGTTGCACCACAGCGGAAATGAGCTAAAATAAAAAGGCTCAAGGAAGAGTCACAAGAATGCTACAGGGCTGCCAAGTTAGACAGACAGAGAGAGACAGACAGTGACAGTCCAGAACAGGGCAGGCAAGGGAAGTTGTGTGGCCCATAGGCTGCAGAGGCCAGTGGGGTTACCCTGTGCAGTGGAGGTAGCAGTCAGGACAGCGGGGGTAACAGAGCAACATCAGCCGGGGGGGTCACAAGCCAGGGAGATGGACATTGCCAGCTTCCACATGGAAGCTGTAATGAGGGGGGTGAATGCATGCTGCGAGACGTGGCCGTGGAAGGGCCCGTCAGCAGTACGCCCCAACAGGCAGTACCGTGCCGTGATCAGCTTTGAGCTGTACAGAGATGTAGAGATTGTGGGCGGTACTGCCTGAACAGGGCAATACTGAGATGGCTCTGTGAGCTGTGCAGTGATGTGATGCAGGCACCTCACGGCGGAGTCAGCTCTGTCGGTGGAGACCAAGTGACAGCCTGCATGTGCCTGCTCACCACGGGCACCTTCCAGAGGCTGACAGGGGACACCACAGGCATCACACAGTCGGCCACGTCACGCACCCTCACCCAGTTCCTCAGTGCACTGCTGCCCCATGCTGTGGAGCACATCCAGGTCCCCAGCACCGTGGCAGAGCGTACAGCAAACATGCAGGAGTTCCACAGGGTAGCACATATGCCTGGTGTGCTAGCGGCCATAGACTGCACCCATGTGGTCATTCGCACGCCACCTGGCCCCGATGGGGCTGCATATAGGAACAGGAAGGGCTATTCCAGTGTCAACTGCCAGGTGGTGTGTGATGCCACTGGTGCATAATCAACGTCTGTGCCACACACCCTGGTGGGAGCACATGATGCCTTTATATGGTATCAATCCACTGTGCCATCAATTGAGAGGGGACATCCTACATGCCATCTAGTGGGTGAGTACACATGTAGGAATTGCAAACTTGGGCAAGGTGGGAATGCCACAGGTGCTATGGTAGTGGCACACAGGGATATTGGCAATATGGACCTGAACATGATACTCATCTCCACCATCTCCACACAGGTGACAGCGGATACCACTCGTCCCTGGCTGCTCCACTACCATACCGCACCCCATGACCCCATCGCAGCAATGCTATAATGAGGCGCATGCTGCCACAAGCAACATCATTGAGTGGGTGTTTGGGATGCTCAAGGCATGCTTCCAATGCCTAGACACCTCCAGTGGTGCCCTACAGTACAGCCCCTCAAAGGCCTGTGGGATATTCCTGGCCTGTTGTATCCTGCACAACATGGCCAAAGACTGTGGGATAGCCATTCAGGTCGAGGCGGGGGACAGCGATGGGGACACCAGAGGTGCCGGTGATGATGGTGATGAGCAGCCCCCCCTTGGACGGCGGGACCCCCGACTGATCCGGCAGGCCCAGCTGCACCGGGACACCATCACAGAGGAGCATTATGCATGACACAGGTAAGTCAAGGGGCCATGTGCAACCAACACTGTCCTGGCACAACCCACAGGCACACAGAGTAACACACCAGGGGTGCATGACGGCAAGGGGAGTGGAAGGGACCAGGCATGCAAACACACCATCAGGGAGGGGTGAACAGTCATATGGACACACACACACACACACACACCAGGCACAAAGCCTACACGGGCAGGTGCACAGCAGAGCAAGAACAGACATGGCAAACACACAGATCCACAGACCACACCACCACCTTACTGTCCAAGTATGTGTGTGTCAGATGCTATGGGCACCCTTGCACCTTTGTGTACAGTACAATGCAGGCATCATCATGTACACACACATGTGGACAGCAGTCAGGATGGTGTGCAGGTGGTCCGTATGTCGGCTTGATGTGCAGGGCACCCACCAGTGCACTGCCCATCATGACGCACATTGCACACAGGGAAGCACCAGACAGGGCCCGCACTGGGAGATAGGTCAGTCATGTTGCACTGTTCCACAGCCACCGTGGATGCGTGGGCGGCCCCGCCATGACCCAACAGCACTGGCAGGCTGAGCAGGGCCACGCCATGGGTGGCACCGATGGACCACCTAGGGTCCCACTGCACTGACTATGACCTTGTCCGCTGCTGGGGTCTATAGTATGCCAAACATACCTGCCAGGGTGCTCAGGATGCCCACAGCAGGAACCCGGCGTCGACGAGGCTGGGTGTCACATGACACCGGGAATGGGGAGTGGAGAGCATACTGTGTGGGGTGCGCAGTGCAGGGGCACCTGCTTGTGTGCCTAATGCAGCCACGACAGCGACCAATGCCTGGGTCTGCCTGTCAATGGTGGCAGTCACATCCATCTGCATATGGACCATCTCTGCAAGGATCAGAGCACAGTACCTGCTGTGCCACTCCACAGCCATGCACAGTGCCTCCATGGACGTTGCAACCCACCTTTGCTGCTGTACTGATTCCCGCAGCAGGCGGGTATGTTCTCAAATGGGTACACTGCCACAACGGGCATCCTGTCCCCCAGGGCATGGAAGGTCCTGATGCTCAACACCCCTTGGAGGGTGGGCGCTGTTCACCAGGACCAGGAATGGCATATCAAAGGGTGGTGGGCATGCCACTGCTGGACACTGTACCCCCAGACCTGGTGGTGACTGCTGCTGCTGCCTCTCCAACCACTGTGCCCCAGGAACCACTCGCTCCACTGTTGTGGCTTAACAGTGCTAGACACCTGCACAGCCACTGGTGCTGCCCCATCTGGTGCTGACAGGCACAGCCTGGGACTGTGCCGACATGCTGGCACACACATTGGAACCAGCCAGGCCCAGGGGCATGTGTTGGCCTGCTGTGTCCGCTATGGACACACACATGTCACTGCCCATTGCAGTCCTGTATCGAAAGCAGCATGCAGCCAGCCACAGTTCACAGCATGCTGGCATGCTTGCATACCAGACTGCTGAGACACAGGCTGTGCACCCCCACACCTGACTCCACTGATTAACAGAGTTGGCAGTCCGGCAGGTATGCTGGCGGTGCAGTGCATGCTGGCTGGTGACAGAGGTGATGGACCCTCCTCCAAGTCCAGCAGGTCTTCCTCACTGCCTGACCCACCACCATCATCCTCTGAAGATGAATAGGATCTGTAACAGAAAGTGAGGACATGTGATGCATGTGAACAACCTCCCTCTAACACCACCACCATGCTGTCATACGTGCAGTGATGGGCTTCCACCTGTCTGGAATCCACCTCCTGGTACGCCCTCAATAGCACTCCACTGCATTGATGCAGCCAGTCGGTCCTCAGCTGGGGTCAGCTCTGCCACTGCTGGCTGGCCCCTGCCTGTGCCAGCACATGCCACCCTGAGGGCTGCCACCTTCTCCTTCACCCTCCTGCGGTCTGTCCCCATCTTCTTTTTGCATTCCTGCACGGAGCGCTGGTGGCTTCCGTGCAGGTTCACTGCCCAAGATACCCCCTCCCATGCAGCCACATGGGCCTGAGGGGTGCCCCGCCATCCACTCAGTAGTGGATCCTCCTCCAGGTAGGCCTGGAAGAGGGCCTCTGTCTCCGGGCCATGGTGTGAAGTTGGCTCCTCCGCCACCATCCTCACTCCTCACCTTGGCTCTGCTCGGTCATGTTGACCAGGCGGGTGGAAGTGGGACACCTGTCACTGTGCAGTCTACAGTGTTATCCCTGACCATTGTCCAGAGACATCACACAGCATGCAGCCCTCTCACCTGCAGTAGCCGATCCTGGCCAAGCGCCAGCCCAGTGTCGCACATTTATAGCACAATGCTTGCAAATTAAGGAGGAGCAACTGTAATGGGATGCAATTGTGCCACTGCACCTTTGAATGGCTGATCAGATGATTTGTATGTGTTTGCCGATTATTGCGTTCATTGTGCTTTGGCGCACACGGTTGAGCCGGCTGAGCCATAAATGGCATATCTGGTGACTGTGTGGTACCGTACTGCATTGATGCCCAGGTAGCTTGCTACATTGCGGCCGCCCGCCACGCTTGATGATGTTCTGTGCACGATCGGCACCAGACTATGGGCCACCATTGTGCCATCGGCGCTACAGCGTTGGTCACCACACGGCGAGTCGGCAGTACCGTGCAATAGTCCGCCGTGGCACTGTACCAGGTGTCCCATCACGCAGGATGTGTGACATCCGATGGCACTGTGTTGCGGACTTGCACCACTGACCCATCACCTTGTGCATGACCTTTGCCCCTGGCGCTGTACGCTCTGGCATGTATGCGGCTCTGATCGCCATTGTTCAGTGACAGCGCGATGGATCAACGGCGCTTGTCCTAACAGGCGATAGGCAGTGATGGAGTTGTATTGCGAACATTTCCACGGGTTGCTTGCTGCTGAGCACCTATATTGCCACTGTACAGTTTGACAATGGCACGCAGGGAGAGCACCACAATGGGGGCTTTTGAGTTAGCCAACCTGGTGGCTGTGGTGGAGCCTCACCTGGTGGCTCACTGTTTGAGGGTGCCTGCGTTAAGTGCCATGCACCATGTTTGGCAGCAGGTCGCTGCTGCCCTGGAGCAGGCCACTGGGTGGAGGAGGACTCCTGAACAGTGCGAGGCACCGCTACAGTGACTGCAGAGGAGGGAGGTGGTTTTGCTTGCACGCCTCAGGTCACGTTCAGGCGGGCATTGTGCCCAGGCCAGGTGGGTGTGCTGTGTATGCATCGGTATTGTCTGCATGGGTGACTGTGTAATGTAATCTGCACATGGGGGTGGGTTGGGCTGTGGTTTGCTGTGAGGGTGTTTGCAGGTGTGTGCTATTTGGGTCTGGATGTGTGGGCAGGCACTCTCAGTGGGACAAGGGGCTGTCTGCTTTGGGATCTCACTGATGTTTTTCTCTTCCTTTGTCTCCCACAGGCGTGGAGGAGCGGAGGCAGGCACGGGCTGAGGCATGGGATGGCGGTGCCAGGGTGGCTGGTGGAGGAGGGGTGCAACAGCCACAGCCACAGCCACAGCAGCAGCAACAGCAGCAGCCGCAGCTGCAGCAGCACCTGATGCAGCGGCTTGATGAGGGTGAGTGTCATTACATCATGGATGCTATTGCATGCTGTGGGGGGGCACGGCCACCATCCATGGACAACACTGCCATGCACGTGATGTGTGACAGTCAGCACTGTCCAGTGGCACCGCATGTCTGTGACAGCATCACTGGTGGTCCATGCATGCACTGGCATATGGCTGTGGCACTGACTTCCCACCACATAGCCACGTCACTGGACAGCCTTGGTTGTGCTGTGCTGGTCATGGGCGGTGTGTGTGTGCAGTGGTACACATGGCTGTTGCTGCCTGGTTGGGCATGTCTTGTGCACAGTCACTGTGGGTGGGTGCAGTCCATCACAGGAGCGGGGCACTTGGCTGTATGCCATGCATGATGGGTGGCTTCTGGGATATGGACAGTCACAGCCATGTGACTCTGTGATTCCTTGTCCTAGGTGTCCAGATCCTGCACCGCATTGAGAGGTCGATGCAGCGGATGATACAGGTGGTGATGGATTCACGCCATCCTGCTGGACCCACAGCAACATGGTCTGAGGCGCAGGGGAGGCCCTGGCCCAGCACCAGGCGGCAGGAGCGCAGGCTGGCAGGCAGTAGCTGCTCATCACCTCACCCCACCTTCTCTCTCTCTCGGTTGTTCACCTCTGCTCCTTACCACCCCTACATTTGTACCCATACCCCCACCCTGTTTTTGTATATTTGTACATAGTTATAGTTGTTGTTCTTCTGATTCTTGTTGTATTTGTAATATATATTTTGATATGAATACTGTGGTGGTCTCTGATTTGCAGCTGGCTATAGGTGCTCAGTTGCAGATGGTGTGCATGGCATCTGGGGTGGTATAGTCATGGGTGTGTGAGTGTGTGTGCGTGGGGTGGTGTGTCTGGTGTGGAGTGGCTTTCAGTCAGTATTGCCATGTGCTGCCACCCTTTGGTTGAGTGCTCATGGTGGCTCTGGCTTGTGGCGGTTCTGTGGTAGCATGAGGTTGCAGTGTGATGGGGGCTCAGATTCCTGCAGTGCTGGCTTGGCTGCTCATGGGTGGTGTCTTGGGGTCACAGTGCAGGAGTGATTGCGCAGGGGTGCTGCTGCACTGGGGTGGTCCGCCTTTGTGGCAGTCTCAGCTTGCCAGTGGTGCTGCACTACACGGTCGATGTGCTTTCTTTGCTTGTCCCCATGGGCCGGTTGATATTCCGTCCCTCCCCCAGTTATGCTGTTCTTGGGTGTGGGGTGCATTGTTAGTTCTACGTGTGTACCCTGTGCCCATTCTGTGGCATGGGTGGTGGGCATCTGCCTACCTCCTGGTGTGCTGTTCCATTGCTATGCTGCTGGGGGTGTCATTGCTTGCCTAAGGGCCTTCTGGACTGCTCAGCTGGGCTGGCCTTGTTGCGCTATGGCACATCATATCTGCTCAGCTTCCCTTCCTGGTTACGCTTATGGCGCATATCTGCTCAACTTCCCTCCTGGTTGCTTTTCTCAGCGCAGATTGTGTGATGTTGATTTGGCTGCTTGCACAATTGGCCCTTGCTCAATGTTTGAATATCGCGACGATTGCGCATGTGCGCAAGTGACTTGCGCTTTCTCTTGCTGTTGCGCACCTTTCGGGTGCAGTTTGAATATCCGGCCATCTGACTTTCTTTCTTTTCTTCCTTTTTTTAAAACTAAATAAGGCCTGTATTACTTCTAATAAAGAATCTGTCAGCTTAATCTCAACAGACCCTGTCTCCTGTGGAGATATAAGTGTTAAACGAATAATAAAATGTAGCTTCTTTTAGTTAGCTGCTTTTTGCTCTACAAGCAAGGCTAGCAACAGGAAGTTGTAATTTGAGTCACCTGTTTTCATAGTGTCTAAGCCACAGCCCAATTAAACTCTCTCTTCTCCTTCTTGTTTAGCAAAGTAAATTGATAAAGTACCTTTCAAAGCACACAACACACACTGACTTTCTTTCTTTTCTTTCCTTTTTTACCCTAAATAAGTCCCCTTCTACTTCTAATAAAGCATCTGTCTGCTTAATCCCAACAGGCCATGACTCCTGCTGAGATATATTGGTTAAATTAGTAAGATAAGGTAGCTACTTTTTGTTTGCCGCTTTCTGCTCCACAAGCAAGGCTAGCAACAGGAAGTTGCAATTTGGGTCACCTGCTTTTAGTGTCTAAGTGACACCCCGAATTGAGCTCTCTCTCCTCCTACTGGTTAAGCAAAGTAAGTTGATACAGTACCCATCACAGCACACAACACACACTGACATTCTTTCTTTTCTTTCTTTTTTAAACCCTAAATAAGACCTCTCCTACTTCTAATACAGTATCTGTCTGCTTAATCTCAATGGACCCTGACTCCTGCTGAGATATAAGTTTTAAATTAAAAGAAAAGGTAGCTTCTTTTAACAACTTTCTGCTTCACAAGCAAAGGCTAACTTGACAGTAATTTGTGTCACCTGCTTTTAAAGTGTGCCTAAGCCAAACTCTTAATTAATCCCTCTCTGCTCCTACTGGTTTAGCAAAGTAAGTTGATACATACCCTTCTCAGTACAGAACACTCAATAACTTTCTTGCTTTTCTTTCTTTTTTAAGCCCTAAATAATACCCCTTCTACTTCTAATAAAATATCTGTCTGCTTAATCTCAACAGACCCTGCTGAGAAATCATTTTTAAAATAGTAAGAAAATGTAGCTTCTTTTAGTTAGCTGCTTTTTGCTCTACAAGCAAGGCTAACAGCAGGAAGTTGTAATTTGAGTCACCTGCTTTTATAGTGTCAGCCACACACGCAATTAAACTATCTCTCCCACTGCTTTTATCTAGCAGTTACAGGCCCCTCACACAGCCAACACACACCACATCCTGCTCTTTTTCTCCTTCTATTTTTAACCATCACCCATTCTACTTCTAATAATGTATCTGTCTGCTTAACCTCAAAAGACCCTGACTCCTGCTGAGATATAAGTGATAAATGAAAAAGAAAATGTAGCTTATTTTAGTTGACAGCTTTCTGCTCTACAAGTAAAGCTAGCAACAGGAAGTTGTAATTTGAGTCACCTGCTTTGATACTATCTAAACCACCCCCCAATTACACTTTCTCTCCTCCTACTGGTATAGCAAAGTAAGTTGATACAGTACCCTTCACAGCTCACAACACACACTGACCTTCTTTCTTTTCTTTCTTTTTTTAACACTAAATAAGACCCCTTCTACTTCTAAAAAAGAATCTGTCTGCTTAATACCTACAGACCCTGACTCCTGCTGAGATATAAGTGTTAAATTATTAAGAAAATGTAGCACCTTTTAGTTCGATGCTTTCTGCTCCACAAGCAAGGCTAGCAACAAGAAGTTGTAATTTGAGTCATCTGCTTTTATAGTGTGTCAAAGCAACACTCCCAATTAAGCCCTCTTTGCTCCTACTGGTTTAGCAAAGTAAGTTGAAACAGTACCCTTCTCAGCACACCTCACTCGCTGACTTTCTTTCTTTTCTTTCTTTTTTATCCCTAAATAAGACCCCTTTCACTTCTAATAAAATATTTGTCTGCTTAATCTCAACAGACCCTGACTTCTGCTGAGATATGTTTTAAATTAATAAGAAAATGTTGCTTCTTTTAGTTAGCTGCTTTCTGCTCGACAAACAAGGCTAGCAACAGGAAGTTGTAATTTGAGTCAACTGCTTTTGTAGTGTCAAAGCCACACACCCAATTAAACTATCTCTCATCCTACTAGTTTAACAAAGTTTGTTGAGACAGTGTCCTTCACAGCATACAACACGCACTGACTTTCTTTCTTTTCGTTCTTTTTTTAACCCTACATTAGGGGCCTGTCTACTTCTAATAAAGAATCTGTCTTCTTAATCTCAACAGGCCCTGACTCCTGCTGAGATATAAGTGTTAAACAAATAAGAAAATGTAGCATCTTTTAGTTAGCTGCTTTCTGCTTGACAAGCAAGGCGACCAACAAGAAGTTGTAATTTGAGTCACCTGCTTTCTGAGAGTCTAAGCCACACCACAATTAATCTCTCTGTCCTCCAACTGGTTTAGCAAAATAAGTTGACAAAGTTCCCTTCACAGCACTGAACCCACACTGACTTTCTTTCTTTTCTTTCTTTTTGTAACCATAAATGAGACACCTTCAATTTCTAATAATGTATATGTCTGCTTAAACTCAACATACCCAGGCTCCTGCTGAGATATAAGTGTTAAATTAAAAATAAAATGTAGCTTCTTATAGTTGTCTGCTTTCTACTCTACAAGTAAGGCTAGAAACAGGAAGTTGTAATTTGAGTCATCTGCTTTTATAGAGTCTAAGCTGCTCCCCATTTACGCTCACTCTCCTCCTACTGGTATAGCAAAGTAAGTTGATACAGTAACCTTCACTGCACACAACACACTGACTTTCTTTCTTTTCTTTCTTTTTTTAACCCTAAATAAGACCCTTCTACTTAATAGCATCTGTCATTCAACTAAAGAGTCCCTGACTCTGCTGGAGATTTAAGGTTAATTAATAAGAAATGTAGTTTTCTTTTAGTTATGCTTTCTCGCTCAACAAGGTTAGCAACAGGAAGTTGTAATTTGAGTCACCTGCTTTTATAGTGTCAAAGCCACACACCCAATTAAACTATTTGTCGTCCTACTGGTTTAGCAAAGTAAGCTGATACAGCATCCTTCACAGCACACAACACACACTGAGTTTCTTTCTTTTCTTTCTTTTTTTAACCCTAAATAAGAAACCTTTTACTTCTAATAAAGAATCTGTCTGCTTAATCTCAACAGGCCCTGACTCCTGCTGAGATGTAAGTGTTAAACAATTAAGCAAATGTAGCTTCTTTTAGTCAGCTGCTTTCTGCTCGACAAGCAAGGCCAGCAACAGGAAGTAGTAAGTTGATTCACCTGCTTTTCATAGTGTGTACGCCACTCCCCAGTTAAGCTCTCTATCCTCCCACTGGTTTAGCAAATTAAGTTGATACAGTACCCTTCACAGCACACAGCACAAACTGACTTTCTTTCTTTTCTTTCTTTTTTCAACACTAACTAAGACCCCTTCTACTTCTAATAAAGAATCTGTCTGCTTAATGTCAGCAGACCCTGAGTCCTGTAGAGATATGAGTGCTAAATTAATAAGAAAATGTAGCTTCTTTTAGTTAGCTGCTTTCTGCTTGACAAGCAAGGCTACCATCAGGAAGTTGTTATTTGAGTCACCTGCTTTCTTAGTGTGTAAGCCACACCCCAATTAAGCTCTCTCTCCTCCTACTGGTTTAGCAAAAAAGTTGATCCAGTGCCCTTCTCAGCACACAACACACACTGACTTTCTTTCTTTTCTTTCTTTTTTTAATCTTAAATAGGACCCCTTCTACTTCTAATAAAGTATCTGTCTGTTTAATGTCAACAGACACTGACTCCAGCTGAGATACAATTGTTAAATTAAAAAGAAATGTAGCATCTTTTAGTTAGCTGCTTTCTGCTCCACAATCAATTCTAGCAACAGGAAGTTGTAATTTGAGTCAACTACTTTTAGTGTCTGCCGACAATTCTAGTTCAAGCTCTGTCTCCTCCTACTGTTTAGTGCAAAGTAAGTTTTGATAGCACCGTCACAGCACACAACACACACTGACTTTCTTCTTTTTTTTAACCCTTAATAAGACCTCCCCTACTTCTAATACAGTATCTGTCTGCATAATCTCAATGGACCCTGACTCCTGCTGAGATATAATGTTAAATTAAAAACAAAATGTAGCTTCTTTTAGTTAGCTGCTTTCTGCTCCACAAGCAAGGCTAGCAACAGGAAGTTGTAATTTGAGTCACCTGCTTTTATAGTGTGTCTAAGCCACACTCCCAATTATGCTCTCTATGCTCCTACTGGTTTAGCAAACTAGGTTGATACAGTACTCTTCTCAGCACACAACTCTCACTGACTTTCTTTCTTTTCTTTCTTTTTTAACCCTAAATAAGACCTCCTCTACTTCTAATAAAATATATGTCTGCTTAATCTCAACAGACCCTGACTCCTGCTGAGATATAAGTGTTAAATTAATAAGAAAATGTAGCTTCTTTTAGTTAGCTGCTTTCTGCTGAACAAGCAAGGCTTGCAACAGGAAGTTGTAATTTGAGTCACCTGCTTTTATAGTGTCGAAGCCACACACTCAATTAAGCTATCTCTCGTCCTACTGGTTTAACAAAGTAAATTGATACAGTACCCTTCACAGCACACAACACACATTGACTTTCTTACTTTTTTTTAACTATTTCAGCCAGACCCATTCTACTCTGATAAAGAATCTGTCTGCTTAATCTCAATAGGCCCTAACTCCTGCTGAAATATAAGTGTTAAACGAGTAAGAAAATGTAGCTACTTTTAGTTAGCTGCGTTTTGCTCTACGAACAAGGCTAGTGGCAGGAAGTTATAATATGAGTCACTTGCTTTCATAGTGTCTAAGCCACACCCAATTTAAGCTTTCTCGCCTCCTACTGGTTTAGCAAGGAAAGTTGATACAGTATCCTTGAAAGCACTCAACACACACTGACTTTCTTTTCTGTCTTTTTTTACCCTAAATAAGACCCCTTCTACTTCTAATAAAGTATCTGTCTGCTTAATCTCAACAGACCCTGACTCCAGCTGAGATATAATTGTTAAATTAAAAAGAAAATGTAGCTTCTTTTCATTGTCTTCTCTTGCATGACTGGGCAGTTAAATCAACTAAGTTGTAATTTGGAGTAACCTGCTTTTATAGTGTCAAAGCCTCACCCCCAATTGCTTATCTCTTGTCCTCCTGGTTTAGCAGAGTATGTTGATACAGTACCCTTTGAAGCACACAACACACACTGACTTTCTTTCTTTTCTTTCTTTTTAACCCTAAATAAGACCACATCTATTTCTAATAAAGAATCTGTCTGCTTAATCTCAACATACCTTGACTCCTGCTAAGATATAAGTGTTAAAATAGTGAGAAAATGTAGCTTCTTTTAGTAAACTTATTTCTGCTCAACAAGCAAGGCTTGCAACAGGGAGTTGTAATTAGAGTCACCTGCTTTCGTAGTGTCTAAGACACACCCCAATTAAGCTCTCTCTTCTCCTACTGGCTTAGCAAATTAAGTTGATACAGTGCCCTTCTCAGCACACAACACACACCTACTTTCTTTCTTTTCTTTCTTTTTTTAACCCCATTAGGAGCCCTTCGACTTCTAATAAAGTATCTGTCTGTTTAATCTCAACAGATCCTGACTCCGGCTGAGATATAAGTGTTAAATTAATGAGAAAATGTAGCTTCTTTTAGTTATCTGCTATATCCTCTACAAGCAATTATAGCAACAAGAAGTTGTAGTTTGAGTCATCTGCTTTTACTGTATTCGGCACCCCATTCAGGTTTCTCTCTCCAACTGGTTTAGCAAAGTGTTGATACAGTAATTGAAATCACACAAGACACTTGACTTTTTCTTTTAACCCCAATAAGACCTTTTTCTATTAAAGATATGTTTGATTAATCTCAACAGACCCCCGCTGAGATATAATTAAATTAAAAAGAAATGTAACTTCTTTCGTTTATGCTTTTCTGTTGACAAAAGTTACATTAGCAATATAGTTGTAATTTGAGTCACTCATGCAGCGGTGTGTCAAAGTCTCAGACCCATTGTTTTTTAGTCCTACTGTTTAGTAAAGTATATTGGATACAGTACCCTTCACAGCACACAACACAATTGATTTTTCTTTTCTTTCTTTTCTTTTTAATTATAAGACCTATCTATTTCTAATAAAGAATTTGTTCTTAACTCATCAGACCCTGACTCCGCTGAGATATAAGTGTTAATGATAAGAAATGTAGCTTTAGTTAGCTGCTTTCTGCATCACAAACTAGCAACAGAAAGGTAATTGAGTCACCTGCTTCATAGTGTGTACGCCACTCCCAATTAAGCTCTTGCCCCACTGGTTTAGCAAAGTAAGCTGATCCAGTACCTCCAGCACACTGTACAAATGGACTTTTCTTTCTTTTCTTTTTTTTTCACACTAAATAAGACCCCTACTTTCTTAATAAAGAATCTGTCTGTTTAATGTCAGTGACCCTGAGTCCTGCCGAGATATGAGTGCTAAATTATTAAGAAAGAAATCTCCTTTTAGTTAGCTGCTTTCTCTGCCTCGATGCTAAGGCTACCATCAGGAGGTTGTTATTTCAGAGCTCACCTGCTTTCTTTAGTTTCACACCCCAATTAAGCTTCCTCTCCTACTGGTTTAGCAAAGTTGATCCAGTGCCTTTTCAGCACACAAATACTACTGACTTCTTTCTTTCTTTCTTTTTTAACCTTTAATAGGACCCTTCTACTTATCAGTATCTGTCTGTTTAATGTCAACAGACCTTGACCTGCTAGATACAAGGTTCAATTGTGAAGAATATGTATCATTTTAGTTAGCTGCTTTCTGCTCCACAATCAATTCTAGTAACAGGAAGTGTAATTTGAGTCAACATGTGAGGTTAGCCGCCACTTAAGCTTCTTTCCTCCCACTGGTTTAGCAAAGTAAGTAGATACAGTACCCTTTCACAGCACACAAATATACTGACTTTCTTTCTTTCTTTTAACCCTTACTAAGACCTCTACTTATTGCAGTATTCGCATAATCTCACTGGACCATGACCTGCTGAGATTTATGTTAAATTAAAACAAATGAAGCCTTTTTAGTTAATATTGCTCCACAAGCAAGGCTAGCAACAGGAAGTTGCATTAAGGAAAGTTACTTGCTTTTATAGTGTGTCTAAGCTGATCTCAATTATGCTCTCTGCTTCTACTGGTTTAGCAGTAGGTTGATACAGCACTTTTCACACACAATATTCACTGACTTTTCTTTTCTTCTTTTAACCCAGCTAAGACCCTCTACTCCTAATAAAATATATGTTCTTTAATCCAACAGACCCTGACTTCGTTGAGATATATGTTAAATTATTAAGAAAATGTAGCTTTTAGTTAAGTTTTCTGCTCACCAAGCAAGGCTTGCACAGGAAGTTGTATTGAGTCTCTGCTTTTATAGTGTCAGCCACACACTCAATTGCTTATCTCTCATCCTACTGGTTTAACAGCACTTGATACAGTACTTTCACAGCACACAACACACACTTTCTTTTTTTTTTTTAACTCTAATAAGATACATTCTACTCCGATAAAGATTCTGTCTGCTTAATCTCAACAGGTCTAACTCCTGCAGAAATTTGGTGTTAGACTAGTAAGAAATGTAACTACTTTATTATTTGCTTTTGTTTTGGGCAATAGCAGCAGGAAGTTGCATTTGAGTCACCTGCTTCATAGTGTGTATGCCACTCCCCAATTAAGTCCCATCATTTAGTAAAGTGTTGACAGTCTTTCACAATACAGCACAACTGACTTTTCTTTTCTTTCTTTTTTCAACACTAAATAAGACCCTTCTACTTAATAAAAGAATCTGTCTGTTAATGTCAGCAGATCCTGAGTCCTGCTGAGATATGAGTGCTAAATTACTAAGAAATGTAACTCTTTAGTTAGCTGCTTTCTGCCTCGGCTAAGGCTACCAGGTTGTTATTTGAGTCATCTGCTTTAGTGTGTCAGCAACACCCCAATTGCTCTCCTCTACTGATTAGCAACATTGGATCCAGTGCCCATCTCAACACACAACACACACTGACTTTCTTCTTTATTTTCTTTTAACCTTAAATAGACCCTTGTTTTATTAAAATATCTGTCTGTTTAATGTCAACAGACCCTGACTCCGTCTGAGATACAAGTGTTAAATTAAAAAGAATATGTAGCATCTTTTAGTTAGCTGATTTCTGCTCCACAATCAATTCTAGCAACAGGAAGTAGTAATTTGAGTCAACTACTTTATGTCTGGGTTGACACCCCATTAAGCTCCTCCTACTGGTTTAGTGCGGTTGATACAGTACATTCACAGCACACAACACTGATCTTCTTTTTTTTTTTTAACCTTACAAGACCTCCTCTTTTAATACAGTATCTGTCTGCATAATTCACTGGACCTTGACTCCTGCTGAGATTTATGTTAAATTAAACAAATGTAGCTTCTTTAGTTGCTTTCGTTCCACAAGGCTAGCAACAGGAAGTTCTAATCTGAGTCACTGTTTTATAGTGTGTTTGTTGTCCAATTATGCCTCTCTCTGTCTTACTGGTTTAGAGTAGGTTGATACAGTACCTTCTGTGGACAACACTTATTGACCTTCTTTCTTTCTTTCCTTTTAACCCTAAATAAGACCCTTCTACTTCTAAAAATATATGTCTGTTTAATCTCAAAAGACCCTGACCCTGCTGAGATATATGTTAAATTAATAAGAAAATGTCGTTTGTTATTGCTTTCTGCTCAATAAGTAAGGCTTGCAACAGGAAGTTGTAATTTGAGTCAACTGCTTTTATAGTGTCAAAGCCACACACTCAGTTATGCTATCTCTCATCCTACTGGTTTAACAAAGTAATTTGATACAGTACCCTTCACAGCACACAACACACACTGACTTTCTTTTTTTTTAACCCTAAATAAGACCCATTCTATTTCTGATAAAGATTCTGTCTGCTTAATCTCAACAGGCCCTAACTCCTGCTGAAACATAAGTGTTAAATGAGGGAGAAAATGTAGCTACTTTTAGTTAGCTGCGTTTTGCTCTATAAGCAAGGCTAGCGGCAGGAAGTTGTAATTTGAGTCACCTGCTTTCATAGTGTGTACGCCACTCCCCAATTAAGCTCTCTGTCCTCCTACTGGTTTAGCAAAGTAAGTTGATACAGTACCTTTCGCAGCAAACAGCACAAACTGACTTTCTTTCTGTTCTTTCTTTTTTCAACACTAATTAAGACCCCTACTACTTCTAAAAAAGAATCTGTCTGTTTATGTCAGTAGACCCTGAGTCCCGTTGAGATATGAGGCAATTAATAAGAAATGTAACTTTTTAGATAGCTGCTTTCTGCTCGCCAAGGCTACGATAGGAAGTTGTTGTTTGATTTGCCTGATTTCTTGTTGTGTAAGACACCCAATTGCTCTCTCGCCTCCATGGTTTAGCAAAAAGTTGATCCAGTGCCCTTCTCACACAACACACACTGACTTTCTTTTTTCTTTTTTAACCTTAAATGGACCCTTCTACTTAATAGTATTGTCTGTTTAATGTCAACAGACACTGACTCCAGTGAGATACAATTGTTAAATTAAAAGGAAATGGTATCTTTAAGTTAGCTGCTTTCTCTACAATCAATTCTAGCAACAGGAAGTTTATTTGAGTCAACTACTTTAGTGTCAAGCAACACTTCAATTGGTTTCTGTCTCTCCTACTGGTTTAGCAAAGTAAGTTGATACAGTACCTTTCACACACAACACACACTGACATTCTTTCTTTTTTTCTTTTTTAACCCTAATAAGACCTCCCTACTTACAGTATCTGTCTGCGTAATTTAATGACCCTGACTCCTGCTGAGAAATAACGGTTAAATTAAAAACAAACTGTAGCTTCTTTTAGTTAGCTGCTTTCTGCTCCACAAGTAAGGCTAGCAACAGGAAGTTGTAATTTGAGTCACCTGCTTTTATAGTGTGTCCAAGCCAATAATTCCACCATGCTCCTCTGTCCTACTGGTTTAGCAAAGCAGGCTGATTACAGCACCCTTCCTTGTTAACAATAATAACAACACCACTGACTTTCTTTCTTTCTTTCTTTTTAACCCAAATAAGACCTCCTTATTTCTAATAAAATATTGTTCGTTTAATTCACAGACTTGACTTTGCTGAGATATATGTTAACTATCATGAAACAGCTTCTTTTAGTTATTGCTTTCTGCTCAACAAGCAAGGCTCTTGCTAGAAGTTGTGAATTTGAGCTCAATTTGCTTTTATAGTGTCACACACACTCAATTGCTTATTCTCTCTCTACTGGTTTAACAAAGTAATTGATATGTACCCTTCACAGCACATAACACATATTGATTTTTCTTACTTTTTTAACCCCAATAAGACCCATCTACTTGATAAAGAATCTATTGCTTAATCTCAATAGGCCCAACTCCTGCTGAAATATAAGGTTAAACTAGTAAGAAAATGTGCTACTTTTGTTAGCTGCGTTTTGCTCCCTATAAGGCTAGTGGCAGTTGTACATGAGTCACTTGCTTTCATGTTCAAGCCACACCCAATTCTGCTTTCTCTTCTACTGGTTTAGCAAGGAAAGTTGACAGTATCCTTAGCACTCAACACACACTGACTTCTTTTCGTCTTTTTACCCTAAATAAGACCCCTTCACTTAATAAAGTATCTGTCTGTTTAATCAACAGACCCTGACTCCAGTTGGATATAGTTGTAAATTAAAAGAAAATGTAGTTTTTTTCATTGTTGCTTTCTGCATGACTGGCAAGTAAAGTAACACTGTTGTAATTTGAGTAACTCTTTTATAGTGTCGTGCTCACCCCATTGTTTATCTTTGTTCTGGTTTAGCAGAGTATGTTGACAGTACCCTTTGAAGCACACACCACACTGACTTTTCTTTCTTTTTTCCTTTTTAACCCTAAATAAGACCACATCTATTTCTAGTAAAGAATTTGTCTGCTTAATCAACATACCTTGACTTTAAGATATATGTTAAAATAATGAGAAATGTAGCTTTTAGTGTTTATTTCTGCTCACTGCCAAGGTTGCAACAGGAGTTGTAATTAGAGTCACCTGTTTTAGTGTCTAGACACACCTCAATTCTTCCTCTCTCCTACTGGCTTACAAATTGTTGATACAGTGCCCTTCTGGCACACAACACACATTTACTTTCTTTCTTTCTTTTTTTAACCCCATTGTATTCTCACTTAATAGTATCTGTTGTTTTCCTAACAGATCTGATCCGCTGGATATATAAGTGTTAAATTAATGAAAATGTGTTTTTTTAGTTAGTTGTTATATGCTCTACAAGCAATTATAGTAACAGTTATTGTAGTTTGAGTCATCTGCTTTACTGTGTATTGGACACTCCACTAAGCTTCTCTCCTCCAACTGGTTTAGCAGTGTTGATACAGTATTTTTGAAATCACACAAGACACTCTGACTTTCTTTCTTTTTTAACCCTAAATAAGACCTTTTCTACTTAATAAAGTATATGTTGATTAATCTCAATAGACCCTGCTAGATATGATTGTTAAATTAAAAGAAAATGTAACTCTTTTTTGCTTTCTTTTCTGTTGGATGTTGGCTAGCAACAGGAGTTGTAATTTGAGTCACCTGCTTACAGTGTCAAAGTCTCAGACCCAATTAAGCTATTTCTAGTCCTACTGGTTTAGCAAAGTATATTGATACAGTACCCTTCACAGCACACAACACACACTGACTTTCTTTCTTTTCTTTCTTTTTTTAATTATAAATAAGACCCCATCTATTTCTAATAAAGAATCTGTCTTCTTAATCTCAACAGACCCTGACTCCTGCTGAGATATAAGTGTTAAATTAATAAGAAAATGTAGCTTCTTTTAGTTATCTGCTTTCTGCATACAAAAGGCTAGCAACAGAAAGTTGTAATTTGAGTCACCTGTCATAGTGTGTACGCCACTCTAATGCTTCTGTCCTCCTACTGGTTTAGTAAAGTGTTGACAGTACCTTTCACAGCACAATACAAATGGATTCTTTTCTTTTCTCTCTTTTCACCACTAATAAGACCCCATACTTCTAATAAAGAATCTGTTCGTTTAATGTCAGCAGACCGAGTCCTGCTTAGATATGAGTGCAATTAATAAGAAATGAAACTCTTGTTGCTGCTTTCTGCTCGACAAGCACACCACTGTGGTTGTTATTTGACACCTGCTTTTTAGTGTGTGTCACACCCCATTAAGCCTCTCTCCTCCTACTGGTTTTGGTACAAGTTGATCCAGTGCCCTTCAGCACACACACACTGACTTCTTTTCTTTTCTTTCTTTTTAACCTTAAATAGGACCCTTCTACTTCTATTAAAGTATCTGTCTGTTTCAGTCAACACCCTGATTCGTTGAGATACAAGTGTTCAATTAAAAGAATATGTAGTATCTTAGTTAGCTAAGCTGCCCACAATCACTCCTAGTAAATAGAAGTAGTAATTTGAGTTAACTACTTGTGTCTGTTACACCCCACTAAGCTCTCCTCCCACTGGTTTAGCAAAGTAAGTTGACAGTACCCTCACAGCACACAACACACACTGACTTTTTTTTTTCTTTAACCTAATAAGACCTCCCTATTTCTATTGCAGTATCTGTCTGCGTAATCTCAATGACTATGACTCCCTGAGATTTATGTTAAATTATAAGAAAATGTAGCTTTTTTAGTTGCTTTCTCTCATCAAGCAAGGCTTGCAACAGGAAGTTGTAATTTGAGTCTCCTGCTTTATAGTGTCAGCCATTAATAATTGCTTGCTTCATCCTACTGGTTTAACAGTAATTTGATACAGTACTTCTTCACACACAACACACACTGACTTCTTACTTTTTAACCTAACAAGACACATTCTATCGATAAAGATTCTGTCTGCTTAATCTCAATGGCCCCTAACTCCTGCAGAACTTCATGTTAGATTTGTAAGAAATGTAATTATTTTTGTTAGCTGCGTTTGCTCATATATTAGCAGTAGGAAGTGATTTGAGTCACCTGCTTTCATAGTGTGTGTGCCACTCCCAATTGCTTCGTCCTCCTATTGGTTTAGTAAAGTAAGTTGACAGTACCTTTCATGGCACACAGCACAAATTGATTTTCTTTCTTTTCTTTTTCAACACTAAATAAGACCCTCTTTACTTAATAAAGAATCTGTCTGTATGTCAGCAGATCCTGAGTCCTGCTGAGATATGAGTGCTAAATTAATAAGAAAATGTCACTTCTTTTAGTTAGCTGCTTTCTGCTCGACAAGCAAGGCTACCTTCAGGAAGTTGTTATTTGAGTCATCTGCTTCTTAGTGTGTCACAACACTCAATTTTTCTCCTCCTACTGATTAGCAAATAAAGTGATCCAGTGCCATTCATCACATACTGACTTCTTCTTTATTTTCTTTTTTACCCTTAAATAGACCCCTTCTAATAAAATATCTGTTGTTTAATGTCAAGATCCTGACCTGCTGAGATATGTTAAATTAAAAGTATAGCATCTTATTAGCTGATTTCTGCTCCACAATCAATTCTAGCAACAGAAGTAGTATTTGAGTCAATTACTTTTTAGGTCTGCGACACCTAATTAAGCTTCCTTCTCCTACTGGTTTAGCAAAGTGTTGGATACAGTACCATTTTACACACAACACACTGACTTTCTTTCTTTTCTTTTTTTTTTAACCCTTAATAAGACCTCCCCTACTTCTAATACAGTATCTGTCTGCATAATCTCAATGGACCTTGACTCCTGCTGAGATTTAAGTGTTAAATTAAAACCAAAATGTAGCTTTTTAGTTAGCTGCTTTCGCCCACAAGGCTAGTAACAGGTTCTAATCTGAGTCACTCTTTTTATAGTGTGTCTGCCACACTCCCATTATGCTCTCTCTACTGGTTTAGCAAAGTAGGTTGATACAGTACCCTTCAGGACACAACACTGACTGACCTTCTTCTTTCTTTCCTTTAACCCCAATAAGACCCTTCTACTTCTAATAAAATATATGTTGTTTAATTTAAAAGACCCTGACTGCTGAGATATAAGTGTTAAATTAATAAGAAAATGTAGTTTGTTAGTTAGCTGCTTTCTGCTCAACAAGGGCGGCTTGCAACAGGGTTGTTTGAGTCAACTTTTATAGTGTCAGCCACACTAGTTATGCTATCTTCATCCTATTGGTTTAACAGTACTTGATACAGTACCTTTCACAGCACACAACACACACTGATTTTCTTACTTTTCTTTAACCCTAAATAAGACCCATTCTATTTGATAAAGATTCTGTTCGTTGATCTCATCAGGCCCTAACTCCTGCTGAAACATAAGTGTTAAATGAGGGAGAAATGTAGCACTTTAGTTAGTTGTGCTTGCTCTAAGGCAGCTTTTGTGGAAGTTGTAATTGAGTCACCCTTCCATGTGTGCTTACTCCCAATTGCTTCTGCCTCCCTACTGGTTTAGCAAAGTGTTGATAGTACCTTTCGCAGCAAACAGCACAAACTGACTTTCTTTCTGTTCTTCAACACTAATTAAGACCCTACTACTTAAAAGAATCTGTTCAGTGCTTAAAGTAGACCCTGAGTCCTGCTGAGATATGAGTGCTAAATTAATAAGAAAATGTAACTTCTTTTAGATAGCTGCTTTCTGCTCGACAAGCAAGGCTACCATCAGGAAGTTGTTATTTGAGTCACCTGATTTCTTAGTGTGTAAGACACACCCAATTAAGCTCTCTCGCCTCCTACTGGTTTAGCAAAAAAAAGTTGATCCAGTGCCCTTCTCAGCACACAACACACACTGACTTTCTTTCTTTTCTTTCTTTTTTTAACCTTAAATGGACCCCATTTAATAAAGTGTCTGTCTGTTTATTGTCAACAGACACTTACTCCAGTTGAGATACAGCAATTAAAAGGAATGGCATCTTTTGTTAGCTGCTTTTCTGTCTATATTAATCAATTCTATAAACAGGAAGTTGTAATTTGAGTCAACTACTTTTAGTGTCTACAACACCCCCAATTAAGCTTCCTCTCTGTCTCCTCCTACTGGTTTAGCAGTAAGTTAATACAGTACCACAGCACACAACACATACTGATATTCTTTCTTTCTTTTTTTTTCCCTTAATAAGACCTCCTCTTCATCACAGTATCTGTTCCAATCTCACGGACCCTGACTCCTGCTGAAATACCCATAAATTAAAAACAAAATGTAGCTTCTTTTAGTTAGCTGCTTTCTGCTCCAAGTAAGGCTAGCAACAGTTGTAATTTGAGTACCTGTTTTTATAGTGTGTCTACACATCCTAATTATGTTCTCTGTTCTACTGGTTTAGCAAAGTAGGTTGATGCTGTACTCTTCAGCACACAACACTCACTGACTCTTTCTTTCTTTTAACCCTAATAAGACCTCTACTTCTAATAAAATATGTAGTCTGCTAATCTCAACAGACCCTGACTCGCTGAGATATAAGTAAATTAATAAGAAGCTTCTTTTTAGTTATTGCTTTCTGCTCAACAAGGCTTGCCAGGAAGTTGTAATTTGAGTCACCTGTTTTTATAGTGTCGAAGCCACACTCAATTGCTTATTTGCCCTATTGGTTTACCAGTAATTGATACAGTACTTACAGCACACAACACATGTTGACTTTCATTTTTTAACCCTAAATAAGACCCATTCTATCGATGTTAATCTGTCTGTTTAATCATTAGTCCTAACCCTGCTGAAATATGTGTTAAACGAGTAAGAAAATGTAGCTACTTAGTTAGCTGCTTTTTTTCACGAGCAAGGCTATGGCAGGAAGTTATAATATGAGTCACTTGCTTCAGTGTCTAAGCCACACCCAATTTGCTTTCTCGCCCTACTGGTTTAGCAGCGAGTTGATACAGTGTCCTTGAAAGCACTCCACACACTGACTTTCTTTTCTGTCTTACCCTAATAAGACTCTTCTACTTCTACTCATGTGTCTGTTTAATCTCAACAGACCCTTGACTCAGTTGAGATGGAGAATGAAAGCAATTAAAGAAATGAAGCTTTTCGTATTGTCTGCTTGCATGACTGGTGCAAAGCAACACTGTTGTACTTGAGTAACCTGCTTTATAGTGTCAAAGCCTCACCCCAATTGTTTATCTTTGTCTCCGTTTAGCAGAGTATGTTATATAGTACCTTTGAAGCACACAACACACACTGATTCTTCTTTCTTCTTTTTTTAACTTAAATAAGACCACATCTATTTCTATAAAGAATCTGTCTGTTAATTCAACATACCTTGACCCTGCTAAGATATATATAAATAATGAGAAAATGTAGCTTTTGTAAGCTTTTCTGTCAACAAGCAAGGCTTGCAACAGGAGTTGCATTAGAGTCACTTTCTCAGTGTCTAAGACACCCCAATTAAGCTCTTCTCCTACTGGCTTAGCAAATTAAGTTGATACAGTGCCCTTCTAGCACACAACACACCTATTTCTTTTCTTTTTTTTAACCCCATTAGGCTTCTCGACTTCTAAAGTATCGTTAATCAACAGATCCTGACTCGCTGAGATATATGTTAAATTACTGAAATGTAGTTTTTAGTTAGCTGCTATATGCTCTATAAGCAATTATAGTAACAAAGTTGTAGTTTGAGTCATCTGCTTTACTGTGTATTCGACACCCATTGTTTTCTCCAACTGGTTTAGCAAAGTGTTGATACAGTACTTTTTGAACACAAGACACTCTGACTTTCTTTCTTTCAACCCTAAATGCGACCTTTTCACTTCTAATAAAGTATATGTTTGATTAATCTCACAGACTCATGATATATTGTTAAATTAAAAGAAAATGTAACTTCTTTTCTTTATGCTTTCTGTTGATGCTAGCAACAGAAGTTGCATTGAGTCACCTGTTACAGTGTCAAAGTCTCAGACCCATTGTTATTTCTAGTCCTACTGGTTAGTAAAGTATATTGATACGGTGCCCTTCTCAGCACACAACACACACTGATTTTTTTTCTTTTCTTTTTTAATTATGTCAAGACCCCATCTATTTCTAATAAAGAATTGTCTTCAATCTCACTAGACCCTGACCCTGCTGAGATATAAGTGTTAAATTAAGAAATGTAGCTTTTGTTAGCTGCTTTCTCATTACAAAAAAGTCTAGCAACAGAAAGTTGCATTTGAGTCACTGCTAGTGTTACTTACTCAATTAAGTTTCTGTCTCCTACTGGTTTAGCAAAGTAAGTTGATACAGTACCTTTCACAGCACACAGCACAAATGGACTTTCTTTCTTTTCTCTCTTTTTTCAACACTAAATAAGACCCCTACTACTTCTAATAAAGAATCTGTCTGCTTAATGTCAGCAGACCCTGAGTCCTGCCGAGATATGAGTGCTAAATTAATAAGAAAATGAACTTTTTAGTTAGCTGCTTTCCTCGGGATGGCTACCATGTGAAGTTGTTCTTTGAGTCACCTGTTTTAGTGTTGCTTCACACCCCACTTGCTTCCTCCTCCACTGGTTTAGCAAGTAGTGTTGATCCAGTGCCTTCTCAGCACACACACACACTTTCTTTCTTTCTTTTCTTTTTTAACTTTAATAGGACCCTTCTACTTCTAAAGTATCTGTCTGTTTAATGTCACGACCCTGACTCCGGTTGAGATACATGTGTTCAATTAAAAGAATATGTAGCATCTTGTTGAAGGTTTTCTGCCCACAATCAATTTATAACAGAAGTAGTACTTGAGTCAACATTTTTAGGTTCTGGGTTACCCCCCATTAAGCTTCTCTCCTCCTACTGGTTTAGCAAAGTAAGTTGATACAGTACCTTCACAGCACACAACACACACTGACTTCTTCTTCTTTTCTTTTTAACCCTTAATAAGACCTCCTACTTCTATTGCAGTATCTGTTGCGTAATTCAATGGACTATGACTCGCTGAGATTTAAGTGTTAAATTAAAAAGCAATGTGCTTCTTTAGTTAGCTGCTTTCTGTTCCACACAAGGCTAGCAACAGAAGTTGTATGAGTTACCTGTTTTATAGTGTGTCTGCTACACCCCAATTATGCTCTCTGCTCCTACTGGTTTAGCAAAGTAGTTGACAGTACCCTTTCTCTGCACACAACATTCACGACTTTTTCTTTTCTTTTCTTTTTAACTCTAACAAGACCCTTCACTCCTAATAAAATACATGTCTGCTTAATCTCAACAGACCCTGACTTCGTTGAGATATATGTTAAATTATTAAGAAAATGTAGCTTTTTAGTTATTGCTTGCTCAATGCTGCTGTTTGCAGAAGTTGTAATTTGAGTCTCCTGTTTATAGTGTCAGCCACACCAATTAAGCTATCTCTCATCCTACTGGTTTAACAAAGTAATTTGATACAGTACCCTTCACAGCACACAACACACACTGACTTTCTAACTTTTTTTTAACTCTAAATAAGACACATTCTACTTCCGATAAAGATTCTGTCTGCTTAATCTCACAGGCCCAACTCCGTAGAAATTTATGTGTTAGCGAGTAGAATGTAACTATTTTCTTTAGTTGCGCTTTTTCTATGAGCAAGGTTAGCAGCAGGAAGTTGTAATTTGAGTCACCTGCTTTCATAGTGTGTATGCCACTCCCCAATTAAGCTCTCTGTCCTCCTACTGGTTTAGTAAAGTAAGTTGATACAGTACCTTTCACAGCACACAGCACAAACTGACTTTCTTTCTTTTCTTTCTTTTTTCAACACTAAATAAGACCCCTTCTACTTCTAATAAAGAATCTGTCTGCTTAATGTCAGCAGATCCTGAGTCCTGCTGAGATATGAGTGCTAAATTAATAAGAAAATGTAACTTCTTTTAGTTAGCTGCTTTCTGCCTCGACAAGCAAGGCTACCTCAGGAAGTTGTTATTTGAGCATCTGCTTTCTAGTGTCAGCAACACCCCACTAAGCTTCCTCTCTCTCCTCCTACTGGATTAGCAATGTTGATCCAGTGCCCATCTCAACACACAACACACACTGATTTTTTTCTTTTTTTTTTTTTTAACCTTCAATAGACCCTTCTACTTATCATGTCTGTCTGTTTGTCAATAGACCCTGACTCTGTTGAGATACAAGTGTTGTTTAAAAGAATATGTAGTATCTTTAGTTAGTTGATTTTGCTCCACAATCAATTCTAGTAACAGGAAGTAGTAATTGAGTCAACACTTTTGTGTCTGCCGACACCCCATTAAGCTTCTCCTCCTACTGGTTTAGCAAAGTGTTGATACAGCACCATTCACAGCACAACACACACTGATTTTCTTTCTTTCTTTTTTTAACCCCATAAGACCTCCCATTTAACATATCTTCTGCATAACTCACGGACCTGACTCTGCTGAGATTATAAGAATTAAAACAAAATAGCTTCTTTTAGTTAGCTGCTTTCTGCCCACAAGGCTAGCAATGGAAGTTCTAATCTGAGTTACTGTTTTATAGTGTGTTCTTCACACTCCCAATTATGCTCTCTCTGTTCTTACTGGTTTAGCAAAGTAGGTTGATACAGTACCTTTCTCTGGACACAACACCACTGACCTCTTCTTTTCTTTCCTTTTAACCTAATAAGACTTCTTCACTTTTGTATTAAAATATAAAGTCTGAAGACCCTCAAAGACCCTGAGACTCCTGCTGAGATATAAGTGTTAAATTAATAAGAAAATGTAGCTTCTGTTAGTTAGCTGCTTTCTGCTCAACAAGTAAGGCTTGCAACAGGAAGTTGTAATTTGAGTCAACTGCTTTTATAGTGTCAAAGCCACACACTCAGTTATGCTATCTCTCATCCTACTGGTTTAACTAAGTAATTTGATACAGTACCCTTCACAGCACACAACACACACTGACTTTCTTACTTTTCTTTAACCCTAAATAAGACCCATTCTATTTCTGATAAAGATTCTGTCTGCTTAATCTCAACAGGCCCTAACTCCTGCTGAAACATAAGTGTTAAATGAGGGAGAAAATGTAGCTACTTTTAGTTAGCTGCGTTTTGCTCTATAAGCAAGGCTAGCGGCAGGTTGTAATTTGAGTCACCTGGGTTTGTGTGTACGCACTCCCCAATTAAGCCTCTGTCCCCACTGGTTTAGCAAAGTAAGTTGATACAGTACCTTTCGCAGCAAACAGCACAAACTGACTTTCTTTCTGTTCTTCCTTTTTTCAACACTAATTAAGACCCCTACTACTTCTAAAAAAGAATCTGTCTGCTTAATGTCAGCAGACCCTGAGTCCTGCTGAGATATGAGTGCTAAATTAATAAGAAAATGTAACTTCTTTTAGATAGCTGCTTTCTGCTCGACAAGCAAGGCTACCATCAGGAAGTTGTTATTTGAGTCACCTGATTTTGGTGTAAGACACCCCCAGTTTCCTCTCTGCTTCCTACTGGTTTAGTAAAAAGTTGATCCATGTTCTCTCAGCACACAACACACACTGACTTTCTTTCTTTTCTTTTTAACCTAAATAGACCCCTTCATTTAATAGTATCTGTCTGTTTAATGTCAACAGACACTGACTCCAGCTGAGATACAATTGTTAAATTAAAAAGGAAATGTAGCATCTTTAAGTTAGCTGCTTTCTGCTCCACAATCAATTCTAGCAACAGGAAGTTGTAATTTGAGTCAACTACTTTTAGTGTCTAAGCAACACCCCCAATTAAGCTCTCTGTCTCCTCCTACTGGTTTAGCAAAGTAAGTTGATACAGTACCCTTCACAGCACACAACACACCCTGACATTCTTTCTTTCTTTTTTAACCCTAATAAGACCCCTTACTTTAATACAGTATCTGTTGCGTAATCTCAATGGACCCTGACTCCTGCTGAGAATAACGTTAAATTAAAACAAAATGTAGCTTTTAGTTAGCTGCTTGCTCCATTGGTAAGGCTAGCACAGAAGGTAATTGAGTCACCTGCTTTTATAGTGTGTCTAAGCACTCCCAATTATGCTCTCTCTGTTCCTACTGGTTAGCAAAGTAGGTTGATACAGTATTCTCTCAGCACACAACACCACTGACTTTCTTTTTTCTTTCTTTTTAACCCTAAATAAGACCTCCTATTTAATAAAATATGTTCGCTTAATCTCAACAGATCTGACTCCTGAGATATAAGTGTTAAATTAATAAGAAAATGTAGTTTTTTGTAGCTGCTTTCTGCTCAACAAGGCTTGCTGCATGGGTTGTAATTTGAGTCACCTGCTTTTATAGTGTCGAAGCCACACACTCAATTAAGCTATCTCTCGTCCTACTGGTTTAACAAAGTAAATTGATACAGTACCCTTCACAGCACACAACACACATTGACTTTTTTACTTTTTTTTAACCCTAAATAAGACCCATTCTACTTCTGATAAAGAATCTGTCTGCTTAATCTCAATAGGCCCTAACTCCTGCTGAAATATAAGTGTTAAACGAGTAAGAAAATGTAGCTACTTTAGTTAGTGCTTTTTGCCCCCACGCAAGGCTAGTAGCAGTAGTTACATGAGTCACTTTCATAGTGTCTGCTTACAACTCCAATTCTAAGCTTTCAGCCCTACTGGTTTAGCGGGGAAAGTTGATAGTATCCTTGAAAGCACTCAACACACTGACTTTCTTTCTGTCTTTTACCCCAATAAGACCCTTCTACTTAATAAAGTATCTGTCTGCTTAATCTCAACAGACCCTGACCCAGCTGAGATATAATTGTAAATTAAAAGAAATGTAGCTTTTTTCATTGTCTGTTTCTGCATGACTGGCAAGTAAAGAACATTGTTGTAATTTGAGTAACCTGCTTTTAGTGTCAAAGCCCCCCCCCAATTGCTATCTCTTGTCCTCCTGGTTTAGCAGAGTATGTTGATAATATCTTTGAAGCAATAACACACACTGATTCTTTCTTTCTTTTCTTTTTAACCCTAAATAAGACCACATCTATTTCTAATAAAGAATCTGTCTGCTTAATCTCAACATACCTGACCTCAAGATATAAGTGTTAAAATAATGAAAATGTAGCTTCTTTAGTAAGCTTTATTTCTGCTCAAGCAAGGCTTGCAACAGGAGTTGTACTTGGAGTCACTTTTCGTAGTGTCTAAGACACACCTCAATTGCTTCTTCTCCCACTGGCTTAGCAAAT
The DNA here is from genome assembly GCA_016271365.2 of Neoceratodus forsteri. NCBI lineage: Eukaryota > Metazoa > Chordata > Ceratodontiformes > Ceratodontidae > Neoceratodus > Neoceratodus forsteri. The sequence continues at coordinate 832,983,758 of CM028137.1, forward strand.
TGTTGATACAGTGCCCTTTCCCAGCACACAACACACACCCATTTCTTTCTTTCTTTTTAACTCATTAGAGCCCTTCACTTAATAGTATCTGTCTGTTAATTCAACAGATCCTGATCTGCTGAGATATATGTTAAATTAATGATAAAATTTAGCTTTTTTTGTTAGCTGTTATATGCCTCTACAATTATAGCAACAGTTAGTTGTAGTTTGAGTCATCTGCTTTACTGTATTCGACACCCCACTTTGCTCTCCTCCAACTGGTTTAGCAAAGTGTTGATACAGTACCCTGAAATCACACAAGACACTCTGACTTTCTTTCTTTTAACCCTAAATAAGACCTTTTCACTTAATAAGTATATGTCTGATTAATCTCAACAGACTCTCGGTTGAGATGAGAATTACAATGAAAAGAAAATGTAACTTTTCGTTTATGCTTTTCTGTTGACAAGCAAGGCTAGCAACATGAAGTTGTAATTTGAGTCACCTGCTTTTACAGTGTCAAAGTCTCAGACCCAATTGAGCTATTTCTAGTCCTACTGGTTTAGCAAAGTATATTGATACAGTACCCTTCACAGCACACAACACACACTGACTTTCTTTCTTTTCTTTCTTTTTTTAATTATAACTAAGACCCCATCTATTTCTAATAAAGAATCTGTCTTCTTAATCTCAACAGACCCTGACTCCTGCTGAGATATAAGTGTTAAATTAATAAGAAAATGTAGCTTCTTTTAGTTAGCTGCTTTCTGCACTACAAAAAAGGCTAGCAACAGAAAGTTGTAATTGAGTCACCTGCTTTCATAGTGTGTACGCCCACTCCCACCAAGCTCTGTCCTCCTACTGGTTTAGCAAAGTGTTGATAGTACTTTTCACAGCACAAGCACAAATGGACTTTCTTTTTCTTTTTTTTCAACACCAATAAGACCCCTACTACTTATTGAAGAATCTGTCTGTTTAATGTCACAGACCCTGAGTCCCGTTGTAGATATGAGGTAATTAATAAGAAAATGAAACTTTTTAGTTAGCTGCTTTCCCCACAAGCAAGGCTACCATCAGGTTGTTATTTGAGTCATTTGCTTCTTAGTGTACATGTTACACCCCATTAAGGTTTCTCCTCCTATTGTTTAGTACAACAGTTGATCCAGTGCCCTTTCTCACACACAACACACACTGACTTTCTTTTTTTTCTTTCTTTTTTAACCTTACATGACCCTTCTACTTCTGTGCAGCATTCGTCTGTTTACACGTCAACAGACCCCACCCTGGCTGAGATACAAGTTCAATTGTGTTAATATGTAGTATCTTTAGTTAGCTTTCTGCTCCACAATCACCTTGAGTAACAGGAAGTAGTAATTTGAGTCAACTACTTTAGTGTTCCGGCACCCCCCCACGTTTCTCCCTCCTACTGGTTTAGCAAAGTGTTGATACAGTATCTTCACAGCACACAACACACTGATTTTTCTTTCTTTCTTTTAACCCTTATAAGACCTCCCCTACTTCATTGGAGTATCTGTCGTGTGATCCAATGGACTAGACTGCTGAGATTTATGTTAAATTTAAAAACAAATGTAGCTTTTAGTTAGCTGCTTTCTCTCACAATCAAGGCTAGCAATGGAAGTTGTAATATGAGTTACTGCTTTATAGTGTGTCTGCGCCACCCTAATTATGCTTCTGTTCTACTGGTTTAGTAAAGTAGGTTGATACAGTATTCTTCTCAGCACACAATATTCACTGACTTCTTTCTTTTCTTTTTTAACCCAATAAGACCCTTCTACTCCTAATAAATATGTCTGCTTAATCAATAGACCCTGATTTCTTGATATAAGTGTTAAATTCATAAGAAAATGTAGCTTTTTAGCTGCTTGCCTCAACAAGGCTTGCAACAGGAAGTTGTATTTGAGTCACTGCTTTTATAGTCAAAGCCACACACTCAATTGCTTATCTCTCATCCTACTGGTTTAACACAACTGATACAGCACCTTCAGCACACAACACACACTGACTTTCTTTACTTTTTTTACCTCTAATAAGACATTCTCACTCCGATAAAGATTCTGTCTGCTTTAATCTCACCAGGCCCTAACTCCTGTTGAAATTTAAGTGTTAGACTAGTAAGAAAACGTAGTTACTTTAGTTGGGTCGTGCTTGCTCTATGAGCAAGGCTAGCAGCAGGAAGTTGTAATTTGAGCACCCGCTTCATAGTGTGTATGCCAATTCCCACCAAGCCTCTCTATCCTACTGCTCTGCAGTGTTGATACAGTACCTTCAGCACACAGCACAAACTGACTTTTTTTTTTCTTTCTTTTTTCAACACTACTAAGACCCCTTCTACTTAAATAACAATCACATGTCAGCAGATCCGAGTCCCGGTTGGAGATATGAGTGCTAAATTATCACAAGAAAAGGTAACTTCTTTAGTTGCTGCTTCTGCTCGGCTGCTGCTACCTTCTGTTGTTATTTGAGTCATCTGTTTTCTTAGTGTGTCAGCAACACCCCACCTGTTTCCTCTCCTCCTACTGATTAGCAACAAAGTTGATCCAGTGCCCATCTCAATAATACACCGACCCTTTCTATTTTCTTTAACTCAATAGACCCTCTACTTCTATAAAATATCTGTCTGTTTACGTCAACAGACCGACCGCTGAGATACAAGTGTTAAATTAAAAGAATATGCATCGTTTAGTTAGCTGATTTCTGCCCACAATCAATTTAGCAACAGGAAGTAGAATTTGATTAACTACTTTAAAGCCACATCCCCCAATTAAAGTCTCTCTCCTCCTACTGGTTTAGCAAAATCCAGATGATACAGTACCGTTCCAGCACACAACACACACTGACTTTCTTTCTTTTCTGCCTTTTTTAACCCAAAATAAGACCCCTTCAACTTCTGATAAAGTATCTGCCTACTTAATCTCAACAGTATCTGACTCTTGCTGAGATATTAGTGTTAAGGTAATATCAAAATGTAGCTTCTTTTAGTTTTCTGCTTTCTACTCTACAAGCAAGGCTAGCAACAGAAGTTGTAATTTGAGTCAACTGCTTTCATAGTGTCTATGCCACCCCCAATTAAGCTCTCTCTCCTCCTACTGGTTTAGCAAAGTAAGTTGATGCAGTACCCTTCACAGCACACAACATACACTGACTTTCTTTCTTTTCATTCTTTTCTTATCCCTAAGTAAGACCCCTTCTACTTCTAAAAAAGTATCTGTCTGCTTAACGTCAACAGACCCTGACTCCTGCTGAGTTATAAGTGTTAAATTAATTAGAAAATGTAGCTTCTTTTTGATAGCTGCTTTCTAGTCTGCCAGCAAGGCTAGCAACAGGAATTTGTAATTTGAGCCATGTGCTTTTGTAGTGTCTAAGCGACATCCCCAATTAAGCTCTGTCTACTCCTACTGGTTTAGCAAAGAAAGTTGATACAGTACCCTTCACAGCACACAACACAAACTGACATTCTTTCTTTTCTTTCTTTTCTTAACCCTAAGTAAGACCCCTTCTACTTCTAATAAATAATCTGTCTGCTTAATCTCAACAGACCCTGACTCATACTGATATAAGTGTTAAATTAATAAGAAAATGTAGCTTCTTTCATTTAGTTGCTTTCTGCTCTACAAGCAAGGCTAGCAACAGGAAGTCGTAATTTGAGTCACCTGCTTTTATGGTGTCTAAGCAACCCAACAATTAAGCTCTCTCTCCTCCTATTGGTTTAGCAAAGTAAGTTGATACTGTACCCTTCACTGCACACAACACACACTGACTTTCTTTCTTTTCTTTCTTTTTTTAATCCTAAATAAGACCCCTTCTACTTCTTATAAAGTATCTGCCTACTTAATCTCATCAGACCCTGTCTCCTGCTGAGATATAAGTGTTAAATTAATAGGAAAATGTAGCTTCTTTTAGTTTGCTGCTTTCTGCTCTACAAGCAAGGCTAACAACCAGAAGCTATAAATTGAGTCACCTGATTTTATATTGTCAGAGCCAAACCTCCAATTAAGCTCCATCTCCTCCTGCTGGTTTATCATAGTAAGTTGATACAGTACCCTTCCAGCACACAACACACACCGAATTATTTTTTCTTTCTTTTTTATCCATAAATAACACCACTTTACTTCTAATAAAGTATCTTTCTGCTTAATCTCAACAGACCCTGACTCCTGCTGAGATATAAGTGTTAAATTAATAAGAAAATGTAGCTTATTTTAGTTAGTTGCTTTCTGCTCTACAAGCAAGGCTAGCAACAGGAAGTTGTAATTTTAGCCACCTGCTTTCATAGTGTCTAAGCCACCCTCATCCCCCAATTAAGCACTCCCTCCTCCTACTGGATTAGTAAAGTAAGTTGATACAGTACCATTCACAACAGACAACACAGACTGACTTTCTTTTTCTTCCTTTTTTAAACCCTAAATAAGACCACTTCTACTTCTAATAAAATATCTCTCTGCTTAATCTCAACAGACCCTGACTCCTGCTGAGATATAAGTGTTAAATTAAAAAGAAAATGTAGCTTATTTTAGTTAGCTGCTTTCTGCTCTACAAGCAAGGCTAGCAAGAGGAAGTTGTAATTGGATTCACCTGCTTTCAAAGTGACTAAGCCACACCTCCAATTATGCTCTCTCTCCTCTTACTGGTTTAGCAAAGTAAGTTGATACACTACCCTTCACAGCAAACTACACTCACAGACTTTCTTTCTTTTCTTTCTTTTTTTAACCCTAAATAAGACCCCTTTACTTCTAATAAAGTATATTTCTGCTTAATCTCAACACACCCTGACTCCTGCTGATATAAGTGTTAAATTATTAGAAATGTAGCTTCTTTTAGTTAGTTACTTTCTGCTCTACAAGCAAGGCAAGCCACAGGAAGTTGTAATTTGAGTCACCTGCTTTTATAGTGTCTTAGTCAAACTCCTAATTAAGATCTCTCTCCTCCAACTGGTTTAGTAAAGTAAGTTGATACAGTACCCTTCACATCCTTAACACACACTGATTTCCTCCTTTTCTTTCTTTTTTAACTCTAAATAAGACCCCTTCTACTTCTAATAAAGTATCAGTCTGCTTAACCTCAACAGACCATGACTCCTGTTGAGGTATAAGTGTTAAATTAATTAGAAAATGTAGCTTCTTTTAGTTTTCTGCTTTCTGCTCAGCAAGCAAGGCTAGCAAATGGAAGTTGTAATTTGCGTCACCTACTTTTATAGTGTCTAAGCCACATCCCCAGTTAAGCTATCTATCCTCCTACTGGTTTAGCAGAGTAAGTTGATATAGCACCCTTCACAGCACACAAAACACATTGACTTTCTTTATTTGCTTTCTTTTTTAACCTTAAGTAAGACCCCTTCTACTTCTGATAAAAAATATGTCTGCTTCATCTCAACAGACCCTGACTCCTGCTGAGATATAAGTGTTAAATTAATAAGAAAATGCAGCTTCTTTTATTTAACTGCCTTCTGCTCTACAAGGAAGGCAAGCAACAGGAAATTGTAATTTGAGTCACCTGATTTTATAGTGTCTAAGCCACACTCCCAATTATGCTCTCTCTCTCCTCCCACTGGTTTAGCAAAGTACTCTCTCTCTCTCATCCTACTGGTTTAGCAAAGTAAGTTGATACAGTACCCTTCACAGCATGCAAAACACAGTGACTTTCTCTCTTTTTTGTTTCTTTTTTTAACCCCTTCTACTTCTAATAAAGTCTGCTTCATTTCAACAGACCCTGACTCCTGCTGAGATATAAGTATTAAATTAATAAGAAAATGTTGCTTGTTTTAGTTAGCTGCTTTCTGCTCTACAAGCTACGCTAGCAACAGGAAGTTGTAATTTGAGACACCTGCTTTTATAGTATCTAAGCTACCCCACAATTAACTCTATCTCCTACCACTGGTTTTGCAAAGTAATTTGATACAGTACCCTTCACAGCACAAAACACACACTGACTTTCTTTCTTTTCTTTCTTTTTAACCCTAAATAAGACCCCTCTAGTTCTAATAATCTATCTGTCAGCTTAACCTCACCAGACCCTGATTCATGCTGAGATATAAATGTTAAATTAATAAGAAAATGTAGCTTCTTTTAGTTAGCTGCTTTCTGCTCTTCAAGCAAGGCTAGCAACAGGAAGGTGTAATAAGAGTCTCCTGATTACACAGTGTCTAGGACACCCCCTAATTAAGCTCTCTCTCCTCCTACTGATTTAGTAAAGTAAGTTGATGCAGTACCCTTCACAGCACACAGTAGACACTGACTTTTTATCTTTTCTTTCTTTTTTAAACCCTACATAAGACCCCTTCTATTTCTAATAAAGTATCTGTCTGCTTAATCTCAACAGACGCTTACTCCTGCTGAGATATAAGTGTTAAATTAATAAGAAAATGTAGCTTCTTTTAGTTAGCTGCTTACTGCTCTACAGGCAAGGCTAGCAACAGGAAATTGTAATATGAGTAACCTGCTTTTATAGTGTCTAAGCCACACTCCCAATTTAGCTCTCTCTCTCTCTCCCCCTACTGGTTTAACAAAGTAAGTTGATACAGTACCCTTCACAGCACACAACATACACTGACTTACTTTCTTTTGTTTCTTTTTTTACCCCTATATAAGACCCCTTCTACGTCTAATAAAGTCTGCTTAATCTCAACAGACCCTGACTGCTGCTGAGATAAAACTGTAAAATTAATTAGAAAATGTAGCTTCTTTTAGTTAGCTGCTTTCTGCTCTACAAGTTAGGCTAGCAACAGGAAGTTGTTATTTGAGACATCTGCTTTTACAGAGTCTATGCCGCCCCACCATTAAGCTCTCTCCTCCTCCTACTGGTTTAGCAAAGCAAGTTGATGCAGTACCTTCACAGCACACACACACACTGACTTTCTTTCTTTTCTTTCTTTTTAACCCTAAATAAGACCCTTCTACTTCTAATTAAGTATCTGTCTGCTAACGTCAACAGACTCTGACTCCTCCTGAGATGTAGGTGTTAAATTAATAAGAAAATGCAGCTTCTTTTAGTTAGCTGCTTTCTGCTCTAAGAAAGGCTAGCAACAGGAAATTGTAATTTGAGTCACCTGCTTTTATAGAGTTAAGCCACACTCAATTAAGCTCTCTCTCTCTCCCACTGGTTTAGCAAAGTACTCTATCCCTTCTACTGGTTTAGCAAAAGTAAGTTGATACAGTACCCTCTCAGCATGCAACACACACTGACTTTCTCTCTTTTGTTTCTTTTTAAACCTACATAAGACCCTTCTACTTCTAATAAAATCTGCTTAATCTCACCAGACCCAGATTCATGCTGAGATATAAGTGTTAAATTACTAAGAAAATGTAGCTTCTTTTAGTTAGCTGCTTTCTGCTCTTCAAGTAAGGCTAGCAACAGGAAGTTATAATTTGAGTCAATTGCTTTCATAGGGTCTATGCCACCCCCCCTCCCAATTAAGCTCTCTCTTCTCCTACTGGTTTAGCAAAGTCAGTTGATGCAGTACTCTTCACAGCACACAACTCACACTGACTTTCTTTCTTTTCTTTTTTTTAACCCTAAATAAGACCCCTTCTACGTCTAATAAAGTATCTGTCTGCTTAAAGTCAACAGACCCTGACTCCTGCTGAGATATAAATGTTGAATTATTCCAAAAATGTACCTTCTTTTACTTAGCTGCTTTCTGCTCTACAAGCAAGGCAAGCAAAAAGAAATAGTAATTTGAGTCACCTGCATTTATAGTATCTGAGCCACTCCCAATAAAGCTCTCTCTCTCCCAGTACTGGTTTAGCAAAGTAAGTTGAAACAGTACCCTTCACAGCACACAACACACACTGACTTTCAATTTTTTCTTTCTTTTTTTAACCCTAAATAAGACCCCTTCTACTTCTAATAAAACATCTGCATGCTTGATCTCAACAGACCCAGACTCCTGCTGAGACATAAACGTTGAGTTATTCAGAAAATGTACCTTCCTTTACTTAGCTGCTGTCTGCTCTACAAGCAAGGCAAGCAACTGGAAATTGTAATTTGAGTCACCTGCATTTATAGTATCTAAGCCACTCCCAATAAAGCTCTCTCTCTCCTACTACTGGTTTAGCAAAGTAAGTTGAAACAGTACCCTTCACAGCACACAACACACACTGACTTTCTATTTTTTCTTTCATTTTTTAACCCTTAATATGACCCCTTTTACTTCTAATAAAGTGTCTGTCTGCTTAATCTCAACAGACCCTGACTACTGTTGAGATAGCAGTGTTAAATTAATGAGAAAATTTTGCTTTTTTTAGTTAGCTGCTTTCTGCTTTACAAGCTAGGTTAGCAATAAGAAGTTGAAATTTGAGTCACCTGGTTTTATAGTGCCTAAGCCACCCCCCAACTAAGATCTCTCTCCCCCTACTGGTTCAGCGAAGTAAGTTGATACAGTTCCCTACACAGCACACAACACACACTGACTTTCTTTCTTTTTTTAGCCCTAAATAAGACCACTTCTACTTTTAATAAAGTATCTGTCTGCTTAAACTCATCAGTCCCTCACTCCTGCTGTGATGTAAGTATTAAATTAATTAGAAAATGCATCTTCTTTAGTTAGCTGCTTTCTGTTCTACAAGCAAGGCTAGCAACAGAAAGTTGTAATTTGAGTCACCTGCTTTTATAGTGTCTAAGCCACTCTCCAATTAAGTTCTCTCTCTTCCTCTTCGTTTAGCAAAGTAAGTTGATACAGTACCTTTCTCAGCACACAACACACACTGACTTTCATTCTTTTCTTTCTTTTTTTAACCCAAAATAAGACCCCTTCTACTTCTAATAAAGTATATGTCTGCTTAATTTCAAAAGACCCTGACTGCTGATGAAATATAAGTGTTAAATTAATATGAAAATGTAGCTTCTTTTAGTTAGTCGCTTTCTGTTCTATAAGCAAGGCTAGCAACAAAAAGTTGTAATTTGAGTCACCTGCTTTTATGGCATCTAAGCCACCCCCCAATTAAGCTCTCTCTCCTCCTACTGGTTTGGCAAAGTAAGTTGATACACTACCCTTCACAGCACACAACACACACTGACTTTTTATCTTTTCTTTCTTTTTTAACCATAAATAAGACCCCCTCTACTTTTAATAAAGTGTCTGTCTGCTTAAGCTCAACAGACCCTGACTCCTGCTGAGATATAATTGTGAAATTAATAAGAAAATGTAGCTTCTTTTAGTTAGCAGCTTTCAGCTCTGGAAGCAAGGAAAGCAACAGGATGTTGCAGTTTGAGTCACCTCCTTTTATTGTGTCTAAGCCACACCCCAATTAAGCTATCTCTCCTCCTACTGGCTTAACAAAGTAAGCTGATATAGAACCCTTTACTGCACACTACACACACTGACTTTCTTTCTTTTTTTAACACTAAATAAGACCCCTTCTACTTCTAGTAAAGTGTCTGCCTGCTTAATCACAACAGAGCCTGACTCCTGCTGAGATATAAGTATTAAATTAATAGGAAAATGCAGCTTCTTTTAGTTAGGTGCTTTCTGCTCTACAAGCAAGGCTAGCAACAGGAAGCTGTAATTTGAGTTACCTGATTTTATAGTGTCTAAGCCTCACCTCCGATTAAGCTCTCTCTCCTCCTACTGGTTTAGCAAAGTAAATTGATACAGTACCCTTTCCAGCACACAATACACACTGACTTTCTTTCTTATCCTTCTTTTTTAATCCTAAATAAGACCCCTTCTTCTTTTAATAAAGTATCTGTCTGCTTAACCTCAACTGACCCTGACTCCTGCTGGGATATAAGTGTCAAATTAATAAGAAAATGTAGCGACTTTTAGTTAGCTGCTTTCTGCTAAACAAGCAAGGTTAGCAACAGGAAGTTGTAATTTGAGTCACCTGATTTTATAGTGTCTATGCCACTTCCCCAATTAAGCTATTTCTCCTCCTACTGGTTTAGCAAAGTAAGTTGATATACTACCCTTCACAGCACCCAACACACTTTGACTTTCTTTCATTTCTTTCTTTTTTTAACCCTAAGTGAAACCCCTTCTACTTCTGATAAAGTATATGTCTGCTTCATCTCAACAGACCCTGACTCCTGCTGAGATATAAGTATTAAACTAATAAGAAAATGCAGCTTCATTTACTTAGCTGCTTTCTGCCCTACAAGCAAGGCTAGCAACAGAAAATTGTAATTTGAGTCAGCTGCTTTTATAGTGTCTAAGCCACAGTCTCAATTAAGCTCTCTCTCTCCTCCTACTGGTTTAGCAGAAATCTCTCTCTCTGCTCCTACTGGTTTAGCAAAGTAACTTGATACAGTACCGTTCACAGCACACAACACACACTGACTTTCTTTCGTTTCTTTCTTTTTTTAACCCTAAGTAAGACCCCTTCTACTTCTGATAAAATATCTGTCTGCTTAATCTCAACAGACCCTGACTCCTGCTGAGATAAAAGTGGAATATTAATAAGAAACTGTAGTTTCTTTGAGTTAGCTACTTTCTGCTCTACAAGCAAGGCTAGCAGCAAGAAGTTGTAATTTGAGTTGCCTGCTTTCATAGTCTCTAACCCACTCCCCATTAAGCTCTCTCTCCTCTTACTGGTTTAGCAAAGTAAGTTGATACTGTTCCCTTGACAACACAGAACACACACTGTCTTTCTTTCTTTTCTTTCTTTTTTTAACAATAAATAAGATCCCATCTACTCTTAATACAGTTTCTGTCTGCTTAATCTCAACAGATCCTGACTCCTGATGAGATATAGGTGTTAAATTAATAAGAAAATTTGGCTTCTTTTAGTTAACTGCTTTCTGCTCTACAAGCAAGGCTAGCAACATAGAAGTTGTAATTTGAGTCACCTGCTTTTACAGTGTCTAAGCCACATCCCCAGTTAAGCTATTTCTCCTCCTACTAGTTCAGCAAAGTAAGTTGATCTGCTAGCCTTCACTGCAAACAACACACACTGACTTTCGTTCTTTTCTTCCTTTTTTTAACCATAAATAAGACCTCTTCTACTTCCAATAAAGCATCTGTCTGCTTAAGCTCAACAGACCCTGACTCCTGCTGAGTTGTAAGTGTTAAATTAGTTTCAAAATGTATCTTCTTTAGTTAGCTGCTTTCTGCTTTACAAGCAAGGCTAGCAACAGGAAGTTGTAATTCGACTCACCTGCCTTTATAGTGTCTAAGCCACTCTCTAATTAAGCTCTCTGTCTTCCTCTTCATTTAGCAAAGTAAGTTGATACAGTACCTTTCTCAGCACACAACACACACTGACGTTCTTTCTTTTCTCTTGTTTTTAACCTTAAAAAAGACCCCTTTTACTTCTAATAAAGAATATGTCTGCTTAATTTCAACAGACCCTGACTACTGCTGAGACATAAATGTTAAATTAATTTGTAAATGTAACTTCTTTTAGTTAGCCGCTTTCTGTTCTACAAGCAAGGCTAGCAACAGGAAGCTGTAATTTGAGTCACCTGCTTTTATAGTGTCAAAGCCACCCCCCAATTAAACTCTATCTCATCCTACTTGTTTAGCAAAGTAAGTTGATACAGTACCCTTCACAGCACACAACACACATGACTTTCTTTTCTTTCTTTTTAAACCTAAATAAGACCCTTCTGCCTCTAATAAAGTATCTGTCTGTTTAACCTCAACAGACACTGACTCCTGCTGAGATAAAAGTGTTAAATTAATAAGAAAATGTAGCTTCTTTTAGTTAGCTGCTTTCTGCTCTACAAGCAAGGCTAGCAAGAGGAAGTTGTAATTTGAGTCACCTGCTTTTACAGTGTCTAAGCCACATCCCCAATTAAGCTATTTCTCCACCGACTGGTTTAGCAAAGTAAGTTGATATACTACCCATCACAGCACACAACACACATTGACTTTCTATCTTGTCTTTCTTTTTTCAACCCTAAGGAAGACCCCTTCTACTTCTGATATAGTATCTGTCTGCTTCATCTCAACAGTCGCTGGCTCCTGCTGATATATAAGTAAAAAATTAATAAGAAAATGCAGCTTCATTTATTTAGCTGCTTTCACCTCTTCAAGCAAGGCTAGCAACAGGAAATTGTAATTTGAGTCACCTGCTTTTATAGTGTCTAAGAAACATTCCCAATTAAGCTCCATCTCTCCTCCTACTGGTTTAGCAAAGTAACTTGATACAGTACCCCTCACAGCAAACAACACACACTGACTTTCTTCCTCTTTTTTCTTTTTTTAGCTCTAAATAAGTCCCCTTCTACTTCTAATAAAGTATCTGTCTGCTTAATCTGAACCAACCCTAACTAATGCTGAGATATGTGTTAAATTAGTAAGAAAATGTAGCTTCTTTTAGTAAGCTGCTTTCTGTTCTGCAAGCAAGGCTAGCATCCTGAAGTTGCAATTTGAATCACCTGCTTTTATAGCATCTAAGTCATCCCCCAATTTATCTCTCTCTCCTCCTACTGGCTTAGCAAAGTAAGCTGATACAGTACCCTTCACTTCACACAACACACACTGACTTTCTTTCTTTTTTTAACACTAAATAAGACCCCTTCAACTTCTAACAAAGTGTCTGCCTTCTTAATCTCAACAGACCCTGACTCCTGCTGTGATATAAGTGTTAAATTGATAGGAAAATGAAGCTTCCTTTAGTTAGCTGCTTTTTTCTCTACAAGCAAGGCTAGCAACAGGAAGCTGTAATTTCAGTCACCTGATTTTATAGTGTCAAAGCCACATCTCCGATTAAGCTCTCTCTCTCCTCCTTCTGGATTAGCTGAGTTAGCTTATACAGTACCTTTCACAGCACAAAACACACACTGACTTTCTTTCTTTTTTTAACACTAAATAAGACCCCTTCTACTTCTAATAAAGTGGTTGCCTGCTTAATCTCAACAGACCCTGACTTGTGCTGAGATATAAGTGTTAAATTAAAAAGAAAATGCAGCTTCTTTTAGTTAGTTGCTTTCTACTCTACAAGCAAGGCTAGCAACAGGAAATTGTAATTTGAGTCACCTGCTTTTATAGTGTCTAAGCCACACTCCCAATTAAGCTATCTCTCTCCTCCTACTGGTTTAGCAAAGTACTCTCTCTGCTCCTACTTTTTTAGCAAAGTAACTTGATACAGTACCCTTCACAGCACACAACACACACTGACTTTCATTCTTTTCTTTCTTTTTTAACCCTAAAAAACACCCCTTCTACTTTTAATAAAGTACCTGTCTGCTTAACCTCAAAAGACCCAGGTTCCTGCTGAGATATAAGTGTTAAATTAATTAGAAAATGTAGCTTCTTTAGTTAGCTGCTTTCTGCTCTACAAACAAGGCTAGCAACAGGATGTTGTAATTTGAGTCACCTGCTTTTATAATGTCTAAACCACATCCCCAATTAAGCTATTTCTCCTCCTACTGGTTTAATAAAGCAAGTTGATATACTACCCTTCACAGCACACAGCACATATTGACTTTTTTCTTTTCTTTCTTTTATTAACCCTAGGGAAGACCCCTTCTACTTCTGATAAAATATCTGTCTGCTTAATCTCAACAGACCCTGACTCCTGCTGAGATAAAAGTGGAAAATTAATAAGAAACTGTAGTTTCTTTGAGTTAGCTACTTTCTGCTCTACAAGCAAGGCTAGCAGCAAGAAGTTGTAATTTGAGTTGCCTGCTTTCATAGTCCCTAACCCACTCCCCCATTAGCTCTTTCTTCTCTTACTGGTTTAGCAAAGTAAGTTGATACTGTTCCCTTGACAACACAGAACACACACTGTCTTTCTTTCTTTTCTTTCTTTTTTTAACAATAAATAAGATCCCATCTACTCTTAATACAGTTTCTGTCTGTTAATCTCAACAGACCCTGACTCCTGATGAATATAGGTATTAATTAATAAGAAAATGTGGCTTCTTTTAGTTAATTGCTTTCTGCTCTACAAGCAAGGCTAGCAACATAGAAGTTGTAATTTGAGTCACCTGCTTTTATAGTGTCTAAGCCACATCCCCAGTTAAGTTATTTCTCCTCCTACTAGTTTAGCAAAGTAAGTTGATCTGCTAGCCTTCACTGCAAACAACACAAACTGACTTTCGTTCTTTTCTTTCTTTTTTAACCATAAATAAGACCTCTTCTACTTCCAATAAAGCATCTGTCTGCTTAAGCTCAACAGACCCTGACTCCTGCTGAGTTGTAAGTGTTAAATTAGTTTCAAAATGTATCTTCTTTAGTTAGCTGCTTTCTGCTCTACAAGCAAGGATGCAGCAGGAAGTTGTAATTCGACTCACCTGCCTTTATAGTGTCTAAGCCACTCTCTAATTAAGCTCTCTGTCTTCCTCTTCATTTAGCAAAGTAAGTTGATACAGTACCTTTCTCAGCACACACACACACTGACATTCTTTCTTTTCTCTTGTTTTAACCTAAATAAGACCCTTTTACTTCTAATAAAGTATATGACTGCTTAATTTCAACAGACCCTGACTACTGCTGAGACATAAATGTTAAATTAATTTGTAAATGTAACTTCTTTTAGTTAGCCGCTTTCTGTTCTACAAGCAAGGCTAGCAACAGGAAGCTGTAATTTGAGTCACCTGCTTTTATAGTGTCAAAGCCACCCCAATTAAGCTCCATCTCATCCTACTTGTTTAGCAAAGTAAGTTGATACAGTACCCTTCACAGCACACAACACACACTGACTTTCTTTTCTTTCTTTTTTAAACCTAAATAAGACCCCTTCTGCCTCTAATAAAGTATCTGTCTGTTTAACCTCAACAGACCCTGGCTCCTGCTGAGATAAAAGTGTTAAATTAATAAGAAAATGTAGCTTCTTTTAGTTAGCTGCTTTCTGCTCTACAAGCAAGGCTAGCAAGAGGAAGTTGTAATTTGAGTCACCTGCTTTTACAGTGTCTAAGCCACATCCCCAATAAAGCTATTTCTCCACCGACTGGTTTAGCAAAGAAAGTTGATATACTACCCTTCACAGCACACAACACACATTGACTTTCTATCTTGTCTTTCTTTTTTTTTAACCCTAAGGAAGACCTCTTCTACTTCTGATATAGTATCTGTCTTCTTCATCTCAACAGACGCTGACTCCTGCTGATATATAAGTAAAAAATTAATAAGAAAATGCAGCTTCATTTACTTAGCTGCTTTCACCTCTTCAAGCAAGGCTAGCAACAGGAAATTGTAATTTGAGTCACCTGCTTTTATAGTGTCTAAGCCACACTCCCAATTAAGCTCCATCTCTCCTCCCTACTGGTTTAGCAAAGTAACTTGATACAGTACCCCTCACTGCAAACAAAACACACTGACTTTCTTCCTCTTCTTTCTTTTTTTAGCCCTAAATAAGTCCCCTTCTACTTCTAATAAAGTATCTGTCTGCTTAATCCGAACCAACCCTAACTAATGCTGAGATATGTGTTAAATTAGTAAGAAAATGTAGCTTCTTTTAGTAAGCTGCTTTCTGTTCTGCAAGCAAGGCTAGCATCCTGAAGTTGCAATTTGAATCACCTGCTTTTATAGCATCTAAGTCACCTCCCAATTAATCTCTCTCTCCTCCTACTGGCTTAGCAAAGTAAGCTGATACAGTACCCTTTACTTCACACAACACACACTGACTTTCTTTCTTTTTTTAACACTAAATAAGACCCCTTCAACTTCTAACAAAGTGTCTGCCTTCTTAATCTCAACAGACCCTGACTCCTGCTGTGATATGTGTTAAATTAATAGGAAAATGTAGCTTCCTTTAGTTAGCTGCTTTTTTCTCTACAAGCAAGGCTAGCAACAGGAAGCTGTAATTTCAGTCACCTAATTTTATAGTGTCAAAGCCACATCTCCGATTAAGCTCTCTCTCTCCTCCTTCTGGATTAGCTGAGTAAGCTGATACAGTACCTTTCACAGCACACAACACACACTGACTTTCTTTCTTTTTTTAACACTAAATAAGACCCCTTCTACTTCTAATAAAGTGGTTGCCTGCTTAATCTCAACAGACCCTGACTTGTGCTGAGATATAAGTGTTAAATTAAAAAGAAAATGCAGCTTCTTTTAGTTAGTTGCTTTCTGCTCTACAAGCAAGGCTAGCAACAGGAAATTGTAATTTGAGTCACCTGCTTTTATAGTGTCTAAGCCACACTCCCAGCTGCTTTCATCTCTCCTCCTACTGGTTTAGCAAAGTAATCTCTGCTCTACTTCTTTTTAGCAAAGTAACTTGATACAGTACCCTTCAAGCACACAGCACACACTGACTTTCATTCTTTTCTTTTCTTTTAACCCTAACACCCTTCTACTTTTAATAAAGTACCTGTCTGCTTAACTCAAAAGACCAGGTTCCTGCTGAGATATAAGTGTTAAATTAATTAGAAAATGTAGCTTTAGTTAGCTGCTTTCTGCTCTACAAACAAGGCTAGCAACAGGATGTTGTAATTTGAGTCACCTGCTTTATAATGTCTAAACCACATCCCCAATTGCTTATTTCTCCTCCCACTGGTTTAATAAAGCAAGTTGATATACTACCCTTCACAGCACACAGCACACATTGACTTTTTCTTTTCTTTTTTATTAACCCTAGGGAAGACCTCTTCTACTTCTGATAAAAATATCTGGTCTGCTTAATCTTAACAGACCCTGACTGCTGCTGAGATAAAAGTGTTAAATTAATAAGAAACTGAGCTTCTTTTTAGTTAGTTACTTTCTGTTTCATGTACAAGGCTAGCAGCAGGAAGTTGTAATTTGAGTTGCCTGATTTCATTGTGTCTAAGCCGCCACCAATTAAGCTCTCTTTTCCAACTGGTTGAGCAAAGTAAGTTGATACAGTAACCTTGGCAACACAGAACACACACTGACTTTCTTTTCTTCCTTTTTTTAACAATAAATAAGATCCCTTCTACTTCAACTACAGTATCTGTCTGCTTAATCTCAACAGATCCTGACTCCTGATGAGATAAAAGTGTTAAATTAATAAGAAAATGTAGCTTCTTTTAGTTAGCTGCTTTCTGCTCTACAAGCAAGGCTAGCAACAGGAAGTTGTAATTTGAGTCATCTGCTTTTATAGTGTGTAAGCCACATTCCCAATTAAGCTCTCTCTCCTCCTTCTGGTTTAGCAAAGTGAGTTGATACAGTACCCTTTTCAGCACACAACACACACTGACTTTCTTTCTTTTCTTTCTTTTTTTAACCCTAAGTAAAACCCCTTCTACTTCTGATAAAGTATCTGCCGGCTTCATCTCAACAGACCCTGACTCGTGCTGAGTTATAAGTGTTAAATTAACAAGAAAATGCAGCTTCTTTTAGTTAGCTGCTTTCTGCTCTACAAGAAAGGCTAGCAACAAGAAACTGTAACTTGAGTCACCTGCTTTTTTTGTGTCTAAACTACACTCCCAAAAAAGAGCTCTCTCTCCTAATACTGATGTTACCAATGTAAGTTGATACAGTACCCTTCACAGCAAAACAACACACACTCACTTTCTTTCTTTTCTTTCTTTTCTTAACCGTAAGTAAGACCCCTTCTACTTCTAATAAAGTATCTGTCTGTTTAATCTCAACAGACCCTGAATCCTGCTGAGATATAAGTGTTAAATTAATAAGAAAATGCAGGTTTTTTTAGTTAGCTGCTTTCTGCTCTACAAGTAAGGCTAGCAACAGGAAGTTGCAATTTGAGTCACCTGCTTTCATAGTGTCTAACCCACCCCCAATTAAGCTCCCTCTCCTCCTACTGGTTTAGCAAAGTAAGTTGATACAGTACCGTTCACAGCACAAAACACACAATGACTTATTTTCTTTTCTTCCTTTTTTAACCCTAAATAAGACCCCTTCTACTTCTAATAAAATATCTGCCTGCTTAATCTCAACAGACCCTGACTCCTGCTGAGATATTAGTGTTAAATTAAAAAGAAAATGTTGCTTCATTTAGTTTCCTGCTTTCTGCTCTACAATCAAGGATCGCAACAAGAAGTTGTAATGTGAGTCACCTGCTTTATATTGTCTATGCCACCCCAATTCGCTGTCTCTCCTTCTATTGGTTTAGCAGTAAGTAGTTGATACAGTACCCTTCGCAGCACACAACACACACTGACTATCTTTCGTTTCCTTCATTTTTTAACCCTAAATGAGACCCCTTCTACTTCTAATAAAGTATCATTCTGCTTAATCTCAAAAGTACCTGACTCCTGCTGAGGTATCAGTGTTAAATTAATAGGAAAATGTAGCTTATTTAGTTAACTGCTTTCTGCTCTTCAAGCAAGGCTAGCAACAGGAAGTTGTAATTTGAGTTACCTGCTTTTATAGTGTCTAAAGCACATCCCCAATTAGGCTCTCTCTCTCTTCCTACTGGTTTAGCAAAGTAAGTTGATACAGTTCCCTTCACAGCACACAAGACACACTGACTTTCTTACTTTTCTTTCTTTTTTTCACCGTAAGCAAGTCCCCTTCTACTTCCAATAAAGTATTTGTCTGCTTAATCTCAACAGACCCTGACTCCTGCTGAGGTATAAGTGTTAAATTAATAGGAAAATGCTGGTTCTTTTAGTTAGCTGCTTTCTTTTCTACAAGTAAGGCTAGCAATAGGAAATTGTAATTGGAGTCACCTGCTTTTATAGTGTCTAAGCCACCCAACAATTAAGTTGCCCCTCCTCCTACTGGTTTAGCAAAGTAAGTTAATGCAGTACCTTTCACAGCACAGAAGACACACTGACTTTCTTTCTTTTCTTTCATTTATTAACCCTAAATAAGACCCCTTCTACTTCTAATAAAGAATCTTTCTGCTTAATCTCAGAAGACGCTAACTCCTGCTGGAATATAAGTGTTAAATTAATAAGAAAATGTAGCTACTTTTTGTTAGCTGCCTTCTGCTCTACAAGCAAGGCTAGTAACAGGAAGTTGTAATTTGAGTCACCTGCTTTTACAGTGTCTAAGCCACATCCCCAATTAAGCAAAGTAAGTTGATACAGTACCCTTCACAGCACACAACACACACTGAGTTTCTTACTTTTCTTTCTTTTTTTAACCATAAGTAACACCCCTTCTACTTCTAATAAAGTATCAGTCTGCCTCATCTCAACAGACCCTGACTCCTGGTGAGATATAAGTGTTAAATTAATAGGAAAATGCAGCTTCTTTTAGTTAGTTGCTTTCTTGTCTAGAAGCAAGACTAGCAACAGGAAATTGTAATTTGAGTCACCTGCTTTAATACTGTCTATGCCTCACTCCCAATTAAGCTGTCCCTCTCCTCCTCCTACTGGTTTAGCAAAGGAAGTTGATACAGTACCCTTCACAGCACAAACACACACTGACTTTCTTTCTTTTGTTTCTTTTTTTACCCCTAAATAAGACCCCTTCTACTACTAATAAACTATTAGTCTGCTTCATCTCAACAGACCCAGATTCCTGCTGAGATATAAGTGTCAAATTAATAAGAAAACGTAGCTTCCTTTAGTAAATTGCTTTCTGCTCTACAAGCAAGGCTCACAACAAGAAGTTGTAATTTGAGTCACATGCTTTTATACTGTCTATGCCACCTCCCAATTACGCTCTCTCTCTTCCTATAGGTTTAGCAAAGTAAGTTGATGCAGTACTCTTAACAGCACACAACACAAACTGACTTTCTTTCTTTTCTTTCATTTTTTAACCCCAAATAAGACCACTTCTACATCTAATGAAGTATCATTCTGCTTAATCTCAAAAGACCCCGACTCCTGCTGAGGTAAAAGTGTTTAATTAATAAGAAAATGTAGCTTCTTTTAGTTAGCTGCTTTCTGCTTTTCAAGCAAGGCTAGCAACGGGAAGTTGTAATTGGAGTCCCCTGCTTTTATAGTGTCTAAGGCACATCCCCAATTAAGCTGTCTCTCCTCCTACTGGTTTAGCAAAGTAAGTTGATACAGTACCCTTCACATCACACAACACACACTGACTTTCTTTTCTTTCTTTTTTTAACCCTAAGTAAGACCCCTTCTACTTCTAGTGAAGTATCTGTCTGCTTCATCTCAACAGACCCTGACTCATGCTGAGATATAAGTGTTAAATTAATAAGAAAATGCAGCTTCTTTTAGTTAGCTGCTTACTCCTCTACAGTCAAGGCTAGCAACAGGAAACTGTAATTTGTATTGCCTGCTTTTATAGTGTCTAAGCCACTCTCCCAATTAAGCTCTCTCTCTCCTCCTACTGGTTTAGCAAAGTAAGTTGATACAGTACCTTTCACAGCACACAACACAGACTGACTTTCTTTCCATTCTTTCTTTTTTTAAATCTAAATAACACCCCTTCTACTTCTAATAAAGTATCTGTCTGCTAAATCTCAAGAGACCCTGACTCCTGCTGAGATATAAGTGTCAAATTAATAAGAAAATGTAGCTTCTTTTAGTGAGATGCTTTCTGCTCTACAAGCAAGGCTAGCAACAAGAAGTTGTAATTTGAGTCACCTGTTTTTATAGTGTCTAAGCTTCCCCCCAATTACGCTCTCTCCTCCTATTGGTTTAGCAAAGTAAGTTGATGCAGTACCCTTCACAGCACAGAAGACACACTGACTTTCTTTCTTTTCTTTCATTTATTAACCTAAATAAGACCCCATCTACTTCTAATAAAGTATCTTTCTGCTTAATCTCACAAGACCCCAACTCCAGCTGAGATATAAGTGTTAAAATAATAAGAAAATGTTGCTTATTTTAGTTAGCTGCTTTTTGCTCTACTAGTAAGGCTACGAACAAGAAACTGTAATTTGAGTCACCTGCTTTTACAGTGTCTAAGCCACATCCCCAATTAAGCTCTCTCTCCTCTTACTGGTTTAGTAAAGTAAGTTGATGCAGTTCTCTTAACAACATACAACACACACTGACTTTATTTCTTTCTTTCATTTTTTAACCCTAAATAAGACCCCTTCTACATCTAATAAAGTATCTGATTGCTTAGTCTCAACAGACCCTGGCTCCTGCTGAGATATAAGTGTAAAGTTAATAAGAAAATGTAGCTTTTTTTAGTTAGCTGTTTTCTACTCTACAAGCAAGGCTAGTAGCAGAAAGTTGTAATTTGAGTTGACTGCTTTCATAGTGTCTAAGTCACCACCAATTAAGCTCTCTCTCCTCCTACTGGTTTAGCAAAGTATGTTGATACAGTACCCTTCACAACACAGAACACACACTGACTTTCTTTCTATTCTTTCTTTTTTAACCATAAATAAGATCCCTTCCAATCCTTATACACTAGTTGTCTGCTTAATCTCAACAGGGCCTGACTCCTTCTGAGATATAAGTGTTAAGTTAATAAAAAAATATAGCTTCTTTTAGATAGATGCTTTCTGCTCTACAAGCAAAGCTCGCATCAAGAAGTTGTAATTTGAGTCACCTGCTTTCATAGTGTCTATGTCACCCCCCAATTAGGCTCTCTATCCTCCTACTGGTTTGGCAAAGTAAGTTGATACAGTACCCTTCACTGCACACAACACATACTGACTTTCTATCTTTTCTTTTTTGTTTTACCCTAAATAAGACCCGTTCTACTTCTAATAAAGTATCTGCCTGCTTAATCTCAACAGACCCTGACTACTGCTGAGATATAAGTGTTAAATTAATAAGAAAATGTAGCTTCTTTTAGTTTACTGCTTTCTGTTCTACAAGTAAGGCTAGCAACAGAAAGATGTAATATGAGTCACCTGCTTTTATAGTATCTAAGCCACCCCCAATTAAGCTCTCTCTCCACCTACTGGTTTAGCAAAGTAAGTTGATTCAGCACCCTTCACTGAACACAACACACACTGAATTCTTTCTATTCTTAATCCTAAATAAGACCACTTCTACTTCTAATAAAGTATCTGTCCGCTTTATCTCAACAGAAACTGTCTTACTGAGATAAAAGTGTTAAATTAATCGGAAAATAAAGCTTCTTTTAGTTAGCTGCTTTCTGCTCTACAAGCAAGGCTAGCAACAAGAAATTATAATTTGAGTCGCCTGCTTTTATAAGGTCTAAGCCACACTCCCAATTAAGCTCTCTCTCCTCCTACTGGTTTAGCAAAGAAGGTTGATACTGTACCCTTCACAGCACACAACTAACACTGACTTGCTATCTTTTCTTTCTTTTTTAACCCTAAATAAGCCCCCTTGTACTTCTAGTAAATCTCACTGCTTAATCCCAACAGACCATGACTCCTGCAGAGATATCTGTGTTACATTAATAAGAAAATGTAGCTTCCTTTAGATAGCTGCTTTCTGCTCTACAAGCAAGGCTAGCAACAGGAAGTTGTAATTTGAGTCACCTGATTTTATAGTGTCTAAACCACCCCACAATTCAGCTCTCTTTCCTCCTACTGGTTTAGCAAAGTTAGTTGATACAGTACCCTTCAGAGCACACAACACACACTGACTTTCTTTTCTTTCTTTTTTTTACCACAAATATGATCCCTTCTTCTTGTAATACAGTATCTGTCTGCTTAATCTCAACAAACCCTGTCTCCTGCTGAGATATATTGTAAGTGTTAAGTTAATGAGAAAATGTGTCTACTTTTAGTTAGCTGCTCTCTGCTCTACAAGCAAGGCTAGCAATTCTCTTTCCTCCTACTGGTTTAGCAAAGTTAGTTGACACAGTACCCTTCACAGCACACCACACACACTGACTTACTTTCTTTCCTTTCTTTTTTTAACCACAAGTAAGACCCCTTCTACTTCTAATAATGTATCTCTCTACAAGCAAGGCTAGCAACAGGAAGTTGTAATTTGAGTCAGCTACTTTTTTAGTGTCTAAGAAATTCTCCAATTAAGCTCCCTGTCCTTTTTTTGGTTTAGCAAAGTAAGTTGCTACAGTATGTTTCATAGCACCCAACACACCCTGGCTTTCTTTCTTTTCTTTTCTTTCTTTTTTTACCCTAAATAAGACCCCTTCTACTTCTAATAAAGTATCTGCCTGCTTAATCTCAACAGACCCTGAATTCTGCTGATATGTAAGAGTTTTATTAAAAAGAAAATGTAGCATATTTTAGATAGCTGCTTTCTGCTCTACAAGCAAGAGTAGCAGCAGGAAGTTCTAATTTGAGTCGCCTCCTTTCATAGTGTCTAAGCCACCCCCTAATTAAGCTCTCTCTCCTCCTACTGGTATAGCAAAGTAAGTTGATAGAGTACCCTTCACAGCACCCAAAACACACTGATTTTCTTCCTTTTCTTTCTTTTTTTAACCATAAATAAGATCCTTTCTACTTCTAATAAAGTGTCTATCTGCTTAATCTCAACAGACCCTGACTTCTGCTGATATAAGAGTTAAATTAATAAGAAAATGTAGCTCCTTTTAGTCAGCTGCATTCTGCTCTACAATCAAGGCTACCAACAGGAAGTTGTAATTTGAGTCACCTGCTTTTGTAGTGTCTAAGTAACACCCCAAATTAATCCCTCTCTCCTCCTACTGCAACACACACTGACTTTCTTTCTTTTCAATCTTTTTTTAGCACTAAATAAGAGCCCTTCTACCTCTAATAAAGTATCTGTCTGCTTAAATTCAACAGACCCTGTCTCCTGCTGAGATACAAGTGTTAAGTTAATAAGAAAATGTATCTTCATTTAGTTAGCTGCTTTCTCCTCTACAAGCAAGGCTAGCAACACAAAGTTGTAATTTGAGTCTCCTGCTTTCATAGTGTCTATACCACCCCCAATTAAGCTCTCTGTCCTCCTACTGATTTAGCAAAGTAAGTTGATTCAGTACCCTTCACTGCAAACAACACATGCTGACTTTCTTTCTTTTCTTTCTTTTTTTAAAACTGAATAAGACCCCTTCTACTTCTAATAAAGTATATGTCTGCTTAATCTCAACAGACACTGACTCCTGCTGAGATATAAGTGTTAAATTAATAAGAAAATGCAGGATCTTTTAGTTAGCTGCTTTCTTCTCTACAAGAAAGGCTAGCAAAAGGAAATTGTAATTTGCGTCACCTGCTTTTATAGTGTCTCAGCTTCGCCACAATTAAGCTCCCCCTCCTCCTACTGGTTTAGCAAAGTAAGTTGATACAGTACCCTTCACAGCACAGAAGACACTCTGAATTTCTTTCTTTTCTTTCATTTATTAACCCTAAATAAGACCCCTTCTACTTCAAATAAAGTATCTTTCTGCTTAATCTCTGAAGACCCTAACTCCTGCTAAAGACATAAGTGTTAAATCAATAAGAAAATGTAGCTTCTTTTAGTTAGCTGCTTTCTGCTCTACAAGCAAGGCTAGCAACAGGAAGTTGTAATTTGTGTCACCTGCTCTTATAGTGTCTAAGCCACATCCCCAATTAAGCTCTCTCTCCTCTTACTGGTATAGCAAAGTAAGTTGATACAGCACCCTTCACAGCACACAACACTAACTGACTTTCTTTCTTTTCTTTCTTGTTTTAACCCTAAGTAAGACCCCTTCTACTTCTAATAATGTATCTGTCTGCTTCTTCTCAGCAGACCCTGACTCCTGCTGAGGCATAAGTGTTAAATTAATAAGAAAATGCTGCTTCTTTTAGTTAGCTGCGTTCTGCTCTACAAGCAAGGCTAGCAACAAGAAATTATAATTTGAGTTGCCTGCTTTTATAGTGTCTAAGCCACACTCTCAATTAAGCTCTCTCTCTCTCTCCTCCTACTGTTCAAGCAAAGAAAGTTGATACTGTACCCTTCACAGCACAAAACACACACTGACTTGCTAGCTGTTCTTTCTTTTTTTTTAACCCTAAATAAGACCTCTTCTACTTCTAGTAAATTATCTCACTGCTTAATCTCAGCAGACCCTGACACCTGCAGAGATATCAATGTTACATTAATAAGAATATGTAGCTTCTTTTAGATAGCTGCTTTCTGCTCTAGAAACAAGGCTAGCAACAGGAAGTTGTAATTTGAGTCACCTGCTTTTATAGTGTCTAAACCACCCCACAATTAAGATCTTTCTCCTCCTACTGGTTTAGCAAAGTAAGTTGATACAGTTCCCTTCAGCGCACACAACACACTCTGACTTTCTTTTCTTTATTTTCTTAACCCTAAATAAGACCCCCTTCTACTTCTAATAAAGTATTTGTCTGCTTAATCTCATCAGACCCTGACTCCTGCTGAGATAAAAGTGTTAAATTGATAAGAAAATGTAGCTCCTTTTAGTTAGTTGCATTCTGCTCTACAAGGAAGGCAAGCATCAGGAATTTGTAATTTGAGTCACCTGTTTTTATAGTGTCTAAGCCACCCCCCAATTAAGCTCTCTCTCCTCCTACTGGTTTAGCAAAGTAAGCTGATACAGTACTTTCCACAACACAGAACACACACTGACTTTCTTTCTTTTCTTTCTTTTTTTAACTACAAATATGATCCCTTCTTCTTGTAATAAATTATCTGTCTGTTTAATCTCATCATACCCTGACTCCTGCTGTGATATAGGTGTTAAATTAATAAGAACAAGAAGCTTCTTTTAGTTAGCTGCATTCTGCTCAACAAGGAAGGCTAGCGACAGGAAGTTGTAATTTGAGTTAGCTGCTTTTTTAGTGTCTAAGTCACTCTCCAATTAAGCGCTCTCTCCTTCTATTGGTTTAGCAAAGTTAGTTGCTACAGTACCTTTCATAGCACCCAACACACACTGGCTTTCTTTCTTTTCTTTCTTTTTTTACCCCTAAATAAGACCCCTTCTACTTCTAATGAACTATCTGTCTGCTTCATCTCAACAGACCCTGATTCCTGCTGAGATGTAAGTGTTAAATTAATAAGAAAATGTATCTTCCTTTAGTTTGCTGCTTTCTGCTCTACAAGCAAGGCTCGCAAAAAGAAGTTGTAATTTGAGTCACATGTTTTTATAGTGTCTATTCCACCCCCCAATTGCGCTCTCTCTCCTCCTATTGATTTAGGAAAGTAAGTTGATGCAGTACCCTTCACAGCAGACAACACACACTGACTTTCTTTCTTTTCTTTCATTTTTTAACCCTAAATAAGACCCTTTCTACTTCTGATAAAGTATCATTCTGCTTAATCTCAAAATACCCTGACTCCTGCTGAGTTATAAGTGTTAAATTAATAAGAAAATGTAGCTTCTTTTAGTTAGCTGCTTTCTGCTCTTCAAGCAAGGCTAGCAACAGGAAGTTGTAACTTGATTCAACTGCTTTTATAATGTCTAAGGCACATCCCCAATTAAGCTGTCTCTCCTCCTACTGGTTCAGCAAAGTAAGTTGATACAGTACCCTTCACAGCACACAATGCACACTGACTTTCTCTCTTTTCTTTCTTTTTTAACCATAAATAAGACCCTTTCTACTTCTCATGAAGTATCTGTCTTCTTAATCTCAACAGACCCTGACTCCTGCCGAGATGTAAGTGTTAAATTAAGAAGAAAATGTAGCTTCCTTTAGTTAGCTGCTTTCTGCTCTACAAGCAAGGCTAGCAACAAGAAGTTGTATTTTGAGTCAGCTGCTTTTATAGTGTCTCAGCTACCCTGAATTACTCTCTCTGTGCTCCTATTGGTTTAGCAATTTAAGTTGATACAGTATCCTTCACAGCACGGAAGACACACTGACTTTCTTTCTTTTGTTACATTTATTAACCTTAGTTAAGACCCCTTCTACTTCTAATAAAGAATCTTTCTGCTTAATCTCAGAAGGCCCTGACTCCTGCTGAGATATAAGTGTTAAATTAATGTGAAAATGCAGCTTCTTTTAGTTAGCTGCTTTTTGCTCTACTAGCAATGCTAGGAACAGGAAGCTGTAATTTGAGTCACCTGCCTTTACAGTGTCTAAGCCACATACCCAATTAAGCTCTCTCTCCTCTTACTGGTTTAGCAAAGTAACTTGATACAGTACCCTTCACAGCACGCAACACACACTGACTTTCTATATTTTCTTTCTTGTTTTGACCCTAAATAACACCCCTTCTACTTCTAATAAAGTATCTGATTGCTTAATCTCAACATACCCTTGCTACTGCTGACATATACGTGTTAAATTAATAAGAAAATGAAGTTTCTTTTAGTTAGCTGCTTTCTGCTCTACAAGCAAGGCTAGCCAGAAGAAGTTGTAATTTGAGTCAACTGCTTTCATAGTGTCTAAGTCACCACCAATTAAGCTCTCTCTCCTCCTACTGGTTTAGCAAAGTAAGTTGATACAGTACCCTTCACAACACAGAACACACACTGACTTTCTTTCTATTCTTTCTTTTTTAACCATAAATAAGATCCCTTCTACTCCTTATACAGTACTTGTCTGCTTAATCTCAACAGGTCCTGACTCCTTCTGAGATATAAGTGGTAAGTTAATAAGAAAATATAGCTTCTTTTAGTTAGATGCTTTCTGCTCTACAACAAAGGCTGGCAACAAGAAGTTGTAATTTGAGTCACCTGCTTTCATAGTGTCTATGCCACCCCCCAATTAGACTCTCTAGCCCCCTACTGGTGTAGCAAAGTAAGTTGATACAGTACCCTTCCCTGCTCACAACATACACTGACTTTTTATCTTTTCCTTCATAGAAACATAGACTTTGATGGCAGATAAGGACTGCTTGGCCCATCTAGTCTGCCCATTTCCCTACCTACAGGATAGGCCGTAGATCCTAGTTAACCAACAGCCTATTTCTTCCTACCCCCCACAAGAATTGCCTTATGTCTGTCCCATGCATTCTTGAATTCTCCAACAGTTTTAGACCCCACAACCTCCTCAGAAAGGCTGTTCCATGCATCCACTACCCTCTCTGTGAAATAATACTTCCTCACATTGCTCCTGAACCGCCCTCCTTCTATCTTTAAATTGTGTCCCCTTGTTCTTGCAAGTCTCCTTTTCTGAAAGATGCTACCCTCTTGGACTTTGTTGATTCCCTTGAGGTACTTAAAAGTTTCTATCATGTCACCCCTCTCCCTTCTTTCCTCAAGGGTATATATATTAAGCTCCTTTAGTCTGTCCTCATACGGCTCTCTTGCAGACCCTGCACCATTTTTGTTGCTCTCTCTGACTACCTCTATCCTGTCTATGTCCTTGTGGAGATGGGGTCTCCAGAACTGGACACAGTACTCCAGATGGTATCTCACCAACTGTCTGTACAGAGGGATAACAACTTCCTGTTTTCTGCTGCTGATGCCTCTCCCTATACATCCCAGTATACCCCCAGCCCTCCCTACTGCCTTCTCACATTGCTTGCTAACCTTAAGGTCATCTGATATGATTATCCCCAGGTCCCTTTCCTTTCTTGTTGTTGTTACTACCTCCCACCCATTGTGTATTCTTCCCCTGGGTTCTTGTTTCCCAGGTGCATTATTTTGCACTTCTTTGCATTGAATCCTGGCTGCCATACTTCTGACCATTCCTCCAACCTTGCCAAGTCCCTTTTCATCCTTTCCACGCCTCCTGTGTATCAACCCTGTTGCAGATCTTTGAGTCATCTGCAAAAAGGCATACTTTTCCTTCCAGTCCCTCTGCAATGTCACTGATGAAGACATTGAAAAGGACTGAACCCAATACTGAACCCTGCGGTACCCCACTAGTAACCTCTCTTTCTTCAGAGTGGACTCCATTTACAATTACATTTCTTTTTCTAACCCTGAATAAGACCTATTTTACTTCTAATAAAGTATCTGCCTGCTTAATCTCAACAGACCCTGGCTCCTGCTGAGATATAAGTGTTAAGTTAATAAGAAAATGTAGCTTCCTTTACTTAGCTTCTTTCTACTCCACAAGCAAGGCTAACAGCAGGAAGTTGTAATTTGAGTCGACTGCTTTCATAGTGTCTAACTCACCCCAATTAAGCTCTCTCTCTCTCCTCCTACTGGTTTAGCAAAGTACGTTGATACAGTACCCTTCACAACACAGAACACACACTGATTTTCTTTCTATTCTTTCTTTTTTAACGATAAATAAGATCCCTTCTACTCCTTATTCAGTACTTGTCTGCTTAATCTTAACAGGTCCTGACTCTTTCTGAGATATAAGTGTTAGATTAATAAGAAAATATAGCCTCTTTTAGTTGGATGCTTTCTGCTCTACAAGCAAGGCTAGCAACATTAAGTTGTAATTTGAGTCACCTGCTTTCATAGTGTCTATGCCACCCAACAATTTGGCTCTCCTACTGGTTTAGTAAAGTAAGTTGATACAGTACCCATCACTGCACACAACACACACAGACTTTCTTTATTTTCTTTCTCTTTTTAACCCTGAATAAGACCCCCTCTACTTCTAATACAGTATAAGTCTTCTTAACCCCAAAAGACCCTGACTACTGCTGAGATATAAGTGTTAAATTAATAAGAAAATGTAGCTTCTTTTAGTTTACTGCTTTCTGTTCTACAAGTAAGGTTAGCAACAGAAAGTTGTAATTTGAGTCACCTGCTTTTATAGTGTCTAAGCCACCCCCAATTAGGCTCTCTCTCCACCTACAGGTTTAGCAAAGTAAGTTGATTCAGTACCCTTCACTGCACACAACACACACTGACTTTCTTTCTATTCTTAACCCTAAATAAGACCACTTCTATTCTAATAAAGTATCTGTCCACTTAATCTCAACATACCCTGAGTCTTACTGACATAAAAGTGTTAAATTAATAGGAAAATTAAGCTTCTTTTAGTTAGCTGCTTTCTGCTCTACAAACAAGGCTAGCAACTGGAAGTTGTAATTTGAGTCACCTGATTTTGTAGTGTCAAAGCCACACACCCAATTAAGCTCTCTCTCCTCCTACTGGTTTAGCAAAGTAAGTTGATACAGTACCCTTTACAGCACACCAGACACACTGACTTTCTTTCGATTCTTTCCTTTTTTAACCACAAGTAAGACCCCTTCTACTTCTAATAATGTATCTGTCTGCTTCTTCTCAGCAGACCCTGACTCCTGCTGAGACATAAGTGTTAAATTAATAAGAAAATGAAGCTTCTTTTAGTTAGCTGCTTTCTGCTCTACAAGCAAGGCTAGCCGCAGGAAGTTGTAATTTGAGTCGACTGCTCTCATAGTGTCTAAGTCACTCCCAATTAAGCTCTCTCTCCTCCTACTGGTTTAGCAAAGTAAGTTGATACAGTACCCTTCACAACACAGAACACACACTGACTTTCTTTCTATTCTTTCTTTTTCAACCATACATAAGATCCCTTCTACACCTTATACAGTACTTGTCTGCTTAATCTCAACAGGTCCTGACTCCTTCTGAGATATAAGTTTTAAGTTAATATGAAAATATAGCTTCTTTTAGTTAGATGCTTTCTGCTCTGCAACAAAGGATGGCAACAAGAAGTTGTAATTTGAGTCACCTGCTTTCATATTGTCCATGCCACCCCCAATTAGACTCTCTAGCCCCCTATTGGTTTAGCAAAGTAAGTTGATACAGTACCCTTCACTGCACACATCACACACAGACTTTTTATCTTTTCTTTCTTTTTCTAACCCTAAATAAGACCCATATTACTTCTAATAAAGTATCTGCCTGCTTAATCTCAACAGACCCTGGCTCCTGCTGAGATATAAGTGTTAAGTTAATAAGAAAATGTAGCTTCTTTTAGTTAGCTTCTTTCTACTCCACAAGCAAGGCTAGCAGCAGGAAGTTGTAATTTGAGATGACTGCTTTCATAGTGTCTAACTCACCCCCAATTAAGCTCTCTCTCTCTCTCCTCCTACCGGTTTAGCAAAGTACATTGATACAGTACCCTTCACAACTCAGAACACACACTGATTTTCTTTCTATTCTTTCTATTTTAACGATAAATAAGATCCCTTCTACTCCTTATTCAGTACTTGTCTGCTTAATCTTAACAAGTCCTGACTCCTTCTGAGGTATAAATGTTAAGTAAATAAGAAAATATAGCCTCTTTTAGTTAGATGCTTTCTGCTCTACAAGCAAGGCTAGCAACAGGAAGTTGTAATTTGAGTCACCTGCTTTTATACTGTCTAAGCTACCCCCAATTATGCTTTCTCTCTTCCTATTGGTTTAGCAAAGTAAGTTGATACAGTTCCCTTCACAGCCCAGAAGAGACACTGACTTTCTTTCTTCTCTTTGATTTATTAACCCCAAATAAGACCCCTTCTACTTCTAATAAAGTATCTTTCTGCTTAATCTCAGAAGACCCGTACTCCAGCTGAGATATAAGTGTTAAATTAATTAGAAAATGTAGCTTCTTTTAGTTAGCTGCTTTTTGCACTACTAGAAAGGCTAGGAAGAGGAAGCTGTACTTTGAGTCACCTGCTTTTACAGTGTCTAAGCCACATCCCCAGTTATGGTCTCTCTCCTCTTACTGGTTTAGAAAAGTAAGTTGATACAGTACTCTTCACAGCACACAACACACACTGACTTTATATCTTCTTCTTCTATATTTAACCCTAAATAAGACCCCTTCTACTTCTAATAAAGTATCTTTCTGCTTAATCTCAGAAGTCTCTAACTCCTGCTAAAGATATAAGTGTTAAATTAATAAGAAAATGTAGCTTCTTTTAGTTAGCTGCTTTCTGCTCTACAAGCAAGGCTAGCTAACAGGAAGATGTAATTTGATCCGCCTGCTTTCATAGTGTCTAAGCCACCCCCCAATTAAGCTCTCTCTCTTATCCTACTGGTTTAGCAAAGTAAGTTGATACAGTACCCTTCACAACACAGAACACACACTGACTTTCTTTCTTTTTTTAACCACAAATATACATAGATACATAGACAGTGTCGGCAGATAAGGGCCTATGGCCCACCTAGTCTGCCCATTTGAGCTTGTAAGTTCAGTTTGTTTTCCTAGAAGTCTATTTCCCATTACCCCTGACCTCTAGAATTCCTTTATGTCTATCCCATGCATTCTTAAATCCGTGATTGTTTCAGCCCCCACCACTTCCTCTGGCAGGTGTTCCACTTGTCCACCACCTGTTCTGTGAAGAAATTCTTTCTCATGTTTCCTCTGAATCGTCCTCCTCCAACTTCATCCCATGCCCCTAGTCCTGAAACATCTTTTTCGCTTAAAAATAGTGTTTTCCTGCACCCTGTTCCTCCCTGTAAGATACTTGTATGTCTCTATCATATCCCCTCTCTCCCTCCTCTCCTCCAGGGAGTACATGTTCAGTTCCTTCAACCTGTCTTCATAGACTTGTGATGCAACCCATGCACCATCTTTGTTGCCCTCCTCTGAACCTTCTCTACCCTGTCTATGTCCTTACGTAGGTATGGTCTCCAGAACTGTACACTGTACCCCAGGTGGGGCCTCACTAGTGTCTTGTATAGCGGATTGGGACCTCCCTTTTCCTGCTGGTGATGCCCTGCCTATACATCTCAGCATCCTATTTGCTTTACCTGATGCCTTGTCACTGTTTCCTACCTTGAGGTCATCAGAGATGACAACCCAAGATCCTTTCCTGCTTGGTGCATGCTATATCCTCACCCCTAACTGATATATTGTGCCAGGGTTTTTGTGCCCCATATGCATTATCTTGCACTTTTGCATTGAATTTCAACTGCCAAACCCTTGACCATTCTTCAAGTTTCTGCAGGTCCCTTCTCATTCTGTCTACACCCTCTGGTGTGTCTACTCTGTTACAGAGCTTTGTGTCATCAGCGAACAGTGAAATTTACCTTCTAGATCCAGTGCAATGTCACTGATGAAGATAGTTGAGACTAGGACCGGTCCCAGCACTGATCCCTGTGGTACCCCACTGGTCACTCTTCCCTCTGTGGAGTGACAGCCATTTCACCACCACCCTCTGTGTCCTGCCACCCAGCCAGTTACCTACCCACCACACTGCTGTCCCTGCCCACACCCTATTCCCCAGTTTGTGTAATAGTCTTCTATGTGGCACAGTGTCAAAGGCCTTGCTGAAGTCCAGATAGGCCATGTCCACTGCCCTCCCCTGATCCACCTCCCTAGTCACCCAGTCAAAAAATTCAATGAGGTTGGTCTGACATGACCTCCCCCTGGTGAAACCTTGCTGCCTTGGGTCCTGTAGTCCATTGACAACCAGATGTTCCACCAATCTCTCCTTCAGTAGTGCTTCCATGATCTTCCCCACTACTGAGGTGAGGCTGACTGTTCTGTAGTTCCCTGCTTCCTCTTTGTTCCCACTTTTTGTATAGGGGACTACATCTGCTGTCCTCCAGTCTTTGGGTACCTCCCTGTTTCCAGTGATTGGCTGAACAGGATAGCCAGAGGTTCAGCCACCACCTCTCTTAGTTCTTTAATAACCTGGGGTGCACCCCATCTGGCCCCATTGCTTTATCAACTCTTATTACTTCCAGTTCCTTCAGGACCCTTTTCGTGTAAAGGGACTGGTGTCCATTTCTGCACCATTCTCACCCTTGTACTCCTTCAGACCCATTACCCCTCTTCCTTAGTAAAGACTGAGCAGAAATACCTGTTCAGTATGTCAGCTTTACTGTTGTCATCCTCCATGCGGCCCCATCCCCTTCAGTCTCACTATCCCTCCCTTTGTCTTTCTTTTTTCACTTATGTACCTGTAAAGGTTTTGTCCTATTTACCCACTGATTTTGCAATGTGTTCTTCTGTCTGAGCTTTGGCTTCCCTTACTGACTTCCCTGCCTCCCTTTGTTTCTCCTGGTACTTCTCCCTATCCCCTTCTGCCTGTGTCTTTTTGTATTGCCTGAATGGAATCTTTTTGGCTTTCACTTTCTTTGCTACCTCTTTGATCCCTATTACAATATGATCCCTTCTACTACTTATACTGTATCTTTCTGCTTAATCTCAACAGATCCTGACTCCTGATGAGATATAAGTGTTAAATTAATAAGAAAATGTAGCTTCTTTTAGTTAGCTGCTTTCTGCTCTACAAGCAAGGTGAGCAAACAGGAAGTTGTAATTTGAGTTACCTGCTTTTATAGTGTCTAAGTCACACACCCAATTAAGCTCTCTCTCCTCCTCCTGGTTTAGCAAAGAAAGTTGATAGAGTACCCTTCACAGCACACAAAACACACTGATTTTCTTACTTTTCTTTCTTTCTTTGACCGTAAATAAGACCCCTCTACTTCTAATAAAGTGTCTGTCTGCTTAATCTCAACAGACCCTGACTTCTGCTGATATAAGTGTAAAATTAATAAGAAAATGTAGCTTCTTTTAGTCAGCTACTTTCTGCTCCACAAGCAAGGCTATCAACAGGAAGTTGTAATATGAGCCACCTGCTTTTCTAGTGTCTAAGCCACAACCCCAATTAAGTTCTCTCTCCTCCTTCTGGTTTAGCCAAGTAAATTGATACAGTACACCTCACTGCACACAACTCACACTGGCATTCTTTCTTTTCTTTCTTTTTTTAAAACTGAATAAGACCCCTTCCACTTCTAATAAAGTATATGTCTGCTTAATCTCATCAAACCCTGACTCCTGCTGAGATATAAGTGTTTAATTAATCAGAAAATGCAGGTTCTTTTGGTTAGCTGATTTCTACTCTACAAGCAAGGCTAGCAATAGGAAATTGTAATTTTTGTCACCTGCTTTTCTAGTGTCTAAGCCACACCACAATTAAGCTCCCCCTCATCCTACTGGTTTAGCAAAGTAAGTTGATACAGTACCCTTCACAGCACAGAAGACACTCTGACTTTCTTTCTTTTCTTTCATTTATTAACCCTAAATAAGACCCGTTCTACTTCTAATAAAGTATCTTTCTGCTTAATCTCAGAAGACCCTAACTCCTGCGGAGATATAAGTGTTAAATTAATAAGAAAATGTAGCATATTTTAGTTAGCTGCTTTCTCCTCTACAGGCAAGGCTAGCAACAGGAAATTGTAATTTGAGTCGCCTGCTTTAATAGTGTCTAATCCACACACCAAATTAAGCTCTCCCTTGTCTCATTGGTTTAGCAAAGTAAGTGGATACAGTACCCTTCACAGCACACAACACACACTGACTTTCTTTCTTTTCTTTCCTTTTTAACCCCTAAATAAGACCCCTTCTGCTTCTAATGAACTATCTGTCTTCTTCATCTCAACAGACCCTGATTCCTGCTGAGATGTAAGTGTTAAATTAATAAGACAATGTAGCTTCTTTTAGTTAGCTGCTTTCTGTTCTACTAGAAAGGCTAGCAACAGGAAGTTGTAATTTGAGCCACCTGCTTTCACAGTGTCCAATCCACCCCCCAATTAAGCTCTCTCTCCTCCTACTGGTTTAGCAAAGTAAGTTGATACAGTACCCTTCACAGCACACAACACACACTGACTTTCTTTCTTTTCTTCCTTTTTTAACCCTAAATAAGACCCCTTCTACTTCTAATAAAATATCTGTCTGCTTAATCTCAACAGACCCTGACTCCTGCTGAGATATGAGTGGTAAATTAAAAAGAAAAAGTAGCTTCCTTTAGTTAGCTGCTTTCTGATCTACAAGCAAGGCTCACAACAAGAAGTTGTAATTTGAGTCACATGCTTTTATAGTGTCTATGCCACCCCCAAATACGCTCTCTCTCCTCCTATTGGTTTAGCAAAGTAAGTTGATGCAGTACCCTTCACAGTACACAACACACACTGACTTTCTTTCTTTTCTTTCATTTTTTAACCCTAAATAAGACCCCTTCTACTTCGAATAAAGTATCCTTCTGCTTAATCTCAAAAGACCCTGACTCCTGCTGAGGTATAATTGTTAAATTAATAAGAAAATACAGCTTCTTTTAGTTAGCTGCTTTCTCCTCTACAGGCAAGGCTAGCAACAGGAAACTGTAATTTGAGTCACCTGCTTTTATAGTGTCTAATCCACACTCCCAATTAAGATCTCTCTCTCCTCCTAGTGGTTTAGCAAAGTAAGTGGATACAGTACCCTTCACAGCACACAACACACACTGACTTTCTTTCTGTTCTTTCTTTTTTAAATCAAAATAAGTCCCCTTCTACTTCTAATAAAGTATCTGTCTGCTAAATCTCAAGAGACCCTGACTCCTGCTGAGATATAAGTGTTAAATTAATAAGAAAACGTGGCTTCTTTTAGTTAGCTGCTTTCTGCTCTACAAGCAAGGCTAGCAACAGGAAGTTGTAATTTGAGTCACCTGCTTTTATACTGTCTAAGCCTCCCCACAATTAAGCTCTCTAGCCTCCTACTGGTTTAGCAAAGTAAGTTAATACAGTACCCTTTACAGCACGCAATACATACTGACTTTCTTTCTTTTCTTTCATTTCTTAACCATAAATAAGACCCCTTCTGCTTCTCATAAAGTATCTGTCTTCTTAATCTCAACAGACCCTGAGTCCTGCCGAGATATAAGTGTTAAATTAATAAGAAAACATAGCTTCTTTTAGTTAGCTGCTTTCTGCTCTACAAGCAAGGCTAGCAACAAGAAGTTGTAATTTGAGTCACCTGCTTTTATAGTGTCTAAGCTACCCCCAATTATGCTCTCTCTCCTCCTATTCATTTAGCAAAGTATGTTGATGCAGTACCCTTCACAGCACAGAAGATACATTGATTTTCTTTCTTTTCTTTCATTTACTAACCCTAAATAAGACCCCTTCTACTTCTAATAAAGTATCTTTCTGCTTAATCTAAGAAGACCCTGACTCCAGCTGAGTTATAAGTGTTAAATTAATAAGAAAATGTATCTTCTTTTAGTTAGCTGCTTTTTGCTTTACTAGAAAGGCTAGGAACAGGAAGCTGTACTTTGAGTCACCTGCCTTTACAGTGTCTAAGCCACAGCCCCAATCAAGCTCTCTCTCCTCTTACTGGTTTAGCAAAGTAAGTTGATACAGTATCCTTCACAGCACACAACACACACTGACTTTCTATCTTTTCTTTCTTTTTTTAACTCTAAATAAGACCCCTGCTACTTCTATTAAAGTGCCTGATTGCTTAATCTCAACAGACCCCGGCTCCTGCTGAGATATAAGTGTTAAGTTAATAAGAAAATGTAGCTTCTTTTAGTTAGCTGCTTTCTATTTTACAAGCAAGGCCAGCAGCATGAAGTTGTAATTTGAGTCACCTGCTTTCATAGTGTCTAATTCACCCCCAATTAATCTCTCTCTCCTCGTACTGGTTTAGCAAAGTAAGTTGATACAGTACCCTTCACAACACAGAACACACTCTGACTTTCTTTCTATTCTTTCTTTTTTAACCATAAATAAAATCTCTTCTACTCCTTATACAGTACTTGTCTGCTTAATCCCAACAGGTCCTGACTCCTTCTGAGATACAAGTGTTAAATTAGTAAGAAAATATAGCTTCTTTTAGTTAGATGCTTTCTGCTCATCAAGCAAGGCTAGCAACAAGAAGTTGTAATTTGAGTCACCTGCTTTCATTGTGTCTATGCCACCCCCCCAATTAGGCTCTCTATCCTCCTACTGGTTTAGCAAAGTAAGTTGATACAGTACCCTTCACTGCACACAGCACACACTGACTTTCTATCTTTTCTTTATTTTTTAATCCTAAATAAGACCCCTTCTACTTCTAATAAAGTATCTGCCTGCTTAATCTCAACAGACCCTGGCTCCTGCTGAGATATAAGTGTTAAGTTAATAAGAAAATTAAGCTTTTTTAGTTAGCTGCTTTCTACACTACAAGCAAGGCTAGCAGCAGGAAGTTGTAATTTCAGTCGACTGCTTTCATAGTGTCTAAGTCACCCCCAATTAATCTCTCTCTCTCTCCTCCTACTGGTTTAGCAAAGTACGTTGATACAGTACCCTTCCAACACAGAACACACACTGACTTTCTTTCTATTCTTTCTTTTTTAACCATAAATAAGATTCCTTCTTCTCCTTATTCAGTACTTGTCTGCTTAATTTTAACAGGTCCTGACTCCTTCTGAGATATAAGTGTTAAGTTAATAAGAAAATATAAAATCACACATGCCCACAAAATGCAAAGCATCATGGTCTGCATATGCAAATCACCACAGAATGTTATGCTGGTCCAACTTTAAGCAGAATTGCATGGTGCCGAAAGGCCTCTCACACAGTTTGCAAAGGGTGCTAACAGGAGACATAGACATGTGTTTCGTCCTACCA
This sequence comes from Neoceratodus forsteri, assembly GCA_016271365.2. NCBI lineage: Eukaryota > Metazoa > Chordata > Ceratodontiformes > Ceratodontidae > Neoceratodus > Neoceratodus forsteri. The sequence goes on from CM028137.1 coordinate 833,021,463, forward strand.
GGACTCATCAGTATGCCTCATCTGTTTGACACCCTTGTGGAATGGACCAGCTACCCTAAGACAGTGTGTCTTGGATATGTTGTGGTGAAACCATTAAAATCAAAAACTATTTAAAAGACAAAGAACCACTGTGTGCAAACACTGAGGCAACAGTTACCCCAAAGGGCATTTGGCTGGGAAGCCAAGTTTCAAGAAAAGACAAAATCACACATGCCCATGCAATGCAAGCATCATGGTTGCATTTGCAATCACAGAATGCTAAGAGTGTTGTCCATTTTAGCAGAATCAGATGGTGCGGAGCAGCTCACATTGTTAAGCGTGGTGCTAACAGAACATTACAGACACGGTCCGCCGCCTCTGCCAGCACCCTTGCAAACTGTGTGTGCTACCTTTGGCAACATGCAATCTGTTTAAAGTTGGACCAGCATAACATTCTGTTGTGATTTGCATATGTAGCCCATGATGCTTTGCATTGTGTGGGCATGTGTGATTTTGTATTTTCTTGAAACTTCGCTTCCCAGCATAATTTTTTTTTTTTTTTGAAATTTAAGTTTAGTTTGAAAAAAACAAAACAACAACACCATAATACAAAACACACCAGGGAAGTACAAGAAAACATTGAGATGAACGGTACAACCAAAGAGCTACACCCTCCCCACCCACGTCCCATCTCCCCTATGAAAAGAAGCATAAAATAAAATCCCACCCACCCCCAGACCCCAGACCCCCACAGTCCCATCCAACCCACCCAACCACAAATAAACAAGACATTATTCAACACTGAACATCCAACCTCCCACAACCATTCCTCCCCCATCCCACCGGGGTGCACCAACAAAAACAAAGCTTCGTCTGGACATAACAACATATCATCATAAAACTTCAAAACTTGACATCTATAAAAGAGCAATACAGTCCTGAAAACAAGAATTAACATAAATCTTAAAATAAAAGGCAGACAGAAGGAATCAGGTCCCAGAATTATATAGATTAAAGCAGACACAGGGCTTGGAGTTTACTCCACCTCCTCTGAAACAGGTCCAAATGACCTTTAAGACTAGCAATCAACCTCTCTGATTGAAGGCATGAAACCAGTTCAGTCAACCAATCGGCAAATGACAAGGCCAATTGGTCAGTCCAATGTCTTAAAACCATTTTTTTAACAGCCATAGGCACCAGAGCCATATGGTATCTACGTTCGACACTGTCTATATGGGAGAATTCACCCAAAATACATATCTCAGGACAGAAAAAAATGGACAGACCCAGAAGAGGATCAAGATAATCCCAGATCAGAGACCACAAGGGGGCAACTTTGGGGCAATCCCAGAACATATGGATTAAGTTACCATCACCTTGCAAACACCTAAAGCACTTTGAGTGAGAGACCTTCTTGAGCTGAAAGAGTTTAGCAGGAGTATAGTAGAGGTTATTGACAATATAATATTGCGTTAACTGCAACCTATCCTGGGTATGGTATCTATGGAGATCTTTCCATACACCAGACCACTCTGGGGAAATATCAGGTAAAAGGTGTGCCCACACACCCGAGCCTTCAACCGTCTCCTGTGAATTATAATTCAAAAGGAAAGAATATATCAAAGAAATAGGATGGGATTGGAAAATGAGATTAATAATTCCAGAAAAGAAAGGATAGGCAACCGAGTCCCTAAAATTGGTACCAAATCTCTGACTGATCAGATGCCTCAGTTGATAGACTTTGAAGATATCTCTCCTAGGTATATCAAATTTCCCCAGAATATCACCGGAAGAAAGAAGTGAGTCCCTGCTAAAAAAAATGCTCAAGTCTGGCCTCCCTGATTTGTGGGAGCCACTCTGAGGCAATCCATGAAGTACCCAGCTTAACTTTGGGATTACGAACTACCGGTTGTCCCAGGTCTGAGATAGCGGAGATACGGAAGGACTTTAAACATTGCGCGAGTGACTTAAGAGCAACCATCATTACACTATCCGGCACCCAATGTGAGAGTACCTTTGGGGATACATAAAATAGAGCATACCTGTCTGGTTTAGTCTCAGAGAGAGAGGTGCGTTAGAGCTGGAGCCAGATTGGACAGGATGAGTCTGGTTCCATAGAGAACCATCTTCCCAGCTTAGAGAGGTGAGCCGCCCAATGGTACAACAGGAGATTAGGTAGTCTAAGACCACCCTTCTCTCTAGGAAGTGATAGTTTGGCATAGGAGCACCTAACCCCCTTCCCCTGCCAAATAAAATTATAAAAAAGCGCATGAAGCTGCTGAAAATAGGAGATGGGAAGCCAGAGGTTAACCATATTCAACGGTAAAAAAATCCGGGGGAGGACGTTCATTTTAAGAATGTTTATTCGACCCCAAAGTGAGATGGGAAGAGCTGACCATCACTGTAAATCCTGACAGACCGAGTCCTTGACTCTATCCAAATTAACTTTTCAAAGAGAAAGATCAGTAGAAAAATAAATCCCTAAATATTTAATAGATCTAGGGGTCCATCTCATCCCAAAGGAGGAAAATTCGTGTTTAGTAGTATATACATTAAGAGGAAAGATTTCAGATTTGGAGATGTTCAATCTATAATGAGAGAAAACACCGAACCACTCAATAATTCCAATCACCGCCTTCAAAGATTCAGCTGGATCTGTTAAATGTAGAAGAATGTCATCTGCATAAGCAGAAAGAACCAGTTCCCTTTGATGTAACCTGAGCCCCCTAACCTGGGGAGAAGCCTTAAGCCTTATGAGCAATGGTTCCAAATACAAATTAAATAACAGAGGGGAGGGAGGGCATCCCTGTCTGGTGCCAGTATATAAACGAAAGAGGGAGGAAAACACCCAATTACAATAGATCCTAGCAGAAGGGCAACTATAAAACATCCGAATCTTATTTAGAAAAGCAGACGTAAAACCCATTCTCTCCATAACTGACCAGAGAAAGGACCAATCCACGCGGTCAAAGGCCTTTTCAGCATCGAGAGAGACCAGAGTAACTGGATATGAAACGGATTGGGCATATTGAGATATGTGACAGGGTCTCAAATGATCGGCCGCAGATCTACCAGGGACAATCTAACCTCGCTCAAGGGCTCAGCAGGCCAGACCAAACCATCCTAATTCTTTCAGCTAATATTTTAGCAAGAATTTTCATATCATAATTTTGAAGAGAAATAGGTCTGTAATTTGCTGGATCCATGAGAATCTTATCAGGCATAGGAATTAAAACAATTATAGCCTCAAACAATGTGGGGTCCACATCTGGAGATACAGATAGGTATTCATATAACTTAAGGAGAGTAGGTACCAAGTCCTTGGCAAAAACCTTATAAAAATTAGCAGGGAGACCATCAGGACCCGGTGTTCGGTCAGAAGCAAGGGAAGCAATGGTTCTCTCAATCTCCTCCGATGAGATAGGGGCCAACAAGATAGCCTGCTGGGCCTCTGATAAGCAAGGAATGTCAATCTCCCTCAAATATTCATTCAACTCCGAGATAGAGTGCGATACAGAGGCTTACTGTAAAGGTCCAGATAGTACTCTTATAAAATATGGGCAATCCTCTGGGTGAAGAGACAACCACATCAGATGAAGAGAGCAAAGAGGAATAATCCTAGAGCTTTCCAATGCCCGTAAACACAGAGCCAAGAGTTTACCAGATTTCTCCCCATGATCAAAATATTTATTTGAGTTTTAACAAGCAGTATTCGCTTTTCTCCTTCTTAAAAGATCCATATAATCACTCTTAACTGATAAAGCTCTTTAAGATCAGTTAGAGAAGAAGTTGAAGAATACTGGACCTCCAAATCCCTGGTTTTACCCATCAAAGATAAAGAGTTTGCAAGCCTCTTTTTCTTCCTAAGGGAAGCCATTTTAATAAGCTCACCCCTGAGATAGCATTTCAAGGCAGACCAAACCATGTCCAGCCTTGGAGTGGAATTAAGATTATCTGCCAGAAAGAGGGAAATCAGGGAGCTGATATCCGACACATTTTGAGGATCCTTCAACAGTTGAGTATTCAACCGCCAAACCAAATCACGGGAGAAATCCGGGGCCAAGGAAAGCTTGATCCAGATGACGGCGTGGTCCGATAGGATAATTGGGTCAATGCCGGATAAACAGAGACTCGGCAGAAAGGAAATACTAACTAAAACCATGTCTAACCTAGATTTGGTACCATGCGACTGAGAAAGGAAAGAAAGGCTCAGAGAGAAGCAGATTTACAAGCTCCAGGGGCTACAAAACCTAGCAGTGACCCTCTGTTCCAGAAAGGCTCTATGAGCCGAGAAGGGGCGCTATCCTGAGGGTCTCTTATCTAGAATAGGTGAACAGGAATAGTCCAATCCCCTCCCAATATAAACTGGGCAGGAAGAAAGTTAGACAATTTATCAGCAAGGGACATGAAAAATCCCGGATTTCCCCCCACCAGACCATATATAGAGCCCAGAACAACATTGCCCCCATTAAGAGTACCTTTGACCAAAATAAACCTCCCCTCTGGGTCTGATACAATCGTCTCTTTCATAAATAAAACATGCTTCTTAACGAGAACCGCCACCCCTTTACTAAAACAAGAATTACCCGCTAGATAGGATTGAGAAAAACCAGAACGAGATAATAGCTTGGTGTCATCATGGCTTAAATGTGTTTCTTGCAAAAAAAGAATATCAATTTGCAATAGTGAACAGTGATTAAACATCTGCAACCGTTTGACCCGATCCCTAAGTCTGCGACATTCCAAGAAGCTATTTTGAAAGTGTTCATAGCCATTGGCAGTATGCAAAACCAAATATCCAGACACATTCAGGATTATAGAGAGAAAAAAGGTGCACTCTAAAATGAAAAGGCTGGGAATACCTTATAATACCCAAGCAGACCAAGCTTTAGTCCCCACAGGGAGGGCCCCACCATTCTAATCCCCCAGAAACAACACACTGAGCTAAACTGGTAGACTAAGCTGGCCCCCTTATACTTCCCCAGCCCAATATTATTAACCCCAGAATAAGCCCCAGTCTGAAACAACCCCAGACAAGGATTACAAAAAGCATAATCCCCCCCATAACAGCATGTCCTACTTAACCAGGTGCCATGTAAAATACAGAGGAGAGCGATCACCATTCCCTTCCCCCACCCATCAAAAACCAGCCTCAAAAGCCCAATGCAAAATCTTCAATGAAAGATCAACCCCCACCCCAACTCTAAAGATCCACCAGCAAATAACACTCACAAAGCCCACCAACCCACCCCCCAAATCAAAAGAACCCTAAAACCCACAAATAACTATTTACAACAAGAGGCCAGAACAGGAGCAATCCTTTAAACAAACCAAAACACAGAGGTTCTGACCCCCCAACCCCATTTGCGAACCCCGGAAACCCCAGGGTAAGGTGCACACAGCAATAAGGAAAACACCTCCAGAACAGGCCAGTGAGAACATACTCCCGACACCCCCCTATAATGAAACCTACTAGCCCCACCACCGGGGAGAGGTTAGCGAACCCCTTCATTTAGCTCGTGATACCACATCCAGCAAACAAGCACCGCAGACCCGAGCCCCCCACCCCCGCCAGTCACCAGCAATGACAGGGATAAATTATGAAGAGGTGAATTAGCAAGGGGAAAGGCAATAAAGGCTTGCAATCAGAAAAAAAATAGAGCAAAAAAAAAAGGCACCCCCCACTATAAAAGAAAACACCATCCACTGAAATACATACCATAGAAAGCACACCCGTTCGACAGCCCAGAGACAAAGAACTGAGAAAGCCACCTACCAGGCATCCGAAACAGCCCATAGGAATGTCCCACACCCTGAAAACTACAACTGGTAAAAAATTCTCGACATTGGGACGCTGTTTCCGAGGGGACCCAAAAACCAGCCGGACTGGGATCGGTCCTCCTGCCAGGAAGTCCCCCAAGGAAACAGGGACAAATGGAAAAAAAGTTCTGCCTCAAGCGTGAATGGCCAGGCCCGTCGAGAAGGATCCCAACACCACCCAGAGAACACCCCTCACCCGTTCAGACCATGGGAAAACAGCCAAGGTAAGAAAGAAAATAGAAGCGAGAGAGGGAAATAGAATAGGGTAAGCAAGATAATTTAGTCAGGGAGAGGTTCAAGGAAAGCTTAGCCCGCAGGCCTATCCATCCAGACAGCCCAGCCAAGAGAGAAAGAAGGCCCCAACCACATAATAATAATAAAACAAATCCATTCAATGAAATTCGAACACAGGATCATCCGAATGCCATAGCATAGCAAATAGAAAGTCACTCATTCATCCGGCAGATTTAAACAGCTCTGGTAGTCTGGAGGCTAGCTCCTTTGAAGCCGCTTCAGGAGAGTTGAAACTGTGTGTTGAGCCTCCCACCGTGACTTTTAAAATCGCCGGGTAGATCATCCAAAAGGGAATGGAGGCCGCTATTAGCTTCTGAACAAATCCGGATGATAGGCTGCCCTTTTTCTAGTCTCTTTAGGAAGGTCCTGTGTGACACGAATTCTGGATGACCCCAAAGGATCTCCTTTAGTTCTCGGGATTTTAGTACACATGCTGCCTCTCAATATAGCTTAAGAATTTAACGATAATAGGTCGCTGGGAGAACCAGATGGGGCCTGGGCCTTAGCTAACGATGGGCCCGCCCAGATGATAAGGAGGGACTGATAGAGATGGGCCTACGATTCACCAGAAACTCTGCAGAAAGGCCATTAGGTCCGGCCTTCCTCCATCTCTGCTGCAGGCCTAAAATTAGTAGATTGTTCTGGCGATTACGCCCCTCCAAATCCTCCGCTCGCTTGTAACTTTTAATCTGTTGCCTGAGCTCAGCAACTTCCACATCAGTTCTGGATTTCTTGCCTGATGAGATAACTCTGGCTTCCATGTCTGAAACTCTGGTGGAGACTGACGACAGATCACTACGCAGTGATTTCAGCTCACCAGCCAGCTCCTTAAGAATATCCTTCACAGGGGTCAGTTCCTGGAGAAATGTATCCTCCGTCAGAGGAGTAGCCAGCTGCGGTCTGTCCCCAGTCCATTCCAATTTGGCAGGGCCTTGATTGCGCTGCTTCTTTGATAACTTCTCAGGGGATGCAGGGGGAGTGTGTTTAACCGAGGCCTGCTTCCCATCCACCTCCATCCCTTCAAAATAATCAGTTTCTCCAAGGACAAAATCGGTTTACTGGTAGTAGTCACGATATTCAAACACCTCCGGTACAAATTTCAGAGTTTGGTGCCCAGATGACACAAAAAACTGGCGGAAAATGGCGACTGGAGGGGAGAGCTCAGAGTCAAGCAGCTGCCTAGCTAGATGCCATCACATGACCCTTCCCAGCATAATGCCCTTTGGGGTAACCCTTTCCTCAGTGTTTGCGCAAAGAGGTTCTTTGTCTTCTAAGAAAATATAGCCTCTTTTAGTTTGATGCTTTCTGCTGTACAAGCAAGGCTAGCAACAGGAAGTTGCAATTTGAGTCACCAGCTTTCATAGTGTCTATGCCACCTAACAATTAGGCTCTCTATCCTCCTACTGGTTTAGCAAAGTAAGTTGATACAGTACCCTTCACTGCACACAACACACACAGACTTTCTTTATTTTCTTTCTTTTTTTATCCCTGAATAAGACCTCCTCTACTTCTAATATAGTATATGTCTTCTTAATCCCAAAAGACCCTGACTACTGCTGAGATATAAGTGTTAAATTAGAAAAAAATGTAGCTTCTTTTAGTTTACTGCTTTCTGTTCTACCAGTAAGGCTAGCAACTGAAAGTTGTAATTTGAGTCACCTGCTTTTATAGTGTCTAAGCCACCCCATTTATGCTCTCTCTCCACCTACTGGTTTAGCAAAGTAAGTTGATTCAATACCCTTCACTGCACACAACACATACTGACTTTCTTTCTATTCTTAACCCTAAATAAGACCACTTCTACTTCTAATAAAGTATCTGTCCACTTAATCTCAACAGACCCTGGGTCTTAGTGACATAAAAGTGTTAAATTAATAGGAAAATGAAGCTTCTTTTAGTTAGCTGCTTTCTGCTCTACAAGTAAGGCTAGCAACTGAATGTTGTAATTTGAGTCACCTGATTTTCTAGTGTCAAAGCCACACACCCAATTAAGCTCTCTCTCGTCCTACCGGTTTAGGAAAGTAAGTTGATACAGTACCCTTCACAGCACACCACACACACTGACTTTCTTTCTTTTCTTTTTTTTTAACCATAAGTAGGACCCCTTCTACTTCTAATAAAGTATATGTCTGCTTCTTCTCAACAGACCCTGACTCCTCCTGAGACATAAGTGTTAAATTAATAAGAAAATGCTGCTTCTTTTAGTTAGCTGCTTCCTGCTCTATAAGCAAGGCTAGCAACAGGAAATGATAATTTTAGTTGCCTGCTTTTATACTGTCTAAGCCACACTCCCAATTAAGCACTCTCTCCTCCTACTGGTTTAGCAAAGAAAGTTGATACTGTACCCTTCACAGCACACAACACACACTGACTTAATATCTTTTCTTTCTTTTTTAACCATAAATAAGACTCATTCTACTTCTAGTAAATTATCTCACTGCTCAATCTCAACAGACCCTGACTCCTGCTGAGATATCAGTGTTACATTAACAAGAAAATGTAGCTTCTTTTAGTTAGCTGCTTTCTGCTCTACAAGTAAGGCTAGCAACAGGAAGCTGTAATTTGAGTCGTTGCTTTTTAGTGTCTAAGCCACTCTCCAATTAAGCTCTCTCTCTCCTTCTATCGGTTTGGCAAAGTAAGTTGCTACACTACCTTTCATAGCACCCAACACACATTGTCTTTCTTTCTTTTCTTTCTTTTTTTACCCTAAATAAGACCCCTTCTACTTCTAATAAAGTATCTGCCTGCTTAATCTCAACAGACCCTAAATCCTGCTGATAAATAAGTGTTTAGTTAATAAGAAATTGTAGCTTCTTTTAGTTCACTGCTTTCTGCTCTACAAGCAAGACAAGCAGCAGAAAGTTGAAATTTGAGTCGCCTGCTTTCATAGTGTCTAAGCCACCCCCCAATTAAGCTCTCTCTCTTATCCTACTGGTTTAGCAAAGTAAGGTGATACAGTACCCTTCACAACACAGAACACACACTGACTTTCTTTCTTTTTCTAACCACTAATATGATCCCTTCCACTACTAATACAATATCTGACTCCTTAATCTCAAAAGATCCTGATGCCTGATGAGATTTAAGTGTTAAATTAATAAGAAAATGTAGCTTCTTTTAGTTAGCTGATTTCTGCTCTACAAGTAAGGCTAGCAATCGGAAGTTATAATTTGAGTCACCTGCTTTTATAGTGTCTAAGTCACACTCCCAATTAAGCTCTCTCTCTCCTCCTACTGGTTTAGAAAAGTATGTTGATAGAGTACCCTTCACAGCACACAAAACACACCGATTTTCTTCATTTTCTTTCTTTTTTAACCGTAAATAAGACCCCTCTCTTCTAATAAAGTGTCTGCTTAATCTCAACAGACCCTGACTTCTGCTGATATAAGTGTTAAATTAATAAGAAAATGTAGCTTCTTTTAGTCAGCTGCTTTCTGCGCCACAAGCAAGGAAACCAACAGGAAGTTGTAATATGAGCCACCTGCTTTTGTAGTGTCTAAGCCACACCCCCAATTAAGCTCTCTCTCCTCCTACTGGTTTAGCAAAGTAAGTTGATACAGTACTCCTCACTGCACACAACACGCACTGACTTTCTTTCTTTTCTTTCTTTTTTTAAACTAAATAAGACACCTTCCACTTCTAATAAAGTATATGTCTGTTTAACCTCAACAGACCCTGACTCCTGCTGAGATATAAGTGTTTAATTAATCAGAAAATGCAGGTTCTTTCAGTTAGCTGCTTTCTACTCTACAAGCAGGGCTAGCAATAGGAAATTGTAATTTTTGTCACCTGCTTTTTTACTGTCTAAGCCACACCACAATTAAGCTCCCCCTCCTCCTACTGTTTAGCAAAGTAAGTTGATACACTACCCTTCACAGCACAGAAGACACTCTGACTTTCTTTCTTTTCTTTCATTTATTAACCCTAAATAAGACCCGTTCTACTTCTAATAAAGTATCTTTCTGCTTAATCTCAGAAGACCCTAACTCTTGCAGAGATATAAGTGTTAAATTAATAAGAAAATGTAGCTTCTTTTAGTTAGCTGGTTTCTCCTCTACAAGCAAGGCTAGCAAACAGGAAGTTGTAATTTGAGTCACCTGCTTTTATAGTGTCTAAGCCTCCCCACAATTAGGCTCTCTTTCCTTCTAGTGGTTTAGTAAAGTAAGTTGATGTTGTACCCTTCACAGCACACAACATACACTGACTTTCTTTCATTTTTTCCTTTTTTTAACCATAAATAAGACCCCTTCTGCTTCTCATAAAGCATCTGTCTTCTTAATCTCAACAAACCCTGACTCCTGCCGAGATATACGTGTTAAATTAATAAGAAAATGTAGCTTCTTCTAGTTAGCTGCGTTCTGCTTTACAAGCAAGGCTAGCAACAGGAAGTTGTAATTTGAGTCACATGCTTTTATAGTGTCTGAGCTACCCCCAATTATGCTCTCTCTCCTCCTATTGGTTTAGCAAAGTAAGTTGATACAGTACCCTTCACAGCACAGAAGACACACTGACTTTCTTTCTTTTCTTTCATTTATAAACCCTAAATAAGACCCCTTCTACTTCTAATAAAGTATCTTTCTGCTTAATCTCAGAAGACCGTGACTCCAGCTGAGATATAAGTGTTAAATTAATAAGAAAATGTAGCTTCTTTTAGTTAGCTGCTTTTTGCTCTACTAAAAAGCCTAGGAACAGGAAGCTGTAATTTGAGTCACCTGCTTTTACAGTGTCTAAGCCTCATCCCCAGTTAAGCTCTCTCTCCTCTTACTGGTTTAGCAAAGTAAGTTGATACAGTACCATTCACAGTACACAACACACACTGACTTTCTATCTTTTCTTTCTTTTTTAACCCTAAATAAGACCCCTTCTACTTCTAATAAAATATCTGCCTGCCTAATCTCAGCAGACCCAGGCTCCTGCTGAGATACAAGTGTTAAGTTAATAAGCAAATGTAGCTTCTTTTAGTTAGCTGCTTTCTGCTCTACAAGCAAGGCTAGCAAACAGGAAGTTGTAATTTGAGTCACCTGCTTTTATAGTGACTAAGTCACACTCCCAATTAAGCTCTCTCTCCTCCTACTGGTTTAGGAAAGCAAGTTGATACAGTACCCTTCACAGCAAACCACACACACTGACTTTCTTTCTTTTCTTTCTTTTTTTAACCATAAGTAAGACCCCTTCTACTTCTAATAAAGTATCTGTCTGCTTTTTCTCAACAGACCCTGGCTCCTGCTGAGACATAAGTGTTAAATTAATAAGAAAATGCTGCTTCATTTAGTTAGCTGCTTCCTGGTCAACAAGCAAGGCTAGCAACAGGAAATTATAATTTTAGTTGCCTGCTTTTATAGTGTCTAAGCCACACTCCCAATTAAGCACTCTCTCCTCCTACTGGTTTAGCAAAGAAAGTTGATACTGTACCCTTCACAGCACACAACACACACTGACTTGCTATCTTTTCTTTCTTTTATATCGCTAACTAAGACCCATTCTACTTCTAGTAAATGATCTCACTGCTTACTCTCAACAGACCCTGACTCTTGCTGAGATATCAGTGTAACATTAACAAGAAAATGTAGCTTCTTTTAGTTAGCTGCTTTCTGCTTTACAAGCAAGGCTAGGAACAGGAAGTTGTAATTTGAGTCACCTGCTTTTATAGTGTCTAAGCTACCCCACAATTAAGCTGTCTCTCCTCCTACTGGTTTAGCAAAGTAAGTTGATACAGTACCCTACAGAGCACACAACACACACTGACTTTCTTTTCTTTATTTTTTAACCCTAAATAAGACCCCTTCTACAATAGCATCTGTCTGCTTAATCTCATCAGACCCTGACTCCTGCTGAGATATAAGTGTTAAATTAATTAGAAAATGAAGCTTCTTTTAGTTAGCTGCTTTCTGCTCTACAAGGAAGGCAAGCAACAGGAAGTTGTAATTTGAGTCACCTGTTTTTATACTGTCTAAGCTACCCCCCCAATTAAGCTCTATCTCCTCCTACTGGTTTAGCAAAGTAGGCTGATACAGAACCCTTCACAACACAGAACACACACTGACTTTCTTTCTTTTCTTTCCTTTTTTAACCACAAATTTGATCCCTTCTTCTTGTAATACAGTATCTGTCTGCTTAATCTCAACAGATCCTGACTACTGATGAGATATAAGTGTTAAATTAATAAGAAAATGTAGCTTCTTTTAGTTAGCTGCATTCTGCTCTACAAGCAAGGCTAGCAACAGGAAGTTATAATTTGAGTTGCTGCTTTTTTAGTGTCTAAGCCACTCTCCAATTAAGCTCTCTCTCCTTCTATTGGTTTAGCAAAGTAAGTTGCTATAGTACCTTTCATAGCACCCAACACACACTGTTTTTCTTTCTTTTCTTTCTTGTTTTACCCTAAATAAGACCCCTTCTACTTCTAATAAAGTATCTGCCTGCTTAATCTCAACAGACCCTGAATCCTGCTGATAAATAAGTGTTTAGTTAATAAGAAAATGTAGCTTCTTTTAGTTAGCTGCTTTCTGCTCTACAAGCAAGACTAGCAGCAGGAAGTTGTAATTTGAGTCGTCTGCTTTCATAGTGTCTAAGCCACCGCCCAATTAAGCTCTCTCTCTCTCTCTCTTATCCTAATGGTTTATCAAACTAAGGTGATACAGTACCCTTCACAACACAGAACACACACTGACTTTCTTTTTTTTTAACCACAAATATGATCCCTTCCACTACTAATACAGTATCTGTCTGCTTAATCTCAACAGATCCTGACTCCTGATGAGATTTAAGTGTTAAATTAATAAAAAAATGTAGCTTCTTTTAGTTAGCTGATTTCTGCTCTACAAGCAAGGCTAGCAAACAGGAAGTTGTAATTTGAGTCACCTGCATTTATAGTGTCTAAGTCACACTCCCAATTGAGCTCTCTCTCCTCCTACTGGTTTAGCAAAGTATGTTGATAGAGTACCCTTCACAGCAACACAAAACACACCGATTTTCTTCATTTTCTTTCTTTTTTAACCGTAAATAAGACCCCTCTCTTCTAATAAAGTGTCTGTCTGCTTAATCTCAACAGACCCTGACTTCTGCTGATATAAGTGTTAAATTAATAAGAAAATGTAGCTTCTTTTAGTCAGCTGCTTTCTGCTCCACAAGCAAGACTACCAACAGGAAGTTGTAATATGAGCCAGCTGATTTTGTAGTGTCTAAGCCACACCCCCAATTAAGCTCTCTCTCCTCCTACTGGTTTAGCAAAGAAAGTTGATACAGTACCCTTCACAGCACACAACATACACTGACTTTCTTTCTATTCTTCCTTTTTTAACCCTAAATAAGACCACTTCTACATCTAATAAAGTATCCTTCTGTTTAATCTCAAAAGACCCTGACTCCTGCTGAGGTATAAGTCTTAAATTAATAAGAAAATGTTGCTTCTTTTAGTTAGCTGCTTTCCGCTCTTCAAGCAAGGCTAGCAACAGGAAGTTGTAATTTGTGTCACCTGCTTTCATAGTGTCTAAGCCTCCCCACAATTAAGCTCTCTATCCTTCTACTGGTTTAGCAAAGTAAGTTCATACAGTACCCTTCACAGCACACAACAGTCACTGACTTTCTTTCTTGTCTTTCTTTTTTTAACCATAAATTAGACCCCTTCTACTTCTCATAAAGTATCTGTCTTCTTCATCTCAACAGACCCTGACTACTGCCGAGATATAAGTGTTAAATTAATAAGAAAATGTAGCTGCTTTTAGTTAGCTGCGTTCTGCTCTAGAAGCAAGGCTAGCAACAGGAAGTAGTAATTTGAGGCACCTGCTTTTATACTGTCTAAGCTACGCCCCAATTACACTGTCTCTCCTCCTATTGGTTTAGCAAAGTAAGTTGATAGAGTACCGATCACAGCTCAAAAAACACACCGATTTTCTTCCTCTTATTTCTTTTTTTAACTGTAAATAAGAACTCTTCTACTTCTAATAAAGTTTCTGTCTGCTTAATCTCAGCAGACCCTGACTTCTGCTGATATAAGGGTTACATTAATAAGAAAATGTAGCCACTTTTAGTCAGCTGCTTTCTGCTCTGCAAGCAAGGCTACCAACAAGAAGTTGTAATTTGAGTCACTTTCTTTTATAGTATCTAAGCCACACCCCCAATTAAGCTCTCTCTCCTCTTTATGGTTTAGGAAAGTAAGTTGATACAGTACCCTTCACAGCACACAACACACACTGACTTTCTTTCTTTTCAATCTTTTTTTAGCACTAAATAAGAGCCCTTCTACTTCTAATAAGGTACCTGTCTGCTTAAATTCAACAACCCCTGTCTCCTGCTGAGATATAACTGTTAAGTTAATAAGAAAATGTATCTTCTTTTAGTTAGCTGCTTTCTGCTCTACAAGCAAGGCTAGCAACAGAAAGTTGTAATTTGAGTCACCTGCTTTCATAGTGTCTATACCACCCAAAATGAAGCTCTCTCTCTTCCTACTGGCTCAGCAAAGTAAGATGATACAGTACCCTTGACTGCACACAACACACACTGACTTTCTTTCTTTTCTTTCATTTTTAAAACTGAATAAAACACCTTCTACTTCTAATAAAGTATATGTCTTCTTAATCCCAACAGACCACGACTACTGCTGAGATATAAGTGATAAATTTATAAGAAAATGTAGCTTCTCTTAGTTTGCTGCTTTCTATTCTACAAGCAAGGCTAGCAACAGGAAGTTGTAATTCGAGTCACCTGCTTTCATAGTGGCTAAGTCACCTCCCCAATTAACCTTTCTCCTTCTACTGGTTAAGCAAAGTACGTTGAGACAGTACCCTTCACAACACAGAACACACACTGACTTTCTTTCTTTTCTTTCATTTTTAACCATAAATAAGATTCCTTCTACTTTTAATACAGTATTTGTCTGTTTAATCTCAACAGATTCTGACTCCTGATGAGATATAACTGTTAAATTAATAAGAAAATGTAGCTTCCTCTAGTTAACTGCTTTCTTCTCTAAAAGCAAGGCTAGCAACAGAAAGCTGTAATTTGAGTCACCTGCTTTTATAGTGTCTAAGCCACACTCATAATTAAGTTCTCTCTCCTCCTGCTGGTTTAGCAAAAAAAGTTGACACAGTCCCTTCACAGCACTCAGCACACACTGACTTTCTTTGTTTCCTTTCATTCTTTTTTAAACCTAAATAAAACTGCTTCTACTTCTAATAAAGTATCTGTCCGCTTAATCTCAACAGAAACTCACTCCTGCAGATAGAAGTGTTAAATTAATTAGAAAATGTAACTTCATTTAGTGAGCTGCTTTCTGCTCTACAAAGAAGGCTAGCAACAGGAAGTTGTAATATGAGTCACCTGCTTATATAGTGTCTAAGCCACACTCCCAATTAAGCTCTCTCTCCTCCTACTGGTTTAGCAATGTAAGTTGATACTGTACCCTTCACAGCACACAACAAACACTGACTTTCATCACTTTCTTTCTCTTTTAACCCTAAATAAGTCCCCTTCTACAACCAATAAATTATCTGTCTGCTTAATCTCAACAGACCCTGACTCCTGGAGATAGAAGTGCTAAATTAATAAGAAAATGCAGCTTCTTTTAGTTAGCTGCTTTCTGCTCTACAAGCAAGGCTAGCAACAGGAAGTTGTAATTTCAGTCAGATGCTTTTAAAGCGTGTGAGCCATTCTCCAATTAAGCTCTCTCTCTCCTCCTATTGGTTTAGCAAAGAAAGTTGATAGATTACCCTTCACAGCACACAACACACACTGACTTTCTTACTTTTCCTTCTTTTTTAACTCTAATTAAGACCCCTTCTGCTTCTAATAAGGCATCTGCCTGCATACTCTCAACAGACAATGGCTCATGCTGAGATACAAGTGTTAAGTTAATAAGAAACTGTAGTTTGTTTTAGATAGCTGCTTTCTGCTCTACAAGCAAGACTAGCAGCAGAAAGTTGTAATTTGATTCGCCTGCTTTCATAGTGTCTAAGCCACCCCCCAATTAAGCTCTCTGTCCTCCTACTGGTTTAGCAAAGTAAGTTGATACTGTACCCTTCACAACACAGAACACACACTGACTTTCTTTCTTTTCTTTCTTTTTTTACCATAAATAAGACTACTTCTAATAAAGTATCTGTTTCTTTAATCTCAACAGATTCTGACTCCTGATGAGATATAAGTCTTACATTAATAAGAAAATGTAGCTTCTTTTAGTTAGCTGCTTTCTGCTCTACAAAGAAGGCTAGCAACAGGAAGTTGTAATTTGAGTCACCTGCTTTTATAGTGTCTAAGCCACACTCCCAATTAAGCTCTTTCTCCTCCTACTGGTTTAGCAAAGTAAGTTGATACAGTATCCTTCACAAACACAGAACACACACTGACTTTCTTCCTTTTCTTTCTTTCTTTAACCCCAAATATGATCCCTTCTACTTCAAATACAGTATCTGTCTGCTTAATCTCAACAGATCTTGACTCCTGATGAGATGTAAGTGTTAAATTTATAAGAAAATGTAGCTTCTTTTAGTTAGCTGCATTCTGCTCTAGAAGCGAGTCTAGCAACAAGAAGTTGTAATTTGAGTCAGCTGCTTTTTTAGTGTCTAAGCCACTTTCCAATACAGCTCTCTCTCTCTTTCTATTGGTTTAGCAAAGTAAGTTGCTACAGTAACTTACATAGCACCCAACACACACTGGCTTTCTTTCTTTTCTTCCTTTTTTTACCCTAAATAAGACCCATTCTACTTCTAATAAAGTATCTGCCTGCTTAATCTCAACAGACCCTGAATTCTGCTGATATATAAGTATTTAGTTAAGAAGAAAATGTAGCTTTTTTAGTTAGCTGCTTTCTGCTCTACAAGCAAGACTAGCAGCAGGAAGTTGTAATTTGAGTCACCTGCTTTCATAGTCTCTAAGCCACCCCCCAATTAAGCTCTCTCTCCTCCTAATGGTTTAGCAAAGTAAGTTGATACAATACCTTTTGCAACACAGAACACACACACTGACTTTCTTTTCTTTCTTTTTAACCACAAATATCATCCCTTCTACTTCTAATACAGTATCTGTCTGCATAATCTCAACAGATCCTGACTCCTGATGAGATATAAGTGTTAAATTAATAAGAAAATGTAGCTTCTTTTAGTTAGCTGCTTTCTGCTCTACAAGTAATGCTAGCAAACAGGAAGTTGTATATTGAGTCAGCTGCTTTTATAGTATCTAAGTCACACTCGCAATTATGCTCTCTCTCCTCCTACTGGTTTAGCAAAGTAAGTTGATAGAGTACCCTTCACAGCACACAAACCACACTGATTTTCATCCTTTTCTTTCTTTTTTTAACCGTAAATAAGACCCCTTCTACTTCTAATAAAGCGCCTGTCTGCGTAATCTCAACAGACCCTGACTTCTGCTGATATAAGTGTTAAATTAATAAGAAAATGTAGCTTCTTTTAGTCAGCTGCTTTCTGCTCTACAAGCAAGGCTACCAAGAGCAAGTTTTAATTTGAGTCACCTGCTTTTATAGTGTCTAAGCCACACCCCCAATTAAGCTCTCTCTCTGCTCCTACTGGCTTAGCAAAGTAAGTTGATACAGTACCCTTCACAGCACACAGCACGCACTGAATTTCTTTCTTTTCTTTCTTTTTTTAGTGCTAAATAAGAGCCTGTCTACTTCTAATAAAGTACCTGTCTGCTGAAATTCAAAAGACCCTGCCTCCTTCTGAGATATAAGTGTTACGTTAATAAGAAAATGTATATTCTTTTAGTTAGCTGCTTTCTGCTCTACAAGCAAGGTTAGCAACAGGAAGTTTTAATTTGAGTCACCTGCTTTCATAGTGTCTATACCATCCCCCAATTAAGCTCTCTCTCCTCCTACTGGTTTAGCAAAGTAAGTTGATACAGTACCCTTCACTGCACACAACACACACTGATTTTCTTTCTTTTCTTTCTTTTTTTAACCTTGAATTAGACCCCTTCTACTTCAAATAAAGTATATGACTTCTTAATCCCAACAGACCCCGACTACTGCTGAGATATAATTGTTAAATTTATAAGAAAATGTAACTTCTCTTAGTTTGCTGCTTTCTGTTCTGCAAGCAAGGCTAGCAACAGAAAGTTGTAATATGAGTCACCTGCCTTCACAATGTCCATACCACCCCCCAATTATGCACTCTCTCCTCCTACTGGTTCAGCAAAGTAAGTTGATACAGTACCCGTCACTGCACACAACACACACTGACTTTCTTTCCTTTCTTTCTTTTTTTAACCATAAGTAAGATTCCTTCTACTTTTAATACAGTATTTGTCTGCTTAATCTCAACAGATTCTGACTCCTGCTGAGATATAAGTGTTAAATTAATAAGAAATGCTGGTACTTTTAGTTAGCTGCATACTTCTCTACAAGCAAGGCTAGCAGTAGGAAATTGTAATTTTTGTCAAATGCTTTTATAGTGTCTAAGCCACACCACAATTAAGCTCCCCCTCTTCCTACTGGTTTAGCAAACTAAGTTGATACAGTACCCTTCACAGCACAGAAGACACTCTGACATTCTTTCTTTTCTTTCATTTTCTAACCCTAAATAAGACCCCTTCTACTTCTAATAAAGTATCTTTCTGCTTAATCTCAGAAGATCCTAACTCCTGCAAAGATATAAATGTTATTTAATAAGAAAATTTAGCTTCTTTTAGTTAGCTGCTTTCTGCTCTACAAGCAAGGCTAGCAACAGGAAGTTGAAATTTGAGTCACCTGCTTTTATAGTGTCTAAGGCAACATCTCCAATTAAGCTCTACCTTCTCTTACTGGTTTAGCAAAGTAAGTTGATACAGCACCCTTTACAGCACACAACACACACTGACTTTCTTTCTTTTCTTTCTTTTTTTAACCCTAAATAAGACCCCTTCTATTTCTAATAAAGTATCTGTCTGCTTCATCTCAACAGACCCTGACTCCTGCTGAGATATAAGTGCTAAATTAACAGGAAAATGCTGCTGCTTTTAGTTAGCTGCTTTCTTGTCTACAAGCAAGGCTAGCAACAGGAAATTGTAATTTGAGTCACCTGCTTTAATAGTGTCTATGCCATACTCCCAATTAAGCTCTCCTTCTCCTACTACTGGTTTAGCAAAGTAAGTTGATACAGTACCCTTCACAGCACAAACGCACACTGAGATTCTGTCTCCTGATGAGATATAAAGTGTTATATTAAAAAGAAAATGTAGCTTCTTTTAGTTAGCTGCTTTCTGCTCTACAGTCAAGGCTAGCAACAAGAAGTTGTATTGTGAGTCATCTGATTCTATAGTGTCTAAGTCACACTCCCAATTAAGTTCTCTCTCCTCCTGCTGGTTTAGCAAAATAAGTTGACAAAGTCCCTTCACTGCACACAATACACACTGACTTTCTTTGTTTCCTTTCTTTATTTTTTTAACCCTAAAGTAGACCCTTTATACTTCTAATAAGGTATCTGTCTGCTTAATCTCAACAGACACTGACTCCTGCAGATAGTAGTGTTAAATTAATAAGAAAATGTAACTTCTTTTAGTTAGCTGCTTTCTGCTCTACAAAGTAGGCTAGCAACAGGAAGTTGTAATTTGAGTCTCTTGCTTTTATAGTGTCTAAGCCACACTCCCAATTAAGCTTTCTTTCCTCCTAGTGGTTTAGCATTGTAAGTTGATAGAGTACCTTTCACAGCACACAACAAACACTGACTTTTTTCCCTTTCTTTCTCTTTTTAACCCTAAATAGGACCCCTTCGACATAAAATAAAGTATCTGTCTGCTTAATCTCAACAGACCCTGACTCCTGCCGATAGGAGTGTCAAATTAATAAGAAAATGTAGTTTCTTTTAGTTAGCTGCTTTCTGCTCTACAAGCAAGGCTAGCAACAGGGAGTTGTAATTTCCAACAGATGCTTTTATAGTGTCTGAGCCATTCTCCAATTAAGCTCTCTTTCCTCCTATTGGTTTAGCTAAGTAAGTTGATAAATTACCCTTCACAGCACGCAACACAGACTGACTTTCTTACTTTTCTTTCTTTTTTTAACCCTAAATAAATAAGACCCCTTCTACTTCTAATGAAGTATATGTCTGCTTAATCTCAACAGACCATGACTACTGCTGAGATATATCATATAAGTGTTAAATTAATAAGAAATGTAGCTTCTTTTAGTTAGCTGCTTTCTGTTCTATAAGCAAGGCTAGCTACAGGAAGTTATAATTTGAGTCAGCTGCTTTTATAGTGTCTAAACCAGCCCCCCAATTAAGTTATTTCTCCTCCTACTGATTTAGCAAAGTAAGTTGATACAGTACCCTTCACAGCCCCCAACACACACTGACTTTCTTTCTTTTCTTTCTTTTTTTACTTTGAATAAGACCACTTCTGCTTCTAATAAAGTATCTGCCTGCTTAATCTCAACAGACCCTGGCTCCTGCTGAGATACAAGTGTTAAGTTAAGAAGAAACTGTAGCTTGTTTTAGTTAGCTGCTTTCTGCTTTACAAGCAAGGCTAGCAGCAGGAAGTTGTAATTTGAGTCGCCTGCTTTCATAGTGTCTAAGCCAGCCCCCAATTAAGCTCTCTGTCCTCCTACTGGTTTAGCAAAGTAAGTTGATACAGTACCCTTCACAACACAGAACACACACTGACTTTCTTTCTTTTCTTTCTTTTTTAACCTTAAATAAGACTACTTCTAATATAGTATCTGTCTGTTTAATCTCAACAGATTCTGACTCCTGATGAGATATAAGTGTTACATTAATAAGAAAATGTAGCTTCTTTTACATACTAAAATACTATTTGCCAGCAGATTAGGCCTTACCATCTATCGAGTCTGCTCGAACCTTAGATCCTTTGTTGGGTGCCAAGGCCCTCCCATCCTTTGTGCACCAGAAACCCCTATCATCCAACCCCACCCCCTTGGGACAGGTCATCATCTGATACATCCACTTTCTGTGTCTGTCCCACCCTCTCTTGAAGCCATCCACTGTAAATCTCTGAACCAGCTCGCCAGGCAGTGCATTCCAAGGGTCCACCACCCTCTCAGTGAAAAACCTCCTCCTCTTTTCCACCCTCACCGTTCCACCTTCCAACTTCAAACCGTACCCTCTGGTGATACCTCCCTGCTTTAGTCTAAAGATCCCCTCCATGTTTACCCTATTTATTCCCTTGAGGTACTTGAAGACCTCAATCATGTCCCCCCGTCTCTCCTTTCCTCCAATGAAAACAGGCAGAGCTCCTCAAGTCTGTCCTCACATGCCAAATCCCTAGCCCTCGTGATCATCTTAGTTGCCCTCCTCTGTACTCTCTCCAGGAGCTGTATGTCCTCTTCAAGTGTGGTCTCCAGTACTGTACATAGTACTCAAGGTGTGGTCTAACCAGTCCATTGTACAGTGGCAGAATCACTTCCTTGCTCCTAGAGGTGATCCCCCTTATGATGCATCCCAACATCCTGTTTGCCTTGCTAGCTGCTCTCCTGCACTGCTCAGAGTTATTCATACATGCATCCACCATGACCCCTAGGTCATTTTCCCCTATTGAGGCCTCCAGTGCCTCCCCTCTCAGGGTGTACCTGTGTTTAGGGTTTCCCTGACCAAGATGCAACACCTTGCACTTGGTGATATTGAAATTTAATTTCCATGTGTGAGCCCAGCTTTCCAGGGTGTCCAGGTCCCTCTGCAGGGCCAACCTCCCCTCTTCTCCCTCAACTACTGCTCCCATCTTGGAGTCATCCGCTAAGAGAATTTTAGTTAGCTGCTTTCTGCACTACAAGCAAGGCTAGCAACAGGAAGTTGTAATTTGAGTCACCTGCTTTTATAGGGTCTAAGCCACACTCCCAATTAAACTCTCTCTCTCCTCCTACTGGTTTAGCAAAATAAGTTGATACAGTACCCTTCACAGCACAAAACACACACTGACTTTCTTTTCTTTCTTTTTAACCCTAAATAAGACCCCTTCTACTTCTAATAAAGTATCTGTCTGCTTAATCTCAACAGACCCTGACTCCTGCAGATAGAAGTGTTAAATTAATAAGAAAATGTAGCTTCTTTTAGTTAGCTGCCTTCTGCTCTACAAGCAAGGCTAGCAACAGAAAGTTGTAATTTGAGTCACCTGCTTTCATAGTGTATAAGACACACTCCTATTTAAGCTCTCTCTCTCCTTCTACTGGTTTAGCAAAGTAAGTTGATATAGTGCCCATCACAGCACACAACACACACTGACTTTCTTCCTTTTCTTTCTTTTTTTAACTGTAAATAAGACCCCTTCTATTTCTAATAAAGTATATGTCTGCTTAATCTCAACAGACCCTGACTTCTGCTGATATAAGTGTTAAATTAATAAGAAAATGTAGCTTTTTTTAGTTAGCTGCTTTCTGCTCTACAAGCAATGCTAGCAACAGAAAGGTTGTAATTTGAGTCACCTGCTTATACAGTGTCTAAGCCAAACCCTCAATTAAGCTCTCTCTCTCTCTCCTCCTACTGGTTTAGAAAACTGAGTTGATACAGTACCCTTCACAGCACACAACACACACTGACATTCTTTCTCTTCTTCCTTTTTTAACCCTAAATAAGATCCCTTCTACTTCTAATAAAGTACCTGTCTACTTAATCTCAACAGACCCTGACTCCTGCTGAGATGTAAGTGTTAAATTAATTGGAAAATGTAGCTTCTTCTAGTTAGCTGCTTTCTGCTCTACCAGCAAGGCTAGCAAGAGGAAATTGTAATTTGAGTTAACTGCTTTTATAGAGTCTAAGCCACCCCACAATTAAGCTCTCTCTCTCTCCTCCTTCTGGTTTAGCGAAGTAAGTTGATACAGTACTCTTTACAGCCCCCAACACACACTGACTTTCTTTCTTTTCTTTCTTTTTTTAACATTAAAAAAGATCCCTTCTACTTCTAATAAAGTATCTGTCTGCTTAATCTCAACAGACCTTACTTCTGGTGCTATCAGTGTTAAATTAATAAGGAAATGTAGTTTCTTTTAGTTAGCTGCTTTCTGCTCTACAAGCAAGGCTTGCAACCGAAAGTTGTAATTTGAGTCACCTGATTTTATAGTGCCTAAGTCACCATCCAAATAAGCTCTGCTTTCTCTTACTGGTTTAGCACAATAAGTTGATACAGTACCCTTCACTGCACACAACACTGACTGAGTTTCTTTCTTTTCTTTCTTTTTTAAACCTAAATAAGAACCCTTCTACTTCTAATAAAGTATACGTCTGCTTAATCTGAACAGACCATGACTCCTGCTGAGATATAAGTATTAAATTAATAGGAAAGTGTAGCTTCATTTAGTTAGCTGCTTTCTGCTCTACAAGCAAGGCTATGAACAGGAAGTTGTAATTTCAGTCACCTGATTTTGTAGTGTCAAAGCCACACCCTCAATTAAGCTCTCTCTCCTCCTACTGGTTTAGCAAAGTAAGTTGATACAGTACCCTTCACAGAACACAAGACACACTAACTTTCTTTCTTTCCTTTCTTTTTTTAACCCTAAGTAAGACCCGTTCTACTTCTAATAAAGTAACTGTCTGCTTAAACTCAAAAGACCCTGACTCCTGCTGAGACATACTGGAAGTTTTAAATTAATAAGAAAATGCAGCTTCTTTTAGTTAGCTGCTATCTGCTGTACAAGCAAGGCTAGGAACATGAAATTGTAATTTGAGACACCTGCGTTTATAGTGGCTAAGCCACACTCCCAATAAAGCTCTCTCTCTCTCCTCCTACTGGTTTAGCAAAGTAAGTTGATACACTGCCCTTCATAGCACACAACACACACTGACTTTCTATATTTTCATTCTTTTTTTAACCCTAAATAAGACCAATTCTACTTCTAATAAAGTATCTGTCTGCTTAACCTCAACAGATCCTGACTTCTGCTGAGACATAAGTGATAAATTAATAAGAAAATGTAGCTTATTTTAGTTAGCTGCTTTCTGCTCAACAAGCAAGGCTAGCAACAGGAAGTTGTAATTTGAGTCACCTGCTTTTATAGTGTCTAAGCCACACTTCCAATTAAGCTCTCTCTCTCCTCCTATTGGTTTTGCAAAATAAGTTGATATAGTACCCTTCACAGCACCTAACACGCACTGACATTCTTTCTTTTCTTTCTTTGGAACCCTAAATAAGACCACTTCTACTTCTAATAAAGTATCTGCCTGCTTAATCTCAACAGACCCTGCCTCCTGCTGAGATATAAGGGTTAAATTAATAAGAAAATGTAGCTTCTTTTAGTTAGCTGCTTTCTGCTCTACAAGCAAGTCTAGCAACAAGAAGCTGTAATTTGAGTCACCTGCTTTTATACTGTCTAAGCCACCCCACAATTAAGGTCTCTCTCCTGCTACTGGTTTTGCAAAGTAAGTTGATAGAGTACCCTTGACAGCACACAAACATACACTGACTTTCTTTCTTTTCTTTCTTTTTTTTAACCCTAAATATGATCCCTTCTACTTCTAAAAATGTTTATAACTTCTTAATCCCAACAGACCCTGACTATTGCTCAGATATAAGTGCTAAATTTATAAGAAAAAGTAGCTTCTTTTAGTTAGGTGCTTTCTGCTCCTCAAGCAAGGCTAGAAAAAGGAAGTTGTAATTTGAGTCACTTGATTTTATAGTGTCAAAGCCACACCCCCGATTGAGTTCTGTCTCCTCCTATTGGTTCAGCATAGAAAGTTGACGCAGTACCCTTCACAGCACACAACAAGCACTGACTTTCTTTCTTTTCTTTCTTTCTTTTTTAACCCAAAGTAAGACCCCTTTACTTCTAATAAAGTATCTGTCTTCTTAACTTCAACAGACCCTGACTCCTGCTGAGATATAAGTGTTAAATTAATAAGAAAATGCCGCTTTTTTTAGTTAGCTGCTTTCTGCTGTACAAGCAAGACTAGTAAAAGGAAATTGTAATTTGAGTTGCCTGCTTTTATAGTGTCTAAGCCACACTCCCAATTAAGCTGTCTCTCTCCGCCTCCTGGTTTAGCAAAGTAAGTCGATACTGTACCCTTCACAGCACACAACACTCACTGACTTTCTATATTTTCTTTCATTTTTTAACCCTAAATAAGACCCCATCTATTTCTAATAAAGCATCTGTCTGGTTAATCTCAACAGACCCTGACCCCTGCTGAGATATAAGTGTTAAATTAATAAGAAAATGCAGGTTCTTTTAGTTAGCTGCTTTCTTCTCTACAAGAAAGGCTAGCAATAGAAAATTGTAATTTTTGTCAAATGCTTTTATAGTGTCTAAGCCACACCACAAATAAGCTCCCCCTCTTCCTACTGGTTTAGCAAGCTAAGTTGATACAGTACCATTCACAGCACAAATGCACTCTGACTTTCTTTCTTTTCTTTCATTTATTAACCCTAAATACTACTTCTAATAAAGAGTCTTTCTGCTTAATCTCAGAAGACCCTAACTCCTGCGGAGATATAAGTGTTATTTAATAAGAAAATGTAGCTTCTTTTAGTTAGCTGCTTTCTGCTCTACAAGGAAGACTAGCAACAGGAAGTTGAAATTTGTGTCACCTGCTTTTATAGTGTCTAAACCACATCTCCAATTAAGCTCTGCCTTCTCTTACTGGTTTAGCAAAGTAAGTTGATACAGCACCCTTCACAGCACACAACACACACTGACTTTCTTTCTTTTCTTTCTTTTTTACCCCTAAATAAGACCCCTTCTACATCTAATAAACTGTCTGTCTGCTTCATCTCAACAGACCCTGATTCCTACTGAGATGTAAGTGTTAAATTAATAAGAAAATGTAGCTTCTTTTAGTTAGCTGCTTTCTGCTCTACAAGAAAGGCTTGAGCCAGGAAGTTGTACTTTGAGCCACCTGCTTTCATAGTGTCTAATCCACCCCCCAATTAAGCTCTCTCTCCATCTACTGGGTTTGGATTCATTGGTGACTGGGGACCCACCTGGAGGGATGGAGGTTTGTTCAAGCCTGACGGCCTGCATCCATCCTGGAGGGGAATCCAAGCACTCAATGATAAGTTTAAATGCTACATTGACAAGCATTTCAACTAGCAAAGGGGGGTGGCAGGTCAGCAAGAAGGGTACCTACTTGCTCACCCCCACAGCTATCAGTGGAACCAGTGAACTCAGAGGAGTGGCTATCTCTGCAAAGCAGTGCTCAAAGATGGAAATTAGTGCCCAAGAGGTGGATAAGCAGAAAAGGGCAAAATTCAGCAAGGGCAGACAGCAAGGAGAACCAGGGATAAATGACAACCAAGGAAGGGGCTGGGGAGAACAGTGAAGCAGTCTAGGAGGTCAAATCATGGAAAGCCATGTGTGCAAATGCCAGGAGCCTTAGCAACAAGATGGAAGTTCTGGAGGCTGTCATGGTATTGCAGTCAGACCTGGACATTGTGCCATCACTGAAACTATGGTGAATGATAACCATGACTGGGACATGGCCATACCTGGCTACAACATATTCAGAAGAGACAGAGCAGGCAGGAAGGGAGGAGGAGTGGCACTTTTTGAAAAATGACATAAGGGCCACAGAGATCCAGGAGGAACAAAATGGGAGAGATACTGTGGGTTGCTTGGAAAGGAAAATGGGACAGCTATCCGCACTGGTGTGGTCTATAGACCACCAGCCCAGGAGGAAGAAACAGAGAGGGAGCTGATGCTAGCCATCCAAAGGATGGAAGACAAGGGTGAGGTAGTACTGGTTGGAGACTTCAATATTCCAGACGTGGACTGGAGCATCCCAGCAGCACCATCAACTAGGAGCAGATTTATCCTGGACTCCCTTCAGGGTGCTTTCCTCAAGCAACTGGTCATGAAACCAACTCGGCAGAAGGTAATACTGGACCTTGTGCTCACAAACAGGGACAGTGTGATGGGGTAGCAGTGGGGGAGCACCTGGGTAACAGTGACCACCAGTCATTGTGGTTTGAAATCACAGAAAGAGCAGAACCAAACCACACAGAAACACATATCCTGGATTTTAGGGGGCAGACTTTGGGAAAATGGGGAGATACTTGAAAGAGGCATTATGGACTGGGACAGGAATCAGGGTTGAGGAACAGTAAGTATTTAAAATGGGGATTACAAGAACAACAGAATTATGCATTAAGCAGGCTAGCAAGAGGAAAAGGAAGAGGAGACCATTATGGTTTTCCAAAGAGGTAGCAAAGAAAGTGAAAGCTAAAAAGATTGCATTCAGGCAATACAAAAAGACACAGGCAGAAGGGATAGGGAGAAGTACCAGGAGAAGCAAAGGGAGGCAGGGAGGTCAGTAAGGGAAGCCAAAGCTCAGACAGAAGAACACATTGCAAAATCAGTGGGTAGAGGGGACAAAACCTTTTACAGGTACATAAGTGAAAAAAGAAAGACAAAGGGAGGGATAGTGAGACTGAAGGGGGAGGATGGGAGCCGTGTGGAGGATGACAACAGTAAAGCTGACATATTGAACAGGTATTTCTGCTCAGTCTTTACTGAGGAAGAGGGGGGTAATGCATCTGAAGGGAGTACAAGGGCTGAGAATGGTGCAGAAATGGACACAAGTCCCTTTACACGAGAAAGGGTCCTGAAGGAACTGGAAGTAATAAGAGTTGATAAAGAAATGGGGTCAGATGGTGTGCACCCAGGGTCCTTAAAGAACTAAGAGAGTGGTGGCTGAACCTCTGGCTATCCTGTTTAGCCAATCACTGGAAACAGGGAGGTACCTAAAGACTGGAGGATAGCAGATGTAGTCCCCTTTATACAAAAGTGGAACAAAGAGGAAGCAGGGAACTACAGACCAGTCAGCCTCACCTCGGTAGTGGGAAGATCATGGAAGCAGTACTGAAGGAGAGATTGGTGGAACATCTGGTTGTCAATGGACTACAGAACCCAAGGCAGCATGGTTTCACCAGGGAGGTCTGCTCAGACCAACCTCGTTGAATTTTTTGACTAGTGACTGGGAGGTGGATCAGGGAGGGCAGTGGACATGGCCTCATCTGGACTCTCAGCAAGGCCTTTGACACTGTGCCACATAGAAGACTATTACACAAACTGGGGAATATGGTGTGGGCAGGACAGTAGTGTGGTGGGTAGGTAACTGGCTGGGTGGCAGGACACAGAGGGTGGTGGTAAATGGCTGTCACTCCACAGAGGGAAGAGTGACCAGTGGGGTACCACAGGGATCAGTGCTGGGACCGTCCTATTCAAAATCTTCGCCAGTGACATTACGCAGGATCTAGAAGGCAGAATTTCACTGTTCACTGATGACACAAAGCTCTGTAACAGAGTAGACACACCAGAGGGTGTAGACAGAATGAGAAGCGACCTGCAGAAACTTGAAGAATGGTCATGGTTTGGCAGTTGAAATTCAATGCAAAGAAGTGCAAGATAATGCCTATGGGGCACAAAACCCTGGCACAATATATCAGTGGGGGGTGAGGATATAGCATGCACCAAGCAGGAAAGGATATTGGGGTTGTCTCTGATGACCTCAAGGTAGGGAAACAGTGTGACAAGGCAGCAGGTAAAGCAAATAGGATGCTGGGATGCATAGGCAGGGCATCACCAGCAGGAAAAGGAGGTCATAATTCCACTATACAAGACACTAGTGAGGCCCCACCTGGAATACAGTGTACAGTTCTGGAGACCATACCTACGTAAGGACATAGACAGGGTAGAGAAGGTTCAGAGGAGGGCAACAAAGATGGTGCATGGATTGCATCACAAGTCCCATGAAGACAGGTTGAAGGAACTGAACATGTACTCCTGGAGGAGAGGAGGGAGAGAAGAGATATGATAGAGACATACAAGTATCTTACAGGGAGGAACAGGGTGCAGGAAAACACTATTTTTAAGCGAAAAAGATGTTCCAGGACTAGAGGGCATGGGATAAAGTTGGAGGGAGGACAATTCAGAGGAAACATGAGAGAGAATTTCTTCACAGAATGGGTGGTGGACAAGTGGAACACCCTGCCAGAAAAAGTGGTGGGAGCTGAAACAATCACAGGATTTAAGAATGCATGGGATAGACATAAAGGAATTCTAGAGGTCAGGGGTGAGGGGCAACAGACTTCTAGGAAAACAAACTGAACTTACAAGCTCAAATGGGCAGACTGGGTGGGCCATAGGCCTTTATCTGCCGACGCTCTCTATGTATCTATGTATCTATGTACTGGTTTAGCAAAGTAAATTGATACAGTACCCTTCACAGCACACAGCACACACTGACTTTCTTTCTATTCTTCCTTTTTTAACCCTAAATAAGACCTCTTCTACTTCTAATAAAGTATCCTTTTGTTTAATCTCAAAAGACCCAGACTCCTGCTGAGGTATAAGTGTTAAATTAATAAGAAAATGTAGCTTCTTTTAGTTAGCTGTTTTCTGCTCTTCAAGCAAGGCTAGCAACAGGAAGTTGTAATTTGAGTCACCTGCTTTTATAGTGTCTAAGCCACCCCACAATTAAGCTCTCTGTCCCCCTACTGGTTTAGCAAAGTAAGGTGATACAGTACCCTTCACAGCATACAACAAACACTGTCTTTCTTTCCCTTTTTAACCCTAAATAAGGCCCTATCTACTTCTAATAAAGTATATATCTGCTTAATCTCAACAGCCCATGACTACTGCTGAGATATGTGTTAAATTAATAAGAAAATATAGCTTCTTTTAGTTAGCTGCTTTCTGTTCTACAAGCAAGGCTAGCAGAAGGAAGTTGTAATTTGAGTCACCTGCTTTTATAGTGTCTAAGCCACACCCTAATTAAGCTCTCTTTCTCTCCTCCTTCTGGTTTAGCAAAGTAGGTTGATACAGTACCCTTTACAGCCCCCAACACAAACTGACTTTCTTTCTTTTCTTTCTTTTTTTAACCATAAATAAGATCCCGTCTACTTCTAATAAAGTATCTGTCTGTTTAATCTCAACAGACCCTTACTTCAGGTGATATCACTGTTAAATTAATAAAGAAATGTAGTTTCTTTTAGTTAGCTGCTGTCTGCTCTACAACCAAGGCTTGCAACACAAAGTTGTAATTTGAGTCGTCTGATTTTATAGTGCCTAAGCCACCATCCAGATAAGCTCTCTCTCCTCCAACTGGTTTAACACAGTAAGTT
Source organism: Neoceratodus forsteri (assembly GCA_016271365.2). NCBI lineage: Eukaryota > Metazoa > Chordata > Ceratodontiformes > Ceratodontidae > Neoceratodus > Neoceratodus forsteri. The sequence continues at coordinate 833,051,538 of CM028137.1, forward strand.
GATACAGTACCCTTCACTGCACACAACACAGACGGAGTTTCTTTCTTTTCTTTCTTTTTTTGAACCTAAATAAGAACCCTTCTACTTCTAATAAAGTATACGTCTGCTTAATCTGAACAGACCATGATTCCTGCTGAGATATAAGTATTAAATTAATAGGAAAATGTAGCTTCTTTTAGTTAGCTGCTTTCAGCTCCTCAAGCAAGGCTATGAACAGGAAGTTGTAATTTGAGGCACCTGATTTTGTACTGTCAAAGCCACACCCCCGATTAAGCTCTCTCTACTCCTACTGGTTTAGGAAAGTAAGTTGATACAGTACCCTTCACAGAACACAACACACTGACTTTCATTTTTTTCTTTCTTTTTTTAACCGTAAGTATGACCCATTCTACTTCTAATAAAGAAACTGTCTGCTTAACCTCAAAAGACCCTGACTCCTGCTGAGACATACTGGAAGTTTTAAATTAATAAGAAAATGCAGCTTCTTTTAGTTAGCTGATATCTGCTGTACAAGCAAGGCTAGCAACATGAAATAGTAATTTGAGTCACCTGCTTTTATAGTGTCTAAGCCACACTCCCAATAAAGCTCTTCCTCTCCTCCTACTGGTTTAGCAAAGTAAGTTGATACAGTACCCTTCACAGCACACAACACACACTGACTTTCTATCTTTCCTTTTTTTTAACCCTAAATAAGACCGATTCTACTTCTAATAAAGAATCTGTCTGCTTAATCTCAACAGATCCTGACTCCTGCTGAGATATAAGTGATAAATTAATAAGAAAATGTAGCTTCTTTTAGTTAGCTGCTTTCTGCTGTACAAGCAAGTCTAGCAACAGGAGGTTGTAATTTGAGTCACCTGCTTTTGTACTCTCTAAGCCACCCCACAATTAAGGTCTCTATCCTGCTACTGGTTTAGCAAAGTAAGTTGATAAAGTACCCTTGACAGCACACAAACACAAACTGACTTTCTTTCTTTTCTTTCTTTTTTTAACCCTTAATATGATCCCTTCTACTTCTAAAAATGTTTATGACTTCTTAATCCCAACAGACCCTGACTACTGCTGAGATATAAGTGCTAAATTTATAAGAAAATGTAGCTTCTTTTAGTTAGGTGCTTTCTGCTCTTCAAGCAAGGCTAGAAACAGGAAGTCATAATTTGAGTCACCTGATTTTATTGTGTCAAAGCCACACCCCCGATTAAGTTCTGTCTCCTCTTATTGGTTCAGCATAGTAAGTTGATGCAGTACCCTTCACAGCACACAACAAACACTGACTTTCTTTCTTTTCTTTCATTCTTTTTGAACCCTAAGTAAGACCCCTTTACTTCTAATAAAGCATCTGTCTGATTAACCTCATCAGACCCTGACTCCAGCTGAGATATAAGTGTTAAATTAATAAGAAAATGCAGCTTCTTTTAGTTAGCTGCTTTCTGCTGTACAAGCAAGACTAGTAAAAGGAAATTGTAATTTGAGTTGCCTGCTTTTATATTGTCTACGCCACACTCCCAATTAAGCTGTCTCTCTCTGCCTCCTGCTTTAGCAAAGTGAGTTGATATTGTACCCTTCACAGCACACAACACTCACTGACTTTCTATATGTTCTTTCTTTTTTTAACCCTAAATAAGACCCCATCTATTTCTAATAAAGTATCTGTCTGGTTAATCTCAACAGACCCTGACTCCTGCTGAGATATTAGTGTTAAATTAATAGAAAATGTAGCTTCTTTTTGTTAGCTGCTTTCTGCTCTGCAAGCAAGGCTAGCAACAGGAAGTTGGAATTTGAGTCAGCTGCTTTTATAGTGTCTAAGGCACTCTCCAATTAACCTCTCTCTCCTCCTATTGGTTTAGCAAAGTAAGTCGATACAGTACCCTTCACAGCACACAACACACACTGACTTTCTTTCTTTTCTTTCTTTTTTTAACCCTAAATAAGACCCCTGCTACTTCCAATAAAGTATCTTTCTGCTTAATCTCAACAGACCCTGACTCCTGCTGATAGAAGTGTTAAATTAATAAGAAAATGTAGTTTCTTTTAGTTAACTGCTTTCTGCTCTACAAGCAAGGCTAGCAACAGGAAGTTATACTTTGAGTCACCTGCTTTTATAGTGTCAAAGCCTCACTCCCAATTAAGGTCTCTCTCCTCCTACTGGTTTACCAAAGTAACTTGATACAGTACCCTTCACATCACACAACAGACACTGACTTTCTTCCTTTTCTTTTTCTTTTTAAGCTTAAATAAGAGCCCTTCTACTTCTAATAAAGTATCTGCCTACTTAATCTCAACAGTGTCTGACTTCGGCTGAGATATTAGTGTTAAGGTAATATGAAAATGTAGCTTCTATTAGTTAGCTGCTTTCTGCTCTACAAGCAAGGCTAGCAACAGGAGGTTGTAATCTGAGATACCTGCTTTTATAGAGTCTAAGCCACCCCCAATTAAGCTCCCTCTCCTCCTACTGGTTTAGCAAAGTAAGTTGATACAGTGCCCTTCACAGCACAGAACACTCACTGACTTTCTGTCATTTCTTTCTTTTTTTACCCTAAATAAGACACCTTCTACATCTAATAAAGTGTATGTCTTCCTAATCCCATAAGACACTGACTACTGCTGAGATACAAGTTCTAAATTTATAAGAAAATGTAGCTTCTTTTAGTTAGCTGCTTTCTGTTCTACAAGCAAGGCTAGCAACAGGAAGTTGTAATTTGACTGACCTGATTTTATAGTGTCTAAGCCACCCCCAATCAAGCTCTCTCTCCTCCTACTGGTTTAGCAAAGTAATGTGATACAGTACCCTTCACTGCACACAACACACACAGTCTTTCTTTCTTTTCTTTGTTTTTTAACCCTTAATAAGAACCCTTCTACTTCTAGTAAAGTGTCTGTCTGCTTAATCTCAACAGATCCTGACTCCTGCTGAGATACAAGTGTTAAATTAATAGGAAAATGTAGTTTCTTTTAGTTAACTGCTTTCTGGTCTACAAGCAAGGCTAGCAACAGGAAGTTGTAATTTGACTGACCTGATTTAATAGTGTCTAAGCCACCCCCAATCAAGCCCTCTCTCTCCTACTGGTTTAGCAAAGTAATGTGATACAGTACCCTTCACTGCACACAACACACACAGTCTTTCTTTCTTTTCATTGTTTTTTAACCCTTAATAAGAACCCTTCTACTTCTAGTAAAGTGTCTGTCTGCTTAATCTCAACAGATCCTGACTCCTGCTGAGATACAAGTGTTAAATTAATAGGAAAATGTAGTTTCTTTTAGTTAACTGCTTTCTGGTCTACAAGCAAGGCTAGCAACAGGAAGTTGTAATTTGACTGACCTGATTTTATAGTGCTTAGCCACCCCCAATCGAGCTCTCTCTCCTCCTACTGGTTTAGCAAAGTAATGTGATACAGTACCGTTCACTGCACACAACACACACAGTCTTTGTTTCTTTTCTTTGTTTTTTTAACCCTTAATAAGAACCCTTCTACTTCTAGTAAAGTGTCTGTCTGCTTAATCTCAACAGACCCTGACTCCTGCTGAGATACAAGTGTTAAATTAATAGGAAAATGTAGTTTCTTTTAGTTAACTGCTTTCTGGTCTACAAGTAAGGCTAGCAACAGTAAGTTGTAATTTGAGTCACCAGATTTTATAGGGTCAAAGCCACACCCCGATTAAGCTCTCTCCTCCTACTAGTTTAGCATAGTAAGTTGATACAGTACCCTTCACAGCACACAACACACACTGACTTTCTTTCCATTCTTTCTTTTTTAACCCTAAGTAAGATGCCTTTACTTTTAATAAAGTATCTGTCTGCTTAATCTCAACAGACCCTGACTCCTGCTGAGATATAAGTGTTAAATTAATAAGAAAATGAATCTTCTTTTAGTTACCTGATTTCTGCTTCTACAAGAAAGGCTAGCAACAGGAAGTTGTAATTTGAGTCAGCTGCTTGTATAATGTCTTAGCCACTCTCCAGTTAATCTCCCTCTCCTTCTATTGGTTTAGCAAAGTTAGATAATACAGTACCTTTCAGAGCACACAGCACACACTGACTTTCTTTCTTTTCTTTCTTTTTTTACCCTAAATGAGACCCCTTCTACTTCTCATTAAGTGTCTGTCTGCTTAATCTCAACATATCCTGACTCCTGATGAGATATAAGTGTTAAATTAATAAGAAAATGTAGCTTCTCTCAGTGAGCTGCTTTCTGCTCTACAGGCAAGGCTAGCAACAGGAAGCTGTAATTTGAGTCAGCTGCTTTTACAGTGTCTAAGACACATTCCCAATTAAGCTCCCCCTCCTCCTACTGGTTTAGCTAAGTAAGTTGATACAGTACCCATCACAGCACACAACACACACTGACGTTCTTTCTTTTCTTTCTTTTTTTAACCCTAAATAAGACCCCTTCTTCTTCTAATAAAGCATAAGTCTGCTTAATCTCAATAGACCCCAACTATTGCTGAGATACATGTGTTAAATTAATTAGAAAATGTAGCAATTTTAGTTAGCTGCTTTCCACTCTACAAGAAAGGAGAGCAGCAAGAAGTTGTAATTTGAGTCACTTGCTTTTATAGTGTATAAGCCACCCCCTCAATTAAGTTCTCTCTCCTCCTACTGGTTTAGCAAAGTAAGTTGATACAGCACCCTTAGCATTACCCAAAACACACAGACTTTCCTTCTTTTTTTACCTTAAATAAGACCCCTTCTTATTCTAATAAAGTATCTGTCTGCTTAATCTCAACAGAACCTGACTCCTGATGAGATATAAGAGTTAAATTGATCAGAAAATGTAGCACCTTTTAGTTAGCTGCTTTCTGCTCTACAAGCAAGGCTAGCAACCTGAAGTTGTAATTTGAGTCTGCTGCTTTTATAGTGACTAAGCCACTCTCCAACCAAAACATCTCTCCTCCTATTGGTTTAGCAAAGTAAGTTGATACAGTACCCTTCACTGCACACAACACGCAATGACTTCCTTTTTTTTCTTTCTTTTTTAACCCTAAATAAGACCCCTGCTACTGCTAATAAAGTATCTTTCTGCTTAATCTCAACAGACCCTGACTCCTGCTGATAGAAGTGTTAAATTAATAAGAAAATGTGGCTTCTTTTAGTTAGCTGCTTTCCACTCTACAAGAAAGGCGAGCAGCAGGAAGTTGTAATTTGAGTCACCTGCTTTTATAGTGTCTAAGCCATCCCCCCCGATTAAGCTCTCTCTCTCCTCCTACTGGTTTAGCAAAGTAAGTTGATACAGTACCCTTCTCATCACCCGAAACACACAGACTTTGTTACTTTTTTTACATTAAATAAGTAAGTTGATACAGTACCCTTCACAGTACACAACACACACTGACTTTCTTTCTTTTCTTTCTTTTTTTAACCCTAAATAAGACCCCTTCTACTTCTAATAAAGTATATGCCTGCTTAAATCTCAACAGACCCTAACTATTGCTGAGATATAAGTGTTAAATTAATTAGAAAATGTAGCTTCTTTTAGTTAGCTGCTTTCTGCTCTACAAGGAAGGCTAGCAACCTGAAGTTGTAATTTGAGTCAGCTGCTTTTATAGTGTCTAAGTCACTCTCCAACCAAAACCTCTCTCCTCCTATTGGTTTAGCAGAGTAAGTTGATTCAGTACCCTTCACAGCACACAATACACACTGACTTTCTTTCTTTTCTTTCTTTTTTTAACCCTAAATAAGACTCCTGCTAATTCTAATAAAGTATCTTTCTGCTTAAACTCAACAGACCCTGACTCCTGCTGATAGAAGTGTTAAATTAATAAGAAAATGTAGCTTCTTTTAGTTAGCTGCTTTCTGCTCTACAAGCAAGGCTGGCAACCTGAAGTTGTAATTTGAGTCACCTGATTTTATAGGGTCAATGCCACACCTCCAATTAAGCTCTCTCTCCTCCTACTGGTTTAGCATAGTAAGTTGATACAGTTCCCTTCACAGCAGACAACACACACTGACTTTCTTTCTATTCTATCTTTTTTAACCCTAAGTAAGACCCCTTTACTTCTAATAAAGTATCTGTCTGCTTAATCTCACGAGACCCTGACTCCTGCTGAGATATAAGTGTTAAATTAATAAGAAAATGTAGCTTCTTTTAGTTACCTGAATTCTGCTCTACAAGAAAAGCTAGCAACAGGAAGTTGTAATTTGAGTTAGCTGCTTTTATAATGTCTTAGCCACTCTCCAATTAAGCTCCCTCACCTCCTATTGGTTTAGCAAAGTAAGTTAATACAGTACCCTTCAGAGCCCACAGCACACACTAACTTTCTTTCTTTTCTTTCTTTTTTTACCCTAAATAAGACCCCTTCTACTTCTAATAAAGTGTCTGTCTGCTTATTCTTAACAGATCCTGACTCCTAATGAGATATTAGTTTTAAATTAATAAGAAAATGTAGCTTCTCTCAGTGAGCTGTTTTCTGCTCTACAAGGAAGGCTAGAAACAGGAAGTTTTTATTTCAGTCAGCTGCTTGAATAATGTCTTAGCCACCCTCCAATTAAGGTATCTCTCCTCCTATTGGTTTAGCAAAGTAAGTTGATACAGCACCCTTCACAGCACAAAACACAAACTGACTTTCCTTCTTTTCTTTCTTTTTTTAACCCTAAATAAGACCCCTTCTTCTTCTAATAAAGCATAAATCTGCTTAATCTCAATAGACCCCAACTATTGCTGAGATACATGTGTTAAATTAATTAGAAAATGTAGCATATTTTAGTTAGCTGCTTTCCACTCTACAAGAAAGGAGAGCAGCAAGAAGTTGTAATTTGAGTCACCTGTTTTATAGTGTAGGTTTCACCCCTCAATTAAGTTCTCTCCTCCTACTGGTTTAGCAAAGTAGTTGATACAGCACCCTTAGCATTACCCAAAACACACAGACTTTCCTTCTTTTTTACCTTAAATAAGACCCTTCTACTTAATAAAGTATCTGTTCGCTTAATCTCAACAGAACTTGACTCCTGATGAGATATAAGAGTTAAATTGATCAGAAAATGTAGCATCTTTAGTTAGCTGCTTTCTGCTCTACCAAGCAAGGCTAGCAACCTGAAGTTGTAATTTGAGTCTGCTGCTTTTATAGTGACTAAGCCACTCTCCAACCAAAACATCTCTCCTCCTATTGGTTTAGCAAAGTAAGTTGATACAGTACCCTTCACTGCACACAACACGCAATGACTTCCTTTTTTTTCTTTCTTTTTTAACCCTAAATAAGACCCCTGCTACTGCTAATAAAGTATATTTCTGCTTAATCTCAACAGACCCTGACTCCTGCTGATAGAAGTGTTAAATTAATAAGAAAATGTAGCTTCTTTTAGTTAGCTGTTTTCTGCTCTTCAAGCAAGGCTAGCAACAGGAAGTTGTAATTTGAGTCACCTGCTTTTATAGTGTCTAAGCCACCCCACAATTAAGCTCTCTGTCCTCCTACTGGTTTAGCAAAGTAAGGTGATACAGTACCCTTCACAGCATACAACAAACACTGTCTTTCTTTCCCTTTTTAACCCTAAATAAGGCCCTATCTACTTCTAATAAAGTATATATCTGCTTAATCTCAACAGCCCATGACTACTGCTGAGATATGTGTTAAATTAATAAGAAAATATAGCTCTTTTAGTTAGTTGCTTGTCTACAAGCAAGGCTAGCAGAAGGAAGTTGTAATTTGAGTCACCTGCTTTTATAGTGTCTAAGCCACACCCTAATTAAGCTTCCTTCTCTCCTCCTTCTGGTTTAGCAAAGTAGGTTGATACAGTACCCTTTACAGCCCCCAACACAAACTGACTTCTTTTTTTCTTTCTTTTTTAACCATAAATAAGATCCCGTCTACTTACTTGTCAGCATCTGTCTGTTTAATCTCAACAGACCTTACTTCAGGTGATATCACTGTTGATTCATTAAAGAAATGTAGTTTCTTTTAGTTAGCTGCTGTCTGCTCTACAACCAAGGCTTGCAATATTAATGTTGTAATTTGAGTTTCGTCCTGATTTTATAGTGCCTAAGCCACCATCCAGATAATCTCTCTCTCTCCAACTGGTTTAACACAGTAAGTTGATATAGTACCTTCACTGCACACACAAATACAGACTGAGTTTTTCTTTTTCTTTTTTTGAACCTAAATAAGAACCTCTTCTACTTAATAAAGTATACGCCTGCTTAATCTGAACAGACCATGATTCCTGCTGAGATATAAGTATTAAATTAATAGGAAAATGTAGCTTCTTTTAGTTAGCTGCTTTCTGCTCCTCAAGCAAGGCTATGAACAGGAAGTTGTAATTTGAGGCACCTGATTTTGTACTGTCAAAGCCACACCCTCAATTAATCTCTCTACTCCTACTGGTTTAGGAAAGTAAGTTGATACAGTACCCTTCACAGAACACAACACACTGACTTTCATTTTTTCCTTTCTTTTTTTAACCGTAAGTATGACCCATTCTACTTCTAATAAAGAAACTGTCTGCTTAACCTCAAAAGACCCTGACTCCTGCTGAGACATACTTGGAAGTTTTAAATTAATAAGAAATGCAGCTCTCTTTATTAGCTGATATCTGCTGTACAAGCAAGGCTAGCAACATAGCCAGTAATTTGAGTCACCTGCTTTTATAGTGTCTAAGCCACACTCCCAATAAAGCTCTTCCCTCCTCCTACTGGTTTAGCAAAGTAAGTTGATACAAATTTTCACAGCACAACACACACTTCGATTCTATCTTTCTTTTTTTAACTCCTAAATAATGTGGGATTCTACTTAATGAAGAATCATGTCTGTTTAATCTCAACAGATCCTGACCTCCTGCTGAGATATACAGTGATAAATTAATAAGAAAATGTTTCTTTTTAGTTAGGCTGCTTTCTGCTGTACAAGCAAGTCTAGCAACAGGAGGTTGTAATTTGAGTCACCTGCTTTGTACCTCTAGGCCACCCCACAATTAAGGTCTCTATCCCTGCTACTGGTTTAGCAAAAGTAAGTTGATAGTACCCTTGACAGCACAACTTTACAAACTGATTCTTTTTCTTTTCTTTCTTTTTTTTAACCCCTTAATATGATCCCTTCTACTTCTAGAATGTTTATGACTTAACTTCCAACAGACCCTGACTACTGCTGAGGATATATGTCAAATTATAAGAAAATGTAGCTTCTTTTAGTTAGGTGCTTTCTGCTCTTCAAGCAAGGCTAGAAACAGGAAGTCATAATTTGAGTAACCTGATTTTATTGTGTCAAAGCCACACCCCCGATTAAGTTCTGTCTCCTCTTATTGGTTCAGCATAGTAAGTTGATGCAGTACCCTTCACAGCACACAACAAACACTGACTTTCTTTCTTTTCTTTCATTCTTTTTGAACCCTAAGTAAGACCCCTTTACTTCTAATAAAGCATCTGTCTGATTAACCTCAACAGACCCTGACTCCAGCTGAGATATAAGTGTTAAATTAATAAGAAAATGCAGCTTCTTTTAGTTAGCTGCTTTCTGCTGTACAAGCAAGACTAGTAAAAGGAAATTGTAATTTGAGTTGCCTGCTTTTATATTGTCTACGCCACACTCCCAATTAAGCTGTCTCTCTCTGCCTCCTGCTTTAGCAAAGTAAGTTGATATTGTACCCTTCACAGCACACAACACTCACTGACTTTCTATATGTTCTTTCTTTTTTTAACCCTAAATAAGACCCCATCTATTTCCAATAAAGTATCTGTCTGGTTAATCTCAACAGACCCTGACTCCTGCTGAGATATTAGTGTTAAATTAATAAAAAATGTAGCTTCTTTGTTAGCTGCTTTCTGCTCTGCAAGCAAGGCTAGCAACAGGAAGTTGGAATTTGAGTCAGCTGCTTTTATAGTGTCTAAGGCACTCTCCAATTAACCTCTCTCTCCTCCTATTGGTTTAGCAAAGTAAGTTGATACAGTACCCTTCACTGCACACAACACACACTGGCTATATTTCTTTTCTTTATTTTTTTAACCCTAAATAAGACCCTTCCACTTCTAATAAAGTATATGTCTGCTTAATCTCAACAGACCCTAACTATTGCTGAGATATAAGTGTTAAATTAATTAGAAAATGTAGCTTTTTTTAGTTAGCTGCTTTCTCTCTGCTCTACAAGCAAGGCTTGGTGCTGGTATAGTTGTAATCTCGAGTCACCCGCTTTTATAGTGTCTAAGTCCCCCACCCCCAATTAAGCTCTCTCTCTTCCTACTGGTTTAGCAAAGTAAATTGATACATTACCCTTCTCATCACCCAAAATACACAGAGTTTCTTTCTTTTCTATCTGTTTTACCCTAACTAAGACCCTTCTACTTCTAATAAAGTATCTGTCTGCTTAATCTCAACAGATCCTGACTCCTGATGAGATATAAGAGTTAAATTAATAAGAAAATGTAGCTTCTTTTAGTTAGCTGCTTTCTGCTCTACAAGCAAGGCTAGCAACCTGAAGTTGTAATTTGAGTCAGCTGCTTTTATAGTGTCTAAGCCACTCTCCAACCAAAAACTCTCTCTTCTATTGGTTTAGCAAAGTAAGTCGATACAGTACCCTTCATAGCTCACAACACACACTGACTTTCTTTCTTTTCTTTCTTTTTTTAACCCTAAATAAGACCCTCTTTCTTCTAATAAAAGTATCTTTGTGCTTAATCTCAACAGACCCTGACTCCTGCTGATAGAAGTGTTAAATTAATCAAGAAATGTAGTTTCTTTTAGTTAACTTTCCGTTTTCTGCTCTACATGTTAAGGCTAAAGTAACAGGAAGTTATAATTTTGAGTCACCTGCTTTTTATAGTGTCAAAGCTCACTCCCAATTGCTGTCTCTCTCTCCTCCTACTGGTTTACCAAAGTAACTTGATACAGTACCCTTCACATCACACAACAGACACTGACTTTCTTCCTTTTCTTTTTCTTTTTAAGCTTAAATAAGAGCCCTTCTACTTCTAATAAAGTATCTGCCTACCTAATCTCAACAGTGTCTGACTTCGGCTGAGATATTAGTGTTAAGGTAATATGAAAATGTAGCTTCTATTAGTTAGCTGCTTTCTGCTCTACAAGCAAGGCTAGCAACAGGAGGTTGTAATCTGAGATACCTGCTTTTATAGAGTCTGCTTCACCCCCAATTGGGCTCCCTCCTCCTCATTGGTTTAGCAAAGTAAGTTGATACAGTGCCCTTCACAGCACAGAACACTCACTGACTTTCTGTCATTTCTTTCTTTTTTTACCCTAAATAAGACACCTTCTACATCTAATAAAGTTTATGTCTTCCTAATCCCATAAGACACTGACTACTGCTGAGATACAAGTTCTAAATTTATAAGAAAATGTAGCTTCTTTTAGTTAGCTGCTTTCTGTTCTACAAGCAAGGCTAGCAACAGGAAGTTGTAATTTGACTGACCTGATTTTATAGTGTCTAAGCCACCCCCAATCAAGCTCTCTCTCCTCCTACTGGTTTAGTAAAGTAATGTGATACAGTACCCTTCACTGCACACAACACACACAGTCTTTCTTTCTTTTCTTTGTTTTTTTAACCCTTAATAAGAACCCTTCTACTTCTAGTAAAGTGTCTGTCTGCTTAATCTCAACAGATCCTGACTCCTGCTGAGATACAAGTGTTAAATTAATAGGAAAATGTAGTTTCCTTTTAGTTAACTGCTTTTCTGGTTCAAGGCTAGCAACAGGAAGTTGTTGTAATTTGACTGACCTGATTTAATAGTGTCTAAGCCACCCCCAATCAAGCTCTCTCTCCTCCTACTGGTTTAGCAAAGTAATGTGATACAGTACCCTTCACTGCACACAACACACACAGTCTTTCTTTCTTTTCATTGTTTTTTAACCCTTAATAAGAACCCTTCTACTTCTAGTAAAGTGTCTGTCTGCTTAATCTCAACAGATCCTGACTCCTGCTGAGATACAAGTGTTAAATTAATAGGAAAATGTAGTTTCTTTTAGTTAACTGCTTTCTGGTCTACAAGCAAGGCTAGCAAAAGGAAGTTGTAATTTGACTGACCTGATTTTATAGTGTTTAAGCCACCCCCAATCAAGCTCTCTCTCCTCCTACTGGTTTAGCAAAGTAATGTGATACAGTACCCTTCACTGCACACAACACACACAGTCTTTGTTTCTTTTCTTTGTTTTTTTAACCCTTAATAAGAACCCTTCTACTTCTAGTAAAGTGTTTGTCTGCTTAATCTCAACAGACCCTGACTCCTGCTGAGATACAAGTGTTAAATTAATAGGAAAATGTAGTTTCTTTTAGTTAACTGTTTCTGGTCTAAGTGCTAAGGCTAGCAACAGTGTTGTAATTTGAGTCACCAGATTTTATAGGGTCAAAGCCACACCCTGATTAAGCCTCCCTCCTACTAGTTTAGCATAGTGTTGATGTATTCAGTACCACAGCACACAACACACACTGACTTTCTTTCCATTCTTTCTTTTTTAACCCTAAGTAAGATGCCTTTACTTTTATTAAAGTATTGTCTGCTTAATCTGAACAGACCCTGACTCCTGCTGAGATCATAGTGCTAAATTAATAGAAAATGAATCTTCTTTAGTTACCTGATTTCTGCTCTACAAGAAAGGCTAGCAACAGGAAGTTGTAATTTGAGTCAGCTTGCTTGTATAATGTCTTAGCTCACTCCAGTTAATCTCCCTCTCCTTCTATTGGTTTTAGCAAAGCTTAGATACAAAACATTTCTTCAGAGCACAGCAGCACACTGACTTTCTTTCTTTTCTTCTTTTTTTGGCCCTAAATGAGACCCCTTCTTCTTCTCATTATGTCTGTCTGTTTAATCTCAACATATCCTGACTCCTGATGATATAGTGTTAAATTAATAAGAAAATGTAGCTTCTCTCAGTGAGCTGCTTTCTGCCTCTACAGGCAAGGCTAGCAACAGGAAGCTGTAATTTGAGTCAGCTGCTTTTGCAGTGTCTATGACACATTCCCAATTGCTCCCTCCTACTGGTTTAGCTATGTTGATAGAGTACCCATCACAGTACACAAACACACATTGACTTTCTTTTCTTCTTTTTTTACCCTAAATAAGACCCTTTTCTTCTAATAGCTGTGCGTCTGCTTAATCTCAATAGACCTAACTATTGTTGATACATGTGTTAAATTAATTAGAAAATGTATATATTTTAGTTATTGTTTCACTTACAAGAAAGAGAGCAGCAAGAAGTTGTAATTTGAGTCACCTGCTTTTATATAGTGTATAAGCACTTCAATTAAGTTCTCTCTCCTACTGGTTTAGCAAAGTAAGTTGATACAGCACCCTTAGCATTACCCAAACACAGACTTTCCTTTCTTTTACCTAACAAGACTTTCTTCTTCAGTAGATTGTTGTTTAATCTCAACAGAACCTGACTCTGATGAGATAAGAGTTAAATTGATCAGAAATTGGCACCTTAGTTTAGTTGCCTGCTCTACAAGGCTAGCAACCTGAAGTGTAATTTGAGTCTGTTGCTTTATAGTGACTAAGCCACTTCCAACCAAAACATCTCCTTCTATTGGTTTAGCAAGTAGTTGATAGTACCTTCACTGTACACAACACGTTCTTTTTTTTTTTCTTTTTTTAACCCTAAATAAGACCTCTTTCTAATTTATTATCTTCTGTTTAACTAACAGACCTGACTCCTGTTGATATAAGTGTTAAATAATAAGAAATGTAGCTTTTAGTTAGTTGCTTTCTGCTCTCTCGCAAGGCTAGCAGCAGGAAGTTGTTATTGGTCACTTGTTTTTAAGTGTCGAAAGCCTTCCCCGATTAAGCTCTCTCGTCTTGTATGTTTTAGAAATGTTGATACAGTATCTTTCCATCACCGAAACACACTGACCTTTTTTTTTTTTTTCTTTTTCTTTGTTTGTTTCTTCTTTCTTTTTTCTTTTCACACACTGACTTTCTTCTTCTTTCTTTTTTAACCTTAATAAGACCCTTCTACTTAATAAAGTATATGCCTGCTTAAATTCAACAGATCCTAACTATTGCGAGATATAAGTAAATTAATTAGAAATGTAGCTTCTTTTATATTGCTTTCGTTCTATAAGGAAGGCTAGCAACCCAGTTGTAATTTGAGTCAGCTGCTTTTATAGTGTCTAAGTTACTCAACCAATTCCCCTCCTATTGTTTAGAGTAAGTTGTTGAGCAGTCCCCTTTCAGCGCAGAATACACACTGACTTTCTTCTTTTCTTTTTAACTTAACAAGACTCCGCTAATTTAATACATTCTTCGCTTAAACTCAATGACCCTGACTCCTGCTGATAGAAGTTAAATTAATAAGAAAATAGCTTTTTTAGCTGCTTTCTGTTTACAGTGCGGCTGGTCAATCCAGTTGTAATTTGAGTCACCTGATTTTATAGGTCAATGCCACACTTCCAGTTTGCTCTCTCCACTGGTTTAGCAGTGTTGACAGTTCCTCTACAGCAGACAACACATACTTCTTTCTTTTTCTATTCATCTTTTAACCCTAAGTAAGACCCCTTTACTTAATAAAGTATCTTCGTTTAATTCACAGACCCTGACTCCTGCTGAGATATAAGTTCAATTACTAAGAAAATGTAGCTTCTTTTGTTACCTGAATTTGTTCATAAGAAAAGCTAGCAATTGGGAGTTGTAATTTGAGTTAGGTTGCTTTATAGTTCAGCCACTCAATTGCTCCCCACCTTATTGGTTAGCAAAGTAAGTTAATATAGTACCCTTCAGGGCCCACAGCACACACTATTCTTTTTTTTTTCTTTTTTACCCTAAATAAGACCCTTTACTTAATAAAGTGTCTGTCTGCTATTCTTAATAGATCCTGACCTTAATGAGTTATTGGTTTTGAATTAATAAGAAATGTAGCTTCTCTCAGTGAGCTGTTTTCTGCCTCAAGAGCTAGGAACAGAAGTTTTATTTCAGTCGTTGCTTGAATGTGTTAGCCACCTCCAATTAAGGTATCTCTCCTCCTATTGGTTTAGTAGTCAGTTGATACAGCACCTTTCATGTTACAAAACAAACTGACTTTCTTTTTTTTTTTAACCCTAAATAAGACCCTTCTTCTTCTAATAAAGCATAAATCTGTTTAACTCAATAGACCTAATCTATGCTGAGATACGTGTTAAATTAATTAGAAATGTAGTATATTTAGTTATCTGCTTCCACTCTACAAGAAAGGAGAGCAGCAGAGTTGACTTTGAGTCACCTGCTTTATAGTGTAGTGTTTCACCCTCACTAAGTTCTCTCCCTTGGTTTAGCAAAGTGTTGATACAGCACCCTAGTATTACCCAAAACACACAGACTTTCTTTTACCTTAAATAAGACCCTTTTATTCTGGTAAGACTGTCTGTTAATCTCAACAGAATTTACTCCTGACGAGATATAGAGTTAAATTGATCAGAAAATGTCTTTGTTAGCTTTTTGCTCACAAGCAAGGCTAGCAACCTGAGTTGTAATTTGAGTTTGTTGCTTATAGTGACTAGTCCCCTCAACCAAAACATCTTCCTCCTATTGGTTTAGCAAAGTAGTTGATATAGTACCTCTGCACAAACAGCAATGACTTTTTTTTCTTTTTAACCCTAACAAGACCCCTGCTACTGCTAATAAAGTATCTTTCTGTTTAATCTCAACAGACCCTGACTCCTGTTGGATAGAAGTAAATTAAAAGAAATGTAGTTTTTTGTTAGTTGTTTCTGTTTTCAAGGCTAGCAATATAGTTGTAATTTGAGCACCCTTTTTATGTGTCTGCTACCCACAGTGTCTCTGTCCTCCTACTGGTTTAGCAAAGTAAGGTATTTGTTTGTCTCAGCATACAACAAACACTGTCTTTCTTTCCTTTTAACCCTAAATAAGGTTCTATCTACTTCTAATAAAGATATCGCTTAATCCAACAGCCCATGACTACTGTTGAGATATGTTAATTAATAAGAAAATATAGTTTTTAGTTAGCTGCTTGCTCTACAAGGCTAGTGAAGGAAGTTGTATTTGAGTCACTGCTTTATAGTGTCTGCCACACTTAATTAAGCTCTTCTCTCTCCTTCTGTTTAAAGTAGGTTGATATAGTACCTTTACAGCCCCTGATCACAAACTGATTCTTCTTCTTTTTTTTTTAACCATCCAGATCCTGTTTCATTTAATAAAGTATCTGTTTTTTACTCTCAACAGACCCTTACTTCAGGAGATATCGTTAAATTAATAAAGAAATGTGTTTCTTTTATTGCTGTCGTTTCTCATAAACTAAGTTTGCAACACAAAGTTGTAATTGAGTCGTTTGATTTTATAGTGCCTGTCACCATCCAGATGTTTCTCCAACTGTTTAATACAGTGTTGATACAGTACCTTCACTGCACACAACACAGACTGAGTTTCTTTCTTTCTTTTTGAACCTAAATAAGAACCTTCTTTCTAATAAAGTATGCTTAATCTGAACAGACCATGATTCCTGCTGAGATATAAGTATTAAATTAATAGGAATGTATCTTTTTAGTTAGCTGTTTTCTGCTCTTCGCAAGGCTATGAACAGGAAGTTGTAATTTGAGGCACTGATTTTGTACTGTCAAAGCCACACTGACCTCTCTCTACTCCTATTGGTTTGGGAGTAAGTTGATACAGTACCCTTCACAGAACACAACACACTGACTTTCATTTTTTCTTTTTTTTGTCCGGCATGACCATTCTACTTGAATAAAGAAACTGTCTGTTTAACCTCAAAGACCCTTGACTCTTGAGACATTGAAGTTTTAAAATAAGAAATGTAGCTTTTAGTTAGTTGATTTCTGCTGTATAAGTAATAGCAACATGAAATAGTACTTGAGTCACCTGCTTTATAGTTCCCAGTTACACTCCCATAAAGCTCTTCCTCCTACTGGTTTAGCAAAGTGTTGATATACCTTCCCAGCTTTTAGCACACTGACTTTCTTCTTTCTTTTTACTCTAATAAGGTCTCTTCTACTTCTAATAGCATTTGTTGTCATTTCAACAGATCCTGACTCCTGCTGAGATATAAGTGATAAATTAATAAGAAATGTAGTTTTTTTAGTTATTGCTTGCTGTATACAAGTCTAGCAACAGGAGGTTGTAATTGAGTCACCTGTTTTGTACTCTAAGCTACCCCACAATTAAGGTCTCTATCCTGCATTGGTTTAGCAAAAGATAGCATTCTTGACAGCACACAAACACAAACTGACTTTCTTCTTTTCTTTTTAACCCTCATGATCCCTTCTACTTCTAAATGTTTATGACTTCTTCATTGCAGACCCTGACCTGCTGAGATATAAGTGCTAAATTTATAAGAAATGTGCTTCTTTTAGTTAGGTGCTTTCTGCTCTTCAAGCAAGGCTAAAACAGGAAGTCATAATTTGGGTCACCTGATTTTATTGTGTCGCTAAACCAGTAAGATGAGAGAGCATAATTGGGAGGGTTAGACATTGAAAGCAGGTGACTCAAATTACAACTTCTCTTGTGTTTTGCTTGTGGAGCAGAAAGCAGCTAACTAAAGAAGCTATATTTTCTTATTAATTAACACTTATCAGCAGGAGTCATGTGTTGAGATTAAGCAGAAATATTATTTATTAGAAGTAAGGGTCTTTATTTAGGTTTAAAAAGGAAGAAATGAAAGTTAGTCTGTGTTGAGTTGTGAATGGTACTGCATCAACTTTTCTACTAATCCAGTAGGAGGAGGAGCGAAATTGGGGGGGTGGCTTAGACTTATGAAAGCAGGTGGCTCAAATACAACTTCTGTTACAGCCTTGCTTAGAGCAGAAAGCAACAACTCAAATAAAGCTACATTTTCTTATTAATTTAAAACTTATATCTCAGCAGGAGTCAGGGTCTGCTGAGAGTAAGCAGAAAGATACTTTTATTAGTAGTAAAGTGGTGTTATTTAGGATAAAAATGAAAGAAAAAATAATTCAGTGTGTGTGTGTGCTGTGAAGGGTACTGTTTCAACTTACTATGCTAAACCAGCAGGAGGAGAGGGAGTTTAATCGGAGGTTCAGCTCTGACAATATAAAATCAGGTGACTCAATTTACAGCTTCGGGTTGTTAGACTTGCTTGTAGAGCAGAAAGCAGCAACTAAAAGAAGCTATATTTTCCAATTAATTTAACACTTATATCTAAGCAGGAGTCAGGGTCTCCTGAGATTACAGGCTGATACTTTATTAGAAGTAGAAGTGTCTTATTTAGGTTAAAAAAAGAATGAAAGAAAGAAAGTCATGTGTGATCAGTAAAGTTAAGGTACAGTATCAACTTACTTTGCTAAACCAGTAGGAGGGGAGAGAGCTAATTGTTGGGTTGCTTAGATTATAAAGCAGGTGACCAGAATACAACTTCTGTTGCTATCCTTGCTTGTAGAGCAGAAAGTAACAATGAAAGAAGCTATCATTTTCTTATTAATTTAACACTTATATTAGTAGGAGTCAGGTCTGTTGAGATTACAGACAGATACTTATTAGAAGTAGAAGGGTCTTACTTTAGGTTAAGAAAAGAAAGAAAAGAAAGAAAAGAAAGAAAGTCAGTTTGTGTTGTGTGCTGTGAAGGGTACTGTATCAACTTTTTGCTAAACCAGTAGGAGAAGACAGAGTTTAATTGGGGATGTCACTTAGACACTACAAAAGCACGTGACTCAAATTATAAATTCTGTTGCTAGCCTTGCTTGTTGAGCAGAAAGCAGCTAACTAAAAGAAGCTACATTTTCTAATTAATTTAACACTTATACCTCAGCAGGAGTCAGGGTCTGTTGAGGTTAAGCATTGATACTTTATTAGAAGGAAGGGGTCTTATTTAGAGTAAAAAAAGAAAGAAAAGAAAAAATTTAGTGTGTTGTAGTGCTGTGAAGGGTACTGTATCAACTTAATTTGCTTAACCAGTAGGAGGAGAGAGAGTACTTTGCTTAACCAGTAGGAGAAGAGAGAAAGCTTAATTGGGAGTGGCTCAGACACTATATAAGTAGGTAACTCAAATTTCAACTTCCTTATGCTAGCTTTGCTCGTAGAGCAGAAAGCAGCTAACTAAAAGAAGCTACATTTTCTGATTAATTTAACACTTAAATCAGCAGGAGTCAGGGTCTGTTGAGATTTAGCAGACAGAATGTTATTAGAAATCGAAGGGTACTATTTAGGTTTAAAAAAGAAAGAAAAGGAAGAAAATCTGTGTGTGTTAAGGATGAAGGGTACTGTATCAACTTACTTTACTAAATCAGTAGGGAGGAGAGATCTTAATTGGGAATCTGGCTAATACACTATAAAAGCAGGTGACTCAAATTACATCTTCCTGTTGCTTGCCTTGCTTGTAGAGCAGAAAGTAACTAACTAAAGAAGCTGCATTTTCTTATTAATTTAACACTTATATCTGCAGCAGTCAGGTGTGTTGAGATTACAGAAAGATTCTTTTTTAGAAGTAAAGGGTCTTATTTAGTGTTAAAAAGAAAGAAAAGAAAGAAAGTCAGTGTGTGTTGTGTGCAGTGAAGGGTACAGTATCAACTTACTTTGCCAAACCAGTAGGAGGGGAGAGTGCTTAACTGTTGGGTTGCTTAGACACTATAAAAAGCAGGTGACTCAGATTACAACTTCCTGTTGCTAGCCTTGCTTGTAGAGCAAAGCACCAAATGAAAGAAGCTACATTTTTTATTAATTTAACACTTATATCAGTAGGAGTCAGGGTCTGTTCAGATTAAGCAGACAGATACTTTATTAGAAGTAGAAGAGGTCTTACTTAGGGTTAAGAAAAGAAAGAAAGCAGTTTGTGTTGTGTGCTGTGAAGGGTACTGTATCAACTTTCTTTGCTAAACCAGTAGGAGGAGACAGAGCTTAATTGGGATGTTGCTTAGACACTACAAAAGCACATGACTTCAAATTACAAATCTTGTTAGCCTGCATGGTAGACTAGAAAGCAGCTAACAAAAAGCTATATTTTCTAATTAATTTAACACTTATAACTCAGCAGGAGTCAGGGTCTGTTGACGTTCAGCAGACAGATACTTATTAGAAGTAGAAGAGGCTCTTTTAGGATTAAGAAAGAATGAAAAGAAAGAGTCAATGTATGTTGTGTGCTGTGAAGGGTACTGCATCAACATACTTTACAAACAAGTAGGAGGAGAGAGAGTTTAATTGGGGTGTCATAGACACTATGAAAGCAGGTGACTCAAATTACAACTTCCTGTTGCTAGCCTTACTTTTGTAGAGTAGAAAGCAGAACTAAAAGAAGCTACATTTTGATATTACCTTATACTAATATCGCAGCAAGAGTCAGATACTGTTGAGATTAAGTAGGCAGATACTTTATTAGAAGTAGAAAGGGTATTATTTTGGGTTAAAAAGGCAGAAAGAAAGAAAGCGTCATGTGTTGTGTGCTGTGAACGGTACTGTATCAGCTGACTTTCTAACCAGTATGAGGAGAGAGACCTTCACTGGGGGATGTGGCTTAGACACTATAAACGCAGGTGTCTCAAATTACAACTTCCTGCTGCTAGCCTTGCTTGTACAGCAGAAAGCAGCAACTCAAAATAAGCTGTATTTTTTACTTAATATAACACTTATATCTCAGCAGGAGTCAGGGTCTTTGAGGTTAAGCAGACATATACTTTATTAGAAGTAGAAGGGTCTTATTTAGGCTTACAAAGAAAGAAAAAAAGAAATTCAGTGTGTGTGTGTGCTGTGAAGGGTACTGTATCAACTTACAATGCTATACCAGTAGGAGGAGAGGAAGCTAATCGAGATGTTGCTTTGACACTATAAAATTTGGTGACTAATTTACAGTTTCCTGTAGCTAGCCTTGCTTGAAGAGCAGAAAGCAGCTAACTATAAGAAGCTACAATTTCCTATCAATTTAACACTTATATCTCAGTTGAGACAGATACTGTTGAGATTAAGTAGGCAGATACTTTATTAGAAGTAGAAAGGGTCTTATTTAGAGTTAAAAAAAGAAAGAAAAGAAAGTCATTGTGTTGTGTGCACTGAAGGGTACTGTATCAACTTACTTTGTTAAACCAGTTGGAGGAGAGGCAGCTTAATTGTTGGGAAGCTAGACACTATAGAAGCAGGAGACTCAAAGTTCAACTTCCTATGGCTAGCCTTGTTTGTAGAGCAGAAAGCAGCTAACTAAAAAGAAGCTACATTTTCTACATAATTTAACACTTCTATCTAACCTGGAGTCAGGGTTTGCTGATATTACAGACAGATACTTTATTAGAAGTAGAAGGTCTTACTTTAGGGTTAAAAAAGAAAGAAAAGATAGAAAGTGAGTGTGTGTTGTGTGCTGTGAAGGGTACTGCATCAACTTTCTTTGCTAAACCAGTAGGAGGAGAGAGAGAGAGAGAGTTTAATATGAGTGGCTTAGATACTATAAAAAGCAGGTAACTCAATTTACAATTACTTGCTTAGCCTTGCTTGTAGAACAGATAGCAGCTAACTAAAAGAAGCTTCATTTTCTTATGAATTTAACACTTTCATCTCAGCAGAAGTCAGGGTCTGTTGAGATGAAGCAGACCGATACTTTATTAGAAGTAGAAGGGTCTTACTTAGGTTAAAAAAGAAAGAAAAGAAAGAAAGTCAGTTTGTGTTGTGTGCAGTGAAGGGTACTGAATCAACTTACTTTGCTAAACCAGTAGGAGGAGACAGAGCTTAATTGGGTGCATGGCTTTGACACTATAAAATTAGGTGACTCAAATTAAATCTTCCTGTTGCTAGCCTTGCTTGTAGAGCAGAAAGCAGCTAACTAAAAGAAGCTACATTTCATACCTTAACACTAATATCTCAGCAGGAGTCAGGGTCTGTTGACATTAAGCAGACAGATACATTAGTAGAAGTAGAAGGGTCTTATGTAGGGTTAAATAAAAAAGACAAGATAGAAAGTCAGTGTGTGTTGTGTGTGAAGGGTGCCTTTTCAACTTACTTAACTAAACCAGTGGGAGGAGAGAGAGCTTAATTGGGGGAGGGGTTAGCAACTAAAATAGCTGGTGACTCAAATTACAACTTCCTGTTGCTAGCCTTGCTTGTAGAATAGAAAGCAGCTCACTAAACGAAGCTACATTTCATTAATTTAACACATGTATCTCAGAATTAGTCAGGGTCTGTTGGGATTAAGCAGACATCTACTTTATTAGAAGTGGAAGGGTCTTATCTAGCGTTAAAAAGAAATGAAAGAAAGTCGGTGTGTGCTTGTTCTGTGCTGTTAAGGTACTGTATCAACTTATTTTGCTAAACCAGTAGGAGGAGAAAGAGCTTTATTGAGGGTGTGTGGAGAACACTATAAAAGCAGGTGACTCAAATTACAACTTTTCTTGCTAGCCGTGCTTATAGAGCACAAAGCAGCTAACTAAAAGAAGCCACATTTTCTTTAATCTAACACTTATGTCTCAGATACTTTTAAAGAAGAAGAAGGGATCTCATTTAGGGTAAAAAGAACAGAAAGAAAGTATGTTGTGTGCTGCGAAGGGTACTGTACCAACTTAGATCGCAATACCAGTAGGAGGTAGAGAGCTTAATAGGGTGTACCTATAGACACTATAAAACCAGGTGACTCAAATTGCAACTTCTGATTGCTAGCCTTGCTTGTAGAGCAGAAAGCAGCTAAGACAGGCTACATTTTCTTATTAATTTAACACTTATATCTCAGCAGGAGTCAGGGTTTGTGGAGATTAAGCAGACAGATACTTTATTAGAAGTAGAAGGCTTTATTTAGGGTTAAAAGAAGGAAAAGAAAGTAAGGAGTGTGTTGTTTGCTGTGAAGGGCACTGAATCAACTTACTTTGCTAAACCAGTAGGAGGAGACAGAGCTTAATTTGGGTGTGTGGCTTAGACACTACAAAGGCAGGTGACTCAAATTACAACTTCCTGTTGCTTGACTTGCTTAAGAGCAGAAAGCAGCTAACTAAGAGAAGCTATATTTTCTTATTAATTTAACACTTATATCTCAGCAGCAGTCTGGGTCTGTTGAGACTAAGAGACAGATACTTTATTAGAGGTAGAAGGGTCTTATTTAGGATTAAAAAGAAAGAGAGGAAAGAAAGCCAGTGTGTGTAGTGTGCTGTGAAGGGTACTGTAGCAACTTACTTTGCTAAACCAGTAGGAGGAGAGACAGTTTAATTGGGTGCATGGCTTTAATACTATAAAATTAGGTGACACAATTAAAACTTCCTGTTGCTAGCCTTGTTTCAGCACAAGAAAGCAGCTAACTAAGAGAAGGTACATTTTCTTATTAATTTAACACTTATATCTCAGCAGGAGTCAGGGTTTGTGGAGATTAAGCAGACAGATACTTTATTAGAAGTAGAAGGCTTTATTTAGGGTTAAAAGAAGGAAAGAAAGTAAGTGAGTGTGTTGTTTGCTGTGAAGGGCACTGAATCAACTTACTTTGCTAAACCAGTAGGGAGGAGACAGAGCTTAATTGGGTGTGTGGCTTAGACACTACAAAAGCAGGTGACTCAAATTACAACTTCCTGTTGCTAGACTTGCTTAAGAGCAGAAAGCAGCTAACTAAGAGAAGCTATATTTTCTTATTAATTTAACACTTATATCTCAGCAGCAGTCTGGGTCTGTTGAGACTAAGCAGACAGATACTTTATTAGAGGTAGAAGGGTCTTATTTAGGATTAAAAAGAAAGAGAGGAAAGAAAGCCGTGTGTGGTGTGTGTGAAGGGTACTGTAGCAACTTATTTTGCTAAACCAGTAGGAGGAGAGACAGTTTAATTGGGTGCATGGCTTTAATACTATTAAATTAGGTGACACAAATTAAAACTTCCTGTTGCTAGCCTTGCTTCAAGCACAGAAAGCAGCTAACTAAGAGAAGGTACATTTTCTTATTAATTTAACACCTATATCTCAGCAGGAGTCAGGGTCTGTTGAGGTTAAGCAGACATATACTTTATTAGAAGTAGAAGGGGTCTTATTTAGGTTTAAAAAGAAAGGAAAAGATAGAAAGTCAGTGTGTTGTGTGCTGGAAGGGTACTGTATCAACTTTCTTTGCTATACCAGTAGGAGGAGAGAGAGCGTAATTTGGGGTGGCTTAAATACTATAAAGGAGGTGACTAATTTACAACTTCCTGTTGCTAGCCTTACTTGTACAGCAGAAAGCAGCTAACTAAAAGAAGCTACATTTTGTTTCTAATTTAACACTTATATCACAGCAGGAGTCAGGGTCTGTTGAGATTAACAGACAGACACTTTATTAGAAGTAGAAGGGTCTTATTTAGTGTTAAAAAAAGAAGGAAAGAAAGAAAGTCAGTGTGTGTAGTGTGCTGTGAAGGGTTCTGTATGAACTTACTTTGCTAAACCAGTAGGATGAGAGATAGATTAATTGGGTGTGTTGCTTTGACACTATAAAAGCAGGTGACTCGAATTACAACTGTGTTGCTAGCCGTGCTTGTAGAGCACAAATCAGCTAACTAAAAGAAGCTATATTTTCTTTTTTATCTAACACTTATATATCAGATACTTTATTAGAAGTAGAAGGGATCTCATTTAGGTAAACAAAGAACAGAAAGAAAGTTTGTGTTCTGTGCTGTGAAGGGTACTGTATCAACTTACTTTGCAAAACCAGTAGGAGAAGAGAGAGCTTAATTGTCTGTGGCTTATGGCTTATGCCCTATGAAAGCAGGTGACTCAAATTACAACTTGCTGTTGCTAGCCTTGCTTGTAGAGCAAAAAGCAGCTAACTAAAAGTAGTTATATTTACTTATTCATTTAACACATATCTCAGCAGGAGTCAGGGCCTGTTGAGATTAAGAAGACAGATTCTTTATTAGAACTAGAAGAGGTCTTATTATGGGTTAAAAAGAAAGAACGTCAGCGTGTATGTTGTGTGCTGTGAAGGGTACTGTATCAACTTACTTTGCTAAACCAGTAGTACAAGAGATTGCTTAATTGGTGTGTGTGTGGCTTTGACACTATGAAAGCAGATGACACAAATTACAACTTCCTGCTGCTAGCCTTGCTTGTCGAGCAGAAAGCAGGTAACTAAAAAGAAGGTACATTTTCTATTATTTAACACTTATATCTCAGCAGGAGTTAGAATCTGTTGAGATTAAGCAGACATATACTTCATTAGAAGTAGAAGGATCATATTTAGGGTTAAAGAAAGAAAAGAAAGAAAGTCACTGTGTGCTGTGAAGGGTATTGTATCACGTTACTTTGCTAAACCTGTTAGAGGAGAGTGAGTATAATTGGATGGTGGTTTAGACACTATAAAGCAGGTGACTCAAATTACAACTTTCTCTTGCTAACCTTGCTAGTAGAGCAGAAAGCAGCTAACTATAAGAAGCTATATTTTAATAATTTAACACTTATATCTCAGCAGGAGTCAGGGTCTGTGGAGATTAAGCAGACAGATACTTTATTAGAAGTAGAACGTTTCTTATTTAGGGTTAAACAAGAAGGAAAAGAAAGTCAGTGAGTATGTTGTTTGCAGTGAAGGACACTGTATCAACTTACTTTGCTAAACCAGTAGGAGAGAGAGAGCTTAATTGGGTGTGTGGTTTAGACACTTCAAAAGCAGGTGACTCGAATTACCTTCCTGTTGCTAGCCGTGCTTGTAGAGCACAAATCAGCTAACTAAAAGAAGCTACATTTTCTTTTAATCTAACACTTATGTCTCAGATACTGTATTAGAAGTAGAAGGGATCTCATTTAGGGTAAAAGAACAGAAAGAAAGTATGTGTTGTGCTGTGAAGGTTCTGTATCATCGTAGTTTGCAAAACCAGTAGAAGAAGAGAGATTAATTGTCTGTGGCTTAGACCCTATGAAAGCTGGTGACTCAAATTACAGCTTGCTGTTGCTAGCCTTTGCTTGTAGAGCAAAAGCAGCTAACTAAAAGAAGCTACATTTTCTTATTCGTTTAACACATATCTCAGCAGGAGTCAGGGCCTGTTGAGATTAAGCAGGCAGATTCTTTATTAGAACAAGAAGAGGTCTTATTTAGGGTTAAAAAAAGAAAGAAAATCATCATGTATGTTGTGTGCTGTGAAGGGTACTGTATCAACTTACTTTGCTAAACCAGTAGGACAAGAGATTGCTTAATTGAGTGTGTGGCTTGACACTATGAAAGCAGATGACTCAAATTACAACTTCCTGTTGCTAGCCTTGCTTGTCGAGCAGAAAGCAGGTAACTAAAAGAAGGTACATTTTCTTATTATTTAACACTTATATCTCAGCAGGAGTTAGAATCTGTTGAGATTAAGCAGACATATACTATATTAGAAGTAGAAGGGATCTTATTTAGGGTTAAAGAAAGAAAGAAAGAAAGTCACTGTGTGCTGTGAAGGGTATTGTATCACGTTACTTTGCTAAACCAGTTAGAGGAGAGCGAGCATAATTGGGGGTGGCTTAGACACTATAAAAGCAGGTGACTCAAATTACAACTTCCTCTTGCTTGCCTTGTTTGTAGAGCAGAAAGCAGTTAACTAAAAGAAGCTACATTTTCTTTTAATTTAACACTCATATCTCAACAGGAGTCAGGGTCTGTTGAGATTAAGCAGACAGATACTTTATTAGAAGTAGAAGGGTGTTACTTAGGATAAAGAAGAAAGAAAAGAAAGAACGTCAGTGTGTTTTGTGTGCTGTGAAGGATACTGTATCAACTTACTTTGCTAAACCAGTAGGACAAGAGATAGCTTAATTGAGTGTGGCTTTGACACTATGAAAGCAGATGACTCAAATTACAACTTCCTGTTGCTAGCCTTGCTTGTCGAGCAGAAAGCAGCTAACGAAAAGAAGCTACATTTTCTTATTTATTTAAAACTTATATCTCAGCAGGAGTCAGGGTCTGTTGAGATTTAGCAGACATATATTTTATTACAAGTAGAAGAGGTCTTATTTGGGGTTAAAAAGAAAGAAAAGAAAGAAAGTCAGTGTGTTGTGTGCTGTGAAGGGTACTGTATCATTTTATTTTGCTGTACCAGTAGGAGGAGAGAGAGCGTATTGGGGGTGCTTAGATATACTATGAGTAGGTGACTCAAATTACAACTTCCTGTTGCTAGCCTTGCTTGTAGAGCAGAAAGCAGCCAACTAAAAGAAGCTACATTCTTTTCAATTTAATACATATATCTCAGCAGGAGTCAGGGTCTGTTGAGATTAGGCAGACAGATACATTATTTGAAGTAGAAGGGGTCTCATTTATGGTTAAAAAAGAAAGAGAAAGAAAGCCAATTTGTGTAGTGAGCTGTGAAGGGTACTCTATCAATTTACTTTACTAAACCAGTAGGATGAGAGATAGCTTAATTGGGTGTGGCTTGACACTATAAAAGCAGGTGACTCAAATTGCAACTTCCTGTTGCTATCCTTTCATGTAGAGCAGAAAGCAGCTAGCTAGAAGGAGCTACATTTCTTACTATTTTAAAATTATATCTTAGCAGGAGTTAGGGTCTGTTGAGATTAGGTCGACAGATCCTGTATTAGAAGAAGAACGGATCTTATTTAGGGTTAGAAAAGAAAGAAAAGAAAGGAAGTCAGTGTTTGTGAGAGCTGTGAACGGTACTCTATCAATGTATTTTGCTAAACCACTAGGAGGAGAGAGACATTAATTGGGGTAACTTAGACAATATGAAAGCAGGTGACTCTAATTGCAACT
Source organism: Neoceratodus forsteri (assembly GCA_016271365.2). Classification (NCBI taxonomy): domain Eukaryota; kingdom Metazoa; phylum Chordata; order Ceratodontiformes; family Ceratodontidae; genus Neoceratodus; species Neoceratodus forsteri. The sequence goes on from CM028137.1 coordinate 833,079,014, forward strand.
TCCTGTTGATAGCCTTGCTTGTAGAGCAGATAGCAGCTAACTAAAAGAAGCTACGTGTTCTTATTATTTTAACATTCATATCTCAACAGGAGTCAGGGTCTGTTGAGATTAAACAGACAGATACTTTATTAGAAGTGGAAGGGGTCTCATTTATTGTTAAAAAAGAAAGAAAAGAAAGAAAGTCATTGTGTCTTGTGTGCTGTGAAGGGTACTGTATCAACTTACTTTGCTAAACCAGTAGGAGGAGAGGAGGCGTAATTGGGGTCTTAGACACTACAAAAGCAGGTGACTCAAATTACAACTTCCTGTTGCTAGCCTTGCTTGTAGAGCAGAAAGCAGCTAGCTAAAAGAAGCTGCTTTTTTATTAATTTAACACTTATATCTCAGCAGGAGTCATTGTCTGTGAAGATTAAGAGGACAGATACTTTATTATAAGTAGAAGGGGTCTCATTTATGGTTAAAAAAAGAAAAGAAAGAAAGTCATGTGTTCTTGTGTGCTGTGAAGGGTACTGTATCAACTTACTTTTGCTTAACCAGTAGGAGGAGAGAGAGATTAATTCGGGTGGTTTATACACAAAGAAGGCAGGTGACTCAAATGACAACTTCCAATTCCTAGTATTGCTTGTAGAGCAGAAAGCAGCTAACTAAACAAGCTACATTTTCTTAATAATTTAACACATATCTGAGCAGGAGTCAGGGTCTGTGGAGATTAAGTCACAGATACTTTATTTGAAGTAGAAGGAGTCTTGTTTAGGTTAAAAAAAAAGAAAAGAAAGAAAGTCAGTGTGTGGTGTGTGCTGTGAAGGGTACTGGTCAACTTACTTTGCTAAACCAGTAGTAGGAGAGAGTGCTTAAATGGGAGTGCGGCTTAGAACACTATAAAAGCAGGTGATTCAAATTACAACTTGCTGTTGTTAGCCTTGCTTGTAGAGCAGAAAGCAGCTAACTAAAAGAAGCTACATTTTCTTTTTAATCTAACACTTGTGTCTCAGATACTTTATTAGAAGTAGAAGGGATCTCATTTAGGGTAAAAAGGAATAGAAAGAAATTATGTGTTGTGTGCTGTGAAGGGTACTGTACTAACTTACTTTGCAAAATCAGTAGGAGAAGAGAGAGCTTAATAGGGGTGTAGCTTAGACACTATAAAAGCAGGTGAATCAAATTACAACTTTTGATTGCTAGCCTTGCTTGTAGAGCAGAAATCAGCTAACTAAAACAGACAAAGAACCTCTGTGCTCAAACACTGAGGCAAGGGTTACCCCAAAGGGCATTTGGCTGGAAGCCAAGTTTCAAGAAAATACAAAATCACACATGCACCCACAGTGCGAAGCATCATGGGCTGCATATGCAAATCACCACAGAATGTTTTGCTGGTTCAACTTTAAGCAGAATTGCATGGTGCCAAAAGGCCTCTCACAGTTTGCAAGGTGCTATCAGATGACATAGACACGTGTTTTGTCCTATCCGACTCATCAGTATGCCTCATCTGTTTGACACCTCAGTGGAATGAACCAGCTACCCTAAGGCAGTGTGTCTTGGTTATGTTGTGGTGAATCCATTAAAAATAAAAACTATTTAAAGACAAAGAACCTCTATGCGCAAACACTGAGGCAAGGGTTACCCAAAGAGCATTTGTCTGGAAGCAAAATTTCAGAAAATACAAAAATCACATGCCCCACAATGCAAAGCATCATGGGCTGCATATGCAAATCACCACAGAATGTTATGCTGGTTCAACTTTAAGCAGAATTGCATGGTGCCGAAGGCCTCTCACAGTTTACAAAGGGTGCTAACAGATGACGCATAGACCCGTGTTTCATCCTACCAGGACTCATCAGTATGCCTCATCTGTTTGACACCTCAGTGGAATGAACCAGCTACCCTAAGGCAGTGTGTCTTGAAGTTATGTTGTGGTGAACCCATTAAAATAAAAAACTATTTAAAGACAAAAAGAACCTCTGTGCTAAACACTGAGGCAAGGTTACCCAAAGGGCATTTGGCTGGGAAGCCAAGTTTCAAGAAAATATCAAATCACACATACCCCACAATGCAAAGCATCATGGGCTGCATATGCAAATCACCACAGAATGTTATGCTGGTTCAACTTTAAGCAGAATTGCATGGTGCGAAAGGCCTCTCTCACACAGTTTGCAAAGGTGCTAACAGATGACATAGACATGTGTTTTGTCCTACCAGGACTCATCAGTATGCCTCGTCTGTTTGACACCTCAGTGGAATGAACCAACTACCCCTAAGTCAGTGTGTCTTGGTTATGTTGTGGTGAACCCACGAAATACGTGTCTATGTCATCTGTTGCTTCCTTTAGAAAACTGTGTGAGAGCCCTTCAGCACCATGCAATTCTGCTTAAAGTTGTACCAGCATAACATTCTGTGGTGATTTGCATATGCAGCCCATGATGCTTTGCATTGTGGGCATGTGTGATTTTGTATTTTCTTGAAACTTGGCTTCCCAGCCAAATGCCCTTTGGGGTAACCCTTGCCTCAGTTTTTGTGCACAGAGGTTCTTGTCTTTTAAATAGTTTTTATTTTAAAGGGTTCACCACAACATAACCAAGACACATTGCCTTAGGGTAGCTGGTTCATTCCACTGAGATGTCAAACAGACGAGGCATACTGATGAGTCCTGGTAGGATGAAACACGTGTCTATGTCAGCTATTAGCACCCTTTGCAAACTGTGTGAGAGGCTTTTTGCACCATGCAATTCTGCTTAAAGTTGAACCAGCATAACATTCTGTGGTGATTTGCATATGCAGCTCATGATGCTTTGCTATTGTGAGGCATGAGTGATTTTGTATTAACTAAAACAGGCTACAGTTTCTTATTAATTTAACACTTATATCTCAGCAGGAGTCAGGGTCTGTGGAGATTAAGGAGATTACTTAAGATTACTTTATTAGAAGTAGAAGGTTTCTTATTTAGGGTTAAAAAGTAGGAAAAGAAAGAAAGTCAGTGAGTGTGTGTGTGCTGTGAAGGGCACTGTATCAACTTACTTTGCTAAACCAGTAGGAGGAGAGAGAGTTAATTGGGTGTGTGGCTTAGACACTATAAAAGCAGGGACTCAAATTACAACTTCCTGTTATGAGCCTTGCTTAAGAGCAGAAAGCAGCTAACTAAGAGAAGCTATATTTTCTTATTAATTTAACACTTATTTCTCAGCAGGAGTCGGAGTCTGTTGAGACTAAGCAGACAGATAATTTTTAGAATTAAAAGGATCTTATTTAGGGTTAAAAACAAAGAGAAGAAAGAAAGTCAGTGTGTGTTGTGTGCTGTGAAGGGTACTATATCAACTTACTTTTGTTATCCAGTAGGAGGAGAGATAGCTTAATTGGGTGCGTGGCTTTGACACTATAAAACTAGGTGACTTAAATTTCAACTTCCTGTTGCTAGCCTTGCTTCTAGAGCAGAAAGCAGCTAACCAAGAGAAGGTACATTTTCTTATTAATTTAACACCTATATCTCAGCAGGAGTCAGGGTCTGTTGAGATTAACAAACAGTTACTTTATTAGAAGTAGAAGGGGTCTTATTTAGGGTTAAAAAAGAAGGAAAAGAAAGAAAGTCAGTGTGTTGTGGCTGTGAAGGGTACTGTATCAACTTACTTTGCTATACCAGTAGGAGAAGAGGGAGTGTAATTAGGGGTGGCTTAGATACTATAAAAGCAGGTGACTCAAATTACAACTTCCTGTTGCTAGCCTTACTTTTAACAGCAGAAAGCAGCTAACTAAAAGAAGATACATTTTCTTTTTAATTTAACACTTATATCTCAGCAGGAGTCAGAGTCTGTTGAGATTAAGCAGACAGACACTTTATTAGAATTAAAAGGGGTCTTATTTAGGGTTAAAAAGAAGGAAAAGAAAGAAAGTCAGTGTGTGTAGTGTGCTGTGAAGGGTTCTGTATGAACTTACTTTGCTAAACCAGTAGGATGAGAGATAGCTTAATTGGGTGTGTGCTTTGACACTATAAAAGCAGGTGACTCGAATTACAACTTCCTGTTGCTAGCTGTGCTTGTAGAGCAGAAAGCAGCTAACTAAAAAAGCTACATTTTCTTTTTAATCTAACACTTATGTCTCAGATACTTTATTAGAAGTAGAAGGATCTCATTTAGGGTAAAATTGAACAGAAAGAAAGTATGTTGTGTGCTGTGAAGGGTACTGTATCAACTTACTTGCAAACCAGTAGGGAGAAGAGAGAGCTTAATTGGGTGTGGCTTAGACCCATGAAAGCAGGTGACTCAAATTACAACTTCCTGTTGCTAGCCTTGCATGTAGAGCAAAAAGCAGCTATCAAAAAGAAGCTACATTTTATTATTCGCTTAACACTTATATCTCAGCAGGAGTCAGGGCCTGTTGACATTAAGCAGACAGATTCTTTATTAGAGGTAGAAGAGGTCTTATTTAGGGTTAAAAAAGAAAGAAAAGAAAGAAAGTCAATATGTGTGTTGTGTGCTGTGAAGGGTACTGTATCAACTTACTTTCAGGTTTCAAGGTTTCAAGTTTCAATGTTTTTATTGTTCAGCAATCAAGCCTTTACAACATACTAAGCACATAAAATTATGTACAAAAAAAGAGAAAAAAGGAGAAAAATATTAAATCTAATATTACATTTAAAATTAATATATAAAATCCATGAACAAATTAATTGTCATAGGCAGAGAGACATTTTCTTTGTGTTTCAACACCTGATAAAAAAAACTTGAAACCATCTTAGCCTCCTCCATTGTCTGAGGGTGAAGAAGTATGAATAAAATATAATATTTTGCATTCACATATTTAATAAGAAAATCATCTCGAACTCGGCTATCCTAGCGTTAAAATCCCCAGCTAAAAGGACAGTATCTATCTAATTTGACTGTATCATTAAATCTATTTCCATCGATAGTTTGGACCAAAAATCATATGTAGAATAAGTGTGAAAACATGGTGGAATATAAATGTTAACAATCAGAGCCATGCAAAGGTCCCAGTTAACCACTACCATAAGGATCTCGGAGTTGAGAGTAACTTTGATTACCCTTAATCCTTCTCTAATTTTGATCATTGTAACCACACCTCCTTTGTTCCTCCATGTTTTTCCCTTTAATTGCTGGCACAAAACTAGTTTCATATCCATTCAGGAAAGGAGATGTTAAAACCCATGTCTCTTGGAAAATAATCACTTCATGTCGTGAAATAAAAAGCAACCCACTGGATCCACAAACTTTTATGGAGTCCTGCTATATTCCAATTATGACATTATAACCAGGGTTACTTTCTGACCCCCTTCCTGCTCTAATGAGGACTCATTACTTTGTATTTCCAAAAAGTAGTCAAGGTTGCATGGCTCTAGACTGACCTGATGTCTCCCACTCATTCAATTCCACCATGTAAATACCCACCTCGTCCAACACATGTCTATTTTCAAAAAGTAATACTAACAATTGTGCAGAACCAATAATACAGTTAATCTGAGTACCCTCTTTATCATTCCAAACTCTATTCACCTCCACAAATTCTTCTGGAAGTATATGGGTTTTGATAATAGTTGATAAAATCATCCGCAATAATGATGGTAAATTAGTAGCAGTTTCTCCTCCAATATATTCAGATCAAAAATAGAGATCATTGAGGTTTCACGGAAACTCCAAACTCCCAACTCAGTGTTACAAGAGTAGTTTTAAATATATCATATGTTAACATTTTTCCTATTTTTGCCCTATTATAAACATTTTTCCAAATTGTTGACCAGGTCACTGGTGTTGATAACAGTAATCCCAAAGAGTCTACCAGGCCTTTCTTAGCTCCAGACCAATTTTGCCATATCCATGTTAGGGAGCATAAAGTAAACTGAATTAGTAGGGTTGGAAGTATCCCTAGTCACCATAATAAGAGCATCTGTGACTGTTGGTAACCCTAATTCTACTCTCAACATATGGGCTATCAGGCTGGTTAGGGTTGCAGTAGATTCATAATGTTTAAAATACAGCTTGTCTAATTTAAAACTACTTCTTTCCCTGTACAAATTAAATTATATGCTTCCAGGTCATACCCTTGGGGTTACTATCCTCCTTGCCAACATGAAATTTGGGCAAAGATCTTTATTAGACTGATCTACCATAATTAAATTCTCCTTAAAATTTGTTTTTGTTTTGCAATGTAATCACCCTCCCCTTTTCTGATCTTTATAAGTGTCCCATCCACAAGTATAGATTTGTTTTTTGGTCAGGATTCTTCCTTGTATCTCTCGGTACCTCTCTATCCTAATGGTACCTGTAACTCCAATTGTATTAGTCTTTTTCATCCTTAATGTTTAATTCATCTTTCTGTTTTCCTAAGTTAGGAGTCTGAGTAAGTCCCCAGGCCCAAGCTTTTTCTTCCCCTTTTTCTTACTTACCCACTCTCTTTTGCCCTTTTTGCCTTTTGAGGGCTCTTGAACATTTAGGGAGAAATGACAAATTATGCCTAGATCTGTGAACTTTCTTTTCCCCAATAATTGTGAAATTTGTTGTTCTAAGGCAGCAAACTTCATAGCACAAAAACTAGAAAGAGTTTCAAGGCTGTCTTAATACCATTATATGCCTCTAATAAAACAACATTAGACATTACTGGACATGCAAGAGCCTTAATGGTATATTTCGATACAGTATCCGGACACTGAACCAAAAAATCTTTATCTAAATGGATGTCCTGGACCTCTTTGTCCATTTTTGAAAACTCTTCAGGCGATCATTATGGGATGAATACACCATTTCTTTAGAGTCGATATTACAGACCCCTACCTCACTGGAGATCTCTAATGGACTAAATAACTTTATTCCTGAGGGAAAGCATGAAATACCATCATCTTTATCTATATAATCTCCTTGCCCAGACATACATTGCTGACTTGCTTCTACCTCCCATCCACTCATCTTGTCTAAAAACCTGGGAATGATCCGCTATATTTGTTTTTTCCCAAAAGTGGTACAATCAGTAACCTCCTATATTGGAAACCATATGTGTTCTGTCTATTTTGGAACGTCCTGAAAAATATTATTAGGGGCTTTAGGAAGGTTTTTTTAAAGAAATCAGTGATTTTCCTTGGGACGGAATTTAACACCAGTCTCTAAGTTACTAATTACTTCCAAGTCCGGAGTTATATTCTTATTGTCAAAAGAGGATAATTGTTTAAATTCCTCAAACCCCTGTTAGTCCTATTGCTACCACTAAATTGGTTCTTCAGTGAATTAATCAAAGTCTCTTGATTTGTATTATTCAGACTGTTCTTATCCCAGCTCTTAGCCATCGGAATTTGATTTCTTCCATTAAATTCTGAATTATCTCCAGCTAAACCTGATCTGCATTCCTCATTCATAAACTCCTTAAAGGAGTGAGGTAAGTAGGATGCTACGGACTTTCTACCAAATCTTTAGGGGTCGAAGTTGTGATGACCATTCCTACGAAAACACAGCAATTGCCTTTTTATTCTTTTTGATTTATCCTTTGCTTCCCTTTAGTTGCCCCTTTAACAGTTTTGTTCACCATCTTGCCACTTCGAGTATACATATAAGAAGAGAAAAGAAAAAGAAAAAATCAAATCCTAACTCAAAAAAAGGACTAAAAAGAAGTCAGTGACAGCTTATCTAAACAGCTAAATCTTCCATGAGCATCACTCTTGAATTTATAGAAAGCCTTCCACCCAAAAACAACCAGACCCACCAGTTAAAACCAAAAAATACAAAACCAGATAAACAATAAAACCTATTTAAAATGAGGTCCTGTTCTTTATGGGTGCATATTCATGTAAAATCTACTTGAGTGGCGCCGCTCACTCACGCCGTGTTATGCTTGATGTTTAAATGCTGCAGCAACCCTCCCACAGAGGCAAACCTGTTCTGTTATTGGCTCACCCCTGAGCTGAAATTACATGCAGGTAAATGGCCTCTGCACACACCTGGTATCCCTCAGTTTAGCAGAGCAGCAAGATGAAACAAATCAGAGCAGTTTCAGTTACAAAATCACACATATGCTGCACTCACAGTCATTTTCAGCTGCCAAACTGTTCCAAAAACACAGATCTCTTGGATAGCTGCTGCTCAAAGTATATTACACAAGTGTCCCAGTGGAAATAAAAGGCTGGTGATCTTGCAGGAAGGATGTTTAAATGCAGCAAACCTCACACAGAGGTAAACCTGCTCAATTATTGGCTCACCCTGAGCTGAAATTACATGCAGGTAAATGGCCTCATACACACACCTGGGTATCCCTCAGTTCAGCAGAGCAGCAAGATGAAACAAATCAGAGCAGTTTCAGTTACAAAATCACACATATGCTGCACTCACAGTCATTTTCAAGCTGCCAAACTGTTCCAAAACACAGATCTCTTGGATAGCTGCTGCTCAAAGTATATTACACAAGTGTCCCAGTGGAAATAAAAGGCTGGTGATCTTGCAGGAAGGATGTTTAAATGTGCAGCAACCCTCCCACAGAGGCAAACCTGTTCTATTATTGGCTCACCCTGAGCTGAAATTACATGCAGGTAAATGGCCTCTTGCACACACCTGGGTATCCCTCAGTTCAGCAGAGCAGCAAGATGAAACAAATCAGAGTCTATTTCAGTTACAAAATCACATGTGCTGCACTCACAGTCATTTATAAGCTACCAAACTGTTCCAAAAACACAGATCTCTTGGACAGCTGCTGCTCAAAGTATATTACACAAGTGTCCCAGCGAAATAAAAGGCTGGTGATCTCGCAGGGAAAGATGTTTAAATCAACTTACTTTTGCTAAACCAGTAGGACAAGAGATAGCTTAATTGGTGTGTGACTTTGACACTAAGAAAGCAGATGACTCAATTACAACTTCCTGTTGCTAGTCTTGCTTGTTGAGCAGAAAGCAGCAACCAAAAGAAGGTACATTTTCTTATTATTTAACACTTATATCTCAGCAGGAGTTAGAATCTGTTGAGATTAAGCAGACATATACTTTATTAGAAGTAGAAGGATCTTATTTAGGGTTAAAGAAAGAAAAGAAAGAAAGTCACTGTGTTCTGTGAAGGGTACTGTATCACCTTACTTTGCTAAACCAGTTAGAAGAGAGAGCATAATTGGGGTGGCTTAGACACCATAAAAGCAGGTGACTCAAATTACAACTTCCTGTTGCTAGCCTTGCTTGTAGAGCAGAAAGCAGCTAACTAAAAGAAGCTAATTTTTTTTATTAATTTAACACTTATATCTCAGCAGGAGTCAGGGTCTGAGGAGATTAGGCAGAGATACTTTATTAGAAGTAGAAGGGTTCTCATTTATGGTTAAAAAGGAAAGAAAGAAAGAAAGTCATTGTGTCTTGTGTGCTGTGAAGGGTACTGTATCAACTTACTTTGCATAACCAGTAGGAGGAGAGAGAGATTGGTTCAGAGGTGTGGCTTATACACAAAGAAAGCAGGTGACTCAAAAGACAACTTCCTGTTCCTAGCCTTGTTTGTAGAGTAGAAAGCAGCTAACTAAAAGAAGCTACATTTTCTTATTATTTTAACATTTATATCTCAGCAGGAGTCAAGGTCTGTTGAGATTAGGCAGACAGATACTGTATTAGAAGTAGAAGGGATCTTATTTAGGATTAAAAAGAAAGAAAAGAAATAAAGTCAGTGTGTTCTGTGTGCTGTGAAGGGTACTATATTAACTGACCTTGCTAAACCAGTAGGAGGAGAGAACATTAATTGAGGGGTGGCTTATACAGAATGTGAAAGCATGTGAATCAACTTACAACTTACTGTTCCTAGCATTTCTTGTAGAGCAGAAAGCTGCTAACTAAAAGAAGCTACATTTTCATAAATTTAACGCATATCTTAGCAGGAGTCAGGGTCTGATGAGATTAAGCAGACAGATACTTTTATTAGAAGTAGAAAGGGTCATTTAGAGTTAAAAGAAAGAAAAGAAAGTCAATGTGTGTGTGTGCTGTGAAGGGTACAGTGTCAACTTACTTTGCTAAACCAGTAGGTGGAGGTAGAGCTTAATTGGGGCTGTGGTGTAGACACTATAAAAGCAGGTGACTCAAATTACAACTTCCTGTTGTTAGCCTTGCTTGTAGAGCAGAAAGCAGCTAACTAAAAGAAGCTAGCATTTTCTTTTTATTCAATACATATCTCAGCAGAAGTCAGGGTCTGTTGAGATAAAGCAGACATATACTTTATTACAAGTAGAAGGGTCTTATTTAGAGTAAAAGAGAAAGAAAGAAAGAAGGTCAGTGTGTTAAAGGTAAGGTGCTGTATAAACTTATTTTGCAAACCAGTAGGACAAGAAATAGCTTAGTTGGGTGTGAGGCTTTGACACTATAAAAGCAGGTGACTCAAATTAGAACTTCCTGCTGCTAGCCTTGTTTGTAGAGCAGAAAGCAGTTAACTAAATGAAGCTACATTTTCTTATTAATTTAACACTCATATCTCAGCAGGAGTCAGGGTCTGTTGAGATTAAACAGACAGATTCTTTATCAGAAATAGATGGGTCCTATTATGGGTTAAAAAGAAAGGAAAGAAAGAAAGAAAGTTAGTGTGTGTCAGCACTGTGAAGGGTACTGTATGAACTTACTTTGCTAAACCAGTAGGATGAGAGATAGCTTAATTGGGTGTGTGGCTTTGACACTATAAAAGCAGGTGACTTGAATTACAACTTCCTGTTGCTAGCCATGCTTGTAGAGCAGAAAGCAGCTAACTAAAAGAAGCTACATTTTCTTTTAATCTAACACTTAAAGCTCAGATACTTTATTAGAAGTAGAAGGGATCTCATTTAGGTAAAAATAGAACAGAAAGAAAGTATGTGTTGTGTGTTGTGAAGCACTGTATCAACTTATTTTGCAAAACCAGTAGGAGAAGAGAGCTTAATTGGGTGTGGCTTAGACCCCATGAAAGCAGGTGACTAAATTACAACTTCCTGTTGCTAGCCTTTGCTTGTAGAGCAAAACGCAGCTATCAAAAAAGAAGCTACATTTTCTTATTCATTTAACACTTATATCTCAGCAGGAGGGCCTGTTGAGATTAAGCAGACTGATTCTTAATTAGAAGTAGAAAAGGTCTTATTTAGGGTTAAAAAAGAAAGAAAAGAATGAAAGTCAACGTGTGTGTTGTGTGCGCAGGGTACTGTATCAACTTACTTTGCTAAACCAGTAGGACAAGAGATAGCTTAATTGGCTATGTGTGACTTTGACACTATGAAAGCAGATGACTCAAATTACAACTTCATGTTGCTAGCCTTGCTTGTCAAGCAGAAAGCACCTAACTAAAAGAAGGTACATTTTCTTATTATTTATAACACTTATATCTCAACAGGAGTTAGAATCTGCTGAGATTAAGCAGACATATACTTTATTAGAAGTAGAAGGATCTTATTTAGGTTAAAGAAAGAAAAGAAAGAAAGTCACTGTGTGTTGTGAAGGGTACTGTATCACCTTACTTTGCTAAACCAGTTAGAAGAGAGAGCATAATTGGGGTGGCTTAGACACTATAAAATCAGGTGACTCAAATTACAACTTCCTGCTGCTAGCCTTGCTTGTAGAGCAGAAAGCAGCTAACTAAAAGAAGCTAAATTTTTTATTAATTTAACACTTATATCTCAGTAGGAGTCAGGGTCTGGAGATTAAGCAGACAGATACTCTATTAGAAGTAGAAGTGTTCTCATTTATGGTTAAAAAGGAAAGAAAAGAAAGAAAGTCATTGTGTCTTGTGTGCTGTGAAGGGTACTGTATCAACTTACTTTGCTTAACCAGTAGGAGGAGATAGAGATTAATCTGGGGTGTGGCTTATACACAAAGAAAGCAAGTGACTCAAATGACAACTTCCTGTTCCAAGCCATGCTTGTAGAGCAGAAAGCAGCTCAGTAAAAGAAGCTACATTTTCTATTATTTTAACATTTATATCTCAGCAGGAGTCAGGGTCTGTTGAGATTAGGCAGAAAGATACTGTATTAGAAGTAGAAGGGATCTTATTTAGGGTTAAAAAGAAAGAAAAGAAATAAAGTCAGTGTGTCTTGTATGCTGTGAAGGGTACTATATTAACTTACTTTGCTAAACCAGTAGGAGGAGAGAGACATTAATTGAGGGTGGCTTATACAGAATGAAAGCAGGTGACTCAAAATACAACTTCCTGTACCTAGCATTTCTTAGAACAGAAAGCTGCTAACTAAAAGAAGCTACATTTTCTTATTAATTTAAGACTTATATCTAATCAGGAGTCAGGATCTGATGAGATTAAGCAGACAGATACTTTATTAGAAGTAGAAGGGGTCTTATTTAGAGATAAAAAGAAAGAAAAGAAAGAAAGTCAGTGTGTGTTGTGCACTGTGAAGGGTATAGTATCAACTTACTTTGCTATACCAGTAGGAGGAGGTAGAGCATAATTGGGGTGGATTAGATACCATAAGAGCAGGTGATTCAAATTACAACTTTCTGTTGCTAGCCTTATTTGTAGAGCAGAAAGCAGCCAACTAAAGAAGCTACATTTTCTTTTCAATTTAACACATATATCTCAGCCGGAGACAGGGTCAGTTGAGATTAGGCAGACAGATACATTATTTGAAGTAGAAGGGTCTCATTTATGGTTAAAAAAGAAAGAAAAGAAAGAAAGTCAGTGTGTAGCAAAGGTGAAGGGTGCTGTATCAACTTACCTTGCTAAACCAGAAAGAGGAGAGAGAGTTAATTTGGGGTGTGGTTAGACTCCGTAAGATCAGGTGACTCAAATTACAACTTCCTGTTGCTAGCCTTGCTTGTAGAGCAGAAAGCAGCTAACTCAAAAGAAGCTACATTTTCATATTAATTTAACACTCAAATTTCAGCAGGAGTTAGGGTCCCTTAAGATTGCGTCTTAAGATACTGTATTAGAAGAAGAAGGATCTTATTTAGGGTTAAAAAGAAAGAAAAGAAAGGAAGTCAGTGTGTCTTGTGAGCTGTGAACGGTACTGTATCAATGTATTTTGCTAAACCAGTAGGAGGGAGAGACATTAATTGGGGTAGCTTAGACAATATGAAAGCAGGTGACTCAAATTGCAACTTCCTGTTGATAGCCTTGCTTGTAGAGCAGAAAGCAGCTAACTAAGACAATCTCCTTTTTGCTTAATTTAACACTTATATCTCAGCAGGAGTCATTGTCTGTGAAGATTAAGCAGACAGATACTTTATTAGAAGTAGGAGGGTCTAATTTATGGTAAAAGAAGGAAGAAAACAAAGAAAGTCATTGTGTCTTGTGTGCTGTGAAGGGTACTGTATCAACTTACTTTGCTAAACCAGTAGGAGGAGAGAGATTCATTCCATGGTGGCTTATACACAAAGAAAGCAGGTGACTCTAATGACATCATCCTGTTGCTAGCCTTGCTTGTCAAGCAGAAAGCAGCTAATGAAAATAAGTTACATTTTCTTTTTAATTTTACAATTATATCTCGACAGGAGTCAGGGTCTGTTGAGATTAAGCAGAAAGATACTTTATTAGATGGAGAAGGGTCTTATTTAGGGTAAAAAGAGAAAGAAAAGAAAGAAAGTCAGTGTGTCTTGTGTGCTGTTATGGTAGTATATTAACTTACTTTGCTAAACCAGTAGGACAAGAGAGAGCTTCACTGGGTGTGGCTTAAACACTATGAAAGTAGGTGACTCAGATTACAACTTCCTGTCGCTAGCCTTGCTTGTTGAGCAGAAAGCAGTTAACTAAAAGAAGCTACATTTTCTGAGTAATGTAAAGCCTATTTCTCAGCAGGAGTCAGGGTCTGTTGAGATTAAGCAGACTGATTATTTATTAGAAATAGATGGTGTCTTATTTAGGGTTAAAAAGAAAGAAAAGAAAGAAAGAAAGTCAGTGTGTGTGTGTGCTGTGAAGGGAACTGTATCACCATACTTTGCTAAACCAGTAGGACAAGAGCTATCTTAATTTGGTGTGTAGCTTTCATCCTATAAAAGCAGATGTCTCAAATTACAACTTCCTGTTGCTAGCCTTGCTGGTCAAGCAGAAAGTAGCTAACTAGAAGAAGTTCATTTGTTTTTATTTTAACAATTATATCTCAGCAGGAGTCAGGGTCAGTTGAGATAAAGCACATAGACACTTTATTAGAAGTAGAAGGGTCTTATTTACGGTTAAAAAAGAAAGAAAAGAAAGAACGTCAGTGTGTTTTGTGTGCTGTGAAGGATACCGTGATCAACCTACTTTGCTAAACCAGTAGGATGAGAGATAGCTTATTTGGGTGTGTGGCTTTGATACTATAAAAGCAGGTAACTCAAATTACAACTTCATGTTGCTAGCATTGCTTGTCAAGCAGAAAGCAGCTAACTAAAAGAACCTACATTTTCTTATTAATTTAAAACTTATATCTCAGCAGGAGTCAGGGTCTGTTGAGATTAAGCTGACAGATATTTTATTGCAAGTAGAAGGAGTCTTATTAAGGGTTAAAAAAATAAAGAAAAGAAAGAAAGTCAGTGAGTGTTGTGTGCTGAGAAGGGTACTCATCAACTTACTATGCTAAACCAGTGGAAGCAGAGAGGGTTTTTATTATGAGTGTGGCTTAGGCTACACCATAACAGCAGCTGACTGAAATTACAACTTCCGTTGCTAGCCTTGCTGGTGGAGCAGAAAGCAGCTAACTAAAAGAAGCTATATTTTCTTATTAATTTAACCCTGATATCTCAGCAGGAGTTAGGGTCTGTTGGGATTAAGCAGACAGATACTTTATTAGAAGTAAAAGGACTTATTTAGGGTTAAAAAAGAAGGAAAATTAAGAAAGTCAGTGTGCTGTGTGCTGTGAAGGTACTGTATCAACTTACTTTGCTATACCAGTAGGATGAGAGAGAGCGTAATTGGGGGTGGCTTAGATACCATAAGAGCAGGTGACTCAATTACAACTTCCTGTTGCTAGCCTTACTTGTAGCACAGAAAGCAGCCAACTAAAAGATGCTACATTTTCCAATTTAACACATACAGTGGCGTGAAGAAGTATTTGCCCCTTCCTGATTTTCTCTATTATTGCATATTTGTCACACTGGATGTTTTCAGGTCTTAGACAAAATATAATATTAGATAAAGGGAACCTGAGTGAACAATAACACTTTTTTTTTTTTATTTATTTCATTTAATGAAAAAGTTAACCAACACCAACTGGCACTGTGTGAAAAGTAATTGCCCCTAGTTAAATCAACCCAATTAAAAGGATAATTAGAGTCAGCTGATTGAACACAGCCAGGCTTGATTACAGCCAGCCCTGCTCAATATAAACCTCACTTATTTTGACCCTTACCATCAGAGTCACGTTGCCAGCACAAAGATTCAACCAGCACATTATGCCATGATCAAAGGAAGTTCCTGAAAAATCAGAAAAATGTTGCCTCTCATCAGTCTGGAAAGGGTTACAAAGCTATTTCTAAGGCTCTGGACCCATCAACCACAGTGAGAGCCATAATCTCCAAATGGAGAACACTTGGAACAGTAGTGAATCTTCCCAGGAGTGGCAGCCTGCCAAAATTACTCCAAGGGTGCAGCGAAATCATCCAGGAAGTCTCAAAGGATCCTAAAACAACATCCAAAGAACTGCAGGCTTCTCTGCCCTCAGCTAAGGTCAGTGTTCATGACTCCACAATCAGAAAGAGACCGGCAAAATGGGCTTCATGTGAGAGTAGCAGAGAACCACTGCTAACCAAGAAGAACACAAATGCTCATCTCTCTTTTGCCAAGAAGCACCTGGATGATCCACAAGCCTTTTGGGAAAATGTTCTATGGACAGATGAGTCCAAGTGGAACTTTTGGACGACATGGATCCTATAATGTCTCATGAAGCAAACACAGCATTCCACAGTAAGAACACCATACCAACAGTCAAACATGGTGGTGGTAGTGTGATGGTGTGGGGATGCTTTGCTGCCTAAGGACCTGGATGACTTGCAACAAAATTAAAGGAACCATGAATTCTGCTCTGTACCAGAAAATTTTATGGAGAATGTCCGGTCATCCTTCCGTCAGCTGAAGCTGAAGCGTAGTTGGGTCATGCAGCAAGACAATGATCCAAAACACAAGAGCCAGTCCACATCAGAATGGCTAAAAGAAGTAAAATTAAAGTTTTGAGTGGCCTAGTCAAAGTCCAGACTTAAACCCAATAGAGATGCTGTGGCAGAACCTGAAACGAAGCAGTTCATGCTCGAAAACCACCAAATGTTACTGAATTAAAGCAGTTCTGCAAGGAAGAGTGAGTTAAAATTCCTCCACAGCGATGTGAAAGACTGATATTGAATTATAGGAAGTGTTTGGTTGCAGTCATTGCAGCTAAATGTGGCTGAACCAGTTATTATGTAAGGGGCAATTACTCACACAGTGCCAGTCGGTGTTGGTTAACTTTTTCATTAAATAGGTGAAATAAAAAAAAAAAAAGTGTTATTTGTTCACTCAGGTTCCCTTTATCTAATATTACATTTTCTCTAAAGACCTGAAAACATCCAGTGTGACAAATATGCAATAATAGAGAAAATCAGGAAGGGGCAAATACTTTTTCACGCCACTGTATATCTCAGCAGGAGTCAGGGTCTGTTGAAATTAGGCAGACAGATACATACTTTGAAGTAGAAGGGTCTCATTTATGGTTAAAAAGAAAGAAAGTCAGTGTGTGTAGTGTGCTGTGAAGGGTACTGTGTCAACTTACTTTGCTAAACCAGTAGGATGAGGGATAGCTTATTAGGGTGCGTGGCTTTGACACTATAAAAGCAGCTTGTAGAGCAGAAAGCAGCTAACTAAAAGAAGCTACATTTTCTTTTAATTTAACACTTATATCTCAGCATGTGTTCAGGGTCTGTTGAGATAAAGCAGACAGATACTTTGTTACAAGTAGAAGGGGTCTTATTTACAGTAAAAAGGAAAGAAAAGAAAGAAAGTCAGTGTCTGTTGTGTGCTCTGAAGGGTGCTGTATCAACTTACTTTTCTAAACCAGTTGGGAGGAGAGAGCTTAATTTGGAATGTGGGTTTAGACTCCGTAAGATCAGGTGACTCAAATTACAATTTCCTGTTGCTAGCCTTGCTTGCAGAGGAGAATGCAGCTATCTAAAAGAAGCTACATTTTCTTATTAATTTACCACTCGATCTCAGCAGGAGTCAGGGTCTGTGGAGACTAAGCATACAGATTATTTATTAGAAATAGATGGGGTCTTATTTAGGGTTAAAGAAAGAAAGAAAGTCAGTGGCCCAGATATTCAAAAGGGTTGTGTGTGGCGCAAGAACGCTACCAGGCTGCAAAGTGGGGAGAGGGAGAGAGAGACAGACAGACAGACAGACATCAAAGGGCTGGCAAGGAAAGTGTGGCCCATAGTCTGTAGAGGCCGGTGGGGGTGCCGGTGCAGTGGAAGTAGCAGTCAGGACAGTGGGGTAACACAGCAACACCAGCCGGGGGTCGAAGCCAGGAGATGGACAGTGCCAGTTTCACATGGAAGCTGTAATGAGGGGGGTGAGAATGCATGCTGCAGGGGACGTGGCCATGGAAGGGCCCGTCGGGCGGTATGCCCCTGACAGGCGGTACCGCGTCTGCATTGGCTTTGAGCTGTACACAGACAGAGATCATGGGCCAGTACCAGCTGAACAGGGCAATACTGAGATGGCTCTGTGAGCTGTGCAGTGATGTGATGCAGGCACCCTCACGACGGAGTCACGCCTGTCGGTGGAGACCAAGGTGACAGCCTGCATGTGTCTGTTTGCCATGGGCACCTTCCAGAGGCTGACAGGGGACACCACAGGCATCACACAGTCGGCCACGCCACGCATCCTCACCCACCTCAGCGCACTGCTGCCACATGCTGTGGAGTACATCCATTTCCCCAGCACCATGGCAGAGCGCATAGCAAACATGCAGGAGTTCCACAGGGTAGCACATATGCCTGGCATGCTAGAGGCCATAGACTGCACCCATGTGGCCATCCGCACGCCACCTGGCCCCGATGGCCATGCATATCGGAACAGAAAGGGATTCCCTAGTGTCAACTGCCAGGTGGTGTGATGCCACTGGGCGATAATCAATGTCTGTGCCACACACCTGGTGGAGCACATGATGCCTACATATGGTATCAGTCTGCACTGTGCCATCGATTCGAGAGTGGGACATCCCCACAGGACATCTAGTGGGTGAGTACACATGTATGGAATGCAAACTCAGGGCAAGGGTGGAATGCCACAGGTGCTATGGTAGTGGCACACAGGGAGATGGCCAATATGGACCTGAACATGACACTGATCTCCACTATCTCCACACAGGTGACTGCGGATACCCACCTCGGCCCCTGGCTGCTCACACCGCACTGGCGCCCATGACCCCAGCGCAGCATATGCTATAATGAGGCACATGCCGCAACATGCAACATCATAGAGTGGGTGTTTGGGATGCTCAAGGCATGCTTGATGCCTAGACACCTCCGGCGGTGCCCTGCTGCACAGCCCCAAAAGGCCTGTGGGATATTCCTGGCCTGTTGCATCCTGCACAACATGGCCAAAGACCATGGATAGCCGTATAGGTCAAACAGGGGACAGCGATGGGGACGCCAGTGGCGCCGGGTGTTGATGGTGATGAGCAGCCCCCAGGACGGAGGTACCTCGACTGATCCGCAGGCCCAGCTGCACCGGGACACCATCACAGAGGAGCACTACGACAACACAGGTAAGTCAAGGGGACATGTGCAACCAACACTGTCCATGCACAAACCACAGGCACACAGGGGAACACACCAGGGTGCGTGATGGTCAGGGAGTGGAACAGTCCAGGCATACAGACACACCATCGGAGGGGTGAGCACTCATATGGACACACACAACCAGGCACAGAGCGCATGGGCAGATGCACAGCACTGCAGAACCAACATTGCTAACACACAGCACCACTGACCACCCCCACCACCTGTACTGTCCAGGCACATGTGTCAGATGCTGGGCACCCTTGCACCTTGGTGTACAGTGCAATGCAGGCATCATCATGCACATGCACCTGTGGACAGCAGTTGGGAGGTGTGCAGGTGGTCCATGTGTCGGCATGGTGAGAAGAGCACCCAGCAGTGCACTGCCCACCATGACACACATTGCACACTGGCAGCACCAGACAGGGCCCACACTGGGAGACAGCTCAGTCATGTAGCACTGTCCCACGGCCACCGCGGATGCATGGGCGGCCCCACCATGACCCAACAGCATGGACAGGCTGAGCAGGGGCCACATGGATGGCACTGTTGCACCACCAGGGGTCCCACTGTGCGACGCGACCTTACCCGCACAGGGGTCTGCAGCATGCCGAACAAACCTGCACCAGGGGTGCTCGGATGCCCACAGCAGAACCCGCGCCGACAGGCCTGGTGTCGCACGACGCTGGGAACAGGGAGTGGAGAGGCATCTGGTGGGTGTGTGGTACAGGGGCACCTGACTGTGTGCCCAATGCATCCACAACAGAGACCACTGCCTGGGTCAGCCTGTCAATGGCGTGGTCACATCCATCCACATATGGACCAGCTCGGCTCAGTCCCGAGCACACCCCTGTTGTGCTGCTCCACGGACACAGACAGTGCTCACAGACCTTGCAACCTCCTCTGCAGCTGTACTGATTCCTGCAGCAGGCGGGTGTGCTCATCCAATGGGTACTTGGCTCTCAACGGCATCCTGACCCCCAGGGTGTGGACGGTCCTGATGCACAACACCCCTGAGGGTGGGCGCTGTTCACCAGGACCAGGAATAGGCAGATGGAGTGGCAGACATGTGCCACTGCTTGACACTGTACCCCCAGACCTGGTGGGCTACTGCTGCTGCTGCCCTCCAACCGCTGTGCCCCGGGTCCACTGGTTCCACGGCTGTGCTGCCAACAGTGCCAGACACCTGCACAGCCACGGTGCTGCCCCACCGGTGCTGACAGGCACAGCCTGGACCGTGCCAGCATGCTGGGTACGCCGTTGAACCAGAAAGACCCAGGGGTACATGTTGGCCTGCCGCGGTGTCCGTCATGGACACACAACCATCACTGCCCATTGCAGGCCTTCTATCATCAATGGTGGAGGACGTGCATAGCCATGGTCACAGCGTGCTGGCATGCTTGCATGCCAGACTGCTGAGACACAGGCTGTGCCCCGCACCCATATCACTGACACCAGAGTTGGCGGCCCAGCGTGCATGCTGCTGCAGTGCCTGCTGGCTGGTGGTGAGGTGGATGGACCCTCCTCCATGTCCAGCAGGTCAGCATCACTGTCTGGACCCACCACCACCATCTCCTGAAGATGAACAGGATCTGTAACAGAAAAAGAGTACATGTCAGTGCATGTGAACAACCGCCCCCAAACACCACCACCATGTCATACCGTGCAGTGATGGGCTTCCACCTGTCTGGAATCCACCGCACGGTACATCCTCAATGGCGCCAGCTGCATGGCTGTGACCAGTGTCTCCTCAGTCGGACAGCTCCAACACCACTGGCGGCCCGCCAGTGCCAGCACATGTCGCCTGAAGGCTGCCACCTTCCTTCAACCTCCTGTGGTCTGTCCTCATCTTTTTCTTGCATTCCTGCATGGAGCGCTGGTGGCTTCTGTGCAGGTTAATGGCCCGAGCTACCCTCCCATGCAGCCACACGGGACTGAGGGGGTGCCCTCCGCCACTCACTACTGGCTCCTCATCCAGGTAGGCTTGAAGAGGGCCTCTGTCTCTGCTACTGTAAAGTTGGGCCTCTCCACGCCCACCGCCCTCACCTCACCTTGGCTCTGCTTGGTCATGGTGATCTGTATGGGGGAAGTAGACACCGTCATTGTGCAGTCTCACAGCATTTTCCCATGACCATTGCCCTGAACATCACACAGCATGCAACTCACCTCACCTGCAGTAACCAAATCTGGCCAGCGAGACAAATGTCGACATTTATAGTGCTATACATGCAAATTTGGAGGAGTAACTATAGTGACATGCAAATCGTGCCACTGCACCCTTGAATGGCTGATCAGATGATTTGCATGTGTCGGCTGAATATCGCGAATCTGGGCGCGAGTACACGGAAGAGTCAGCTGAGCCAATGGTGCAGATCTGTGCCTGTGTGGTACACTGCATTGCGCATGCCCAGATAGCTTACGCAGGCTGCCGTCACGCTGCTGGACGTGTTGAGCGCGATCAGCAATTCAGGCCATGGCCACCATTGTGCCAGTGGAGCTACAGCAATGGGCACTATATGGCACTGTGGCACTACTGTGCAATACTCCACTGTGGCACCGGTACGCAGCTGCGGGCTGCGAGGATGCCCATACGTCAGATGGCGCCTGTGCGAGCCTCAAGGCCATTGCCCATGACCTTGTGTATGACCTTGCCCCTGGCACTGTTCGGCCTGCCATGTGTACTTCTCTCACGCACTGTCTGGTGACAGCCTATGTGAAGTGACTGCGCTTGTTCAAAAGCGCCGATTGGAGCCTGTGGTGGTCTATTGCACAACATCTCCACGTGGGTTATGGCGCAGCTGGGCATCATATTGCCTGCTGTAAATTTGGTGCCATGGCTAGGAGGAGGGTGGTGTCCTGGAGCCAGCTTGAAGTGGCCAACCTGGTGGCCCTAGTTGAGCCACACTATGATGGCCTTATGGTGAGGTGCCTCACCAGTGCAAGGAGTGAGGTGGCAGCAGCGGCCACTGATCTGGTGGGGGTCACTGGACAGTGCCGGTCTGTTGAGCAGTGCCAGCACCGGATCAGTGACCTCTGCCGGAGGGAGCCAGAGCTGTTAACGTGACTGCATTCACGCGCTGGGTGGGGCATGGTGCTAGGCCAGGTGGGTGTGCCATCTATGCACCTGTATTATCTGTAGGTGTGTGTGTGTTTTGGTGGCTGTGCATAGGTGATGGCTTGGCCACGTGTTGGCTGTGTCAGTGTGTGCAGCTGTGAGATGAATGGGTATGGCTGTGTGGGCAGGCACTGTCACTGGGGCAGGGGCAGTCTGCTTTTGAGTCACACTGATGTTTGTCTCAACATATGTCTCCCACAGGCTGGTTGTGAGGATGCGGCCACATTGCTGAGGGCCGTGCCAGGGACCCAGTGCCAGCAGGGTTGCACCCCACCAGCAGCAGCAGCGCCAGCAACAGCGGCAGTCAGAGCTGCTTGAGCAGTGTGAGTATCATGACTTCATGGATGTTATTGCATGCTGGGGGCAGTAGCCCTGCACAGTACAAACATGCAGGAAAGGGGAGGTCATAATTCCACTATACAAGACACTAGTGAGGCCCCACCTGCAGTACAGTGTACATTTCTGGAGACCATACCACGTAAGGATGTAGAGTGGGCAGAGAAGGTTCAGAGGAGGGCAATAAAGATGGTGCATGGCTTGCATCACAACTCCTATGGAGACAGGTTGAAGGAACTGAACCTGTACTCCTGGAGGAGAGGAGGAGAGAGGGTATGATAGAGACATACAAGTATCATAGGGTGGAACAGGGTGCAGGGAAACACTATTTGAAGTGCAAAAGATGTTCCAGGACTACAGGGCATGGGATGCAGTTGGAGGAGGCATTCAGAGGAAACATGAGCAAGACTTTCTTCACAGAATGGATGGTGTACAAGGGAACACCCTGCCAGAGGGAGTGGTGGGGCTGACACACCACGGGATTTCAGACTCGCACAGGATAGACATAACGGAATTCTTGAGGTCAGGGTAAGGCAACAGACTTCTAGGTAAACAAAGTGAACTTACAGGCTGAAATGGACAGACTGAGGGGCTATAGGTCCCTTCTGCCAACACTGGCTATGTATCTATGTCTGTAGGCACGACACAGGTGACATGCATCACTGTCCAGTTTCACAGCACGTCTGTGTATGCATCACTGGTGGTCCATGCATGCACTGGGCACATAGCTGTGTAACTGGCATCGCATCACTGCGCCACGCCACTTGCCAGCCTTTGTTTGTGCTGTGGATGGACATGGGCAGTGTGTGTGTGCAGTGGTGCGATAGCTGGTGTCGTTTGCTCAGGATGGCCATGGCAAGTTCACTGTGGGTGGGTGCATGCCATCACAGGTGTGGGACATTGGGCTATGGCTTGCAGGTTGGGTGGTGTTCAGGGTTGTGGTCAGTCACAGCCATTGACTGTGTTCCCATTTTCCTAGGCCTCGAGGTTCTCCATCGCCTGGCGAGGGATGTCGGGCCATCAGACAGCTTGTGGCCAACAACAACACTATCCTCCAGTTGATACACCACCATGGCCTGCAGAGGAGGCAGCGGCAGGGATCGGCATACACCAGCCAGAGGACGCTGGCCAGCTAGCCCATGAGCTATCTTCCTTCCCACTTCTCCCATCCCTACCAACTCTGCCTTCCTTCCAAGTTTGTCATTCCTACCTTGACCACTTTCTACCTTTGTACCCATTCCCCTTGTAAATAGTTGTAATTGTTCTTGTTCATGTTGTTTGTGTTATATACATTTATATTTTTATACGAATAATGTGTTGGTCTCTGACTTGTAGCTGCCTGGGGTGCTCAGTTGCATCGGTGTACATGCCATCTGGGGTGGTATGGTCCTGCATGTGTGTGTGTGTGTGCATGGGAGGTATCTCCAGCATGGCAGTGACTTTCGGTTGGTCTTTTGCCTGCTGCCACCCACTGCTGGGTGCATACAGGGTGTCTGCTTGTAGGCTTCTGTGCTGCACGGGCTTGACGTGGTGCTGGGGGATGATGGTTTCCTGTAGTGCCAGTCACTGCACATAGGTGGTGTCTTGGGTCACAGTGCAGGGTGTGTGTGTATGGGGGCTGATGTGCACTGTGGTTGTCAACCCCTGTGTGTGGCACTTCAGCCTGCCAGTGGTTGTGCTGGGGTGTCATGGCCTGTTATGCTTTGTTGGCTTGTCCCCATGGGCAAGTAGATCATCCATCCCACCCCAGTGATGCTGTGCTAGGGGTGCAGGTGGTGTGGGTTCTGCAGTGTGTCCTGTGCCCATGTGTGGCATGCCTGGCGGTGGGCCCCAGCCTGCCTCCCGGATGCATTTCCATTGCTCTGGGAGGGGCTCTGTTTGCACTATGGCACCTCTGAATGCTTCAGCTGGCTGCCCTGGTTGCACCATAGTGCAGCATTTTGCTCAGCTTCCTTCCTGGTGTGCATACGCAGTATGTGCGATATTCAGACGCTGGTTGCCTGCGCAATTTGTTCTGCTCCATGTTTGAATATCGACCTGTTGCATATTTGGCGCAACTGGTTTGTGCTTGTTTCTCGTTGCGCCATTTTGAGCGAGTTTAAAGATCTGGGCCAGTGTGTGTTGTGTGGTGTGAAAGGTACTGCATAATCTTACTTGCTAAACCAGTAGTAGAAGAAATAGTTTAGTTGGGGAGGCCTGACACTATAAAAGTAGGTGTCTCACATTAGAACTTCCTGTTGCTAGCCTTGTTGTCAAGCAGAAAGCAGCTAATGAAAAGAAGTTACATTTTCTTTTTAATTTTTACAATTATATCTCGTGAGGAGCAGGGTCTGTTGAGAGTAAGCAGACAGATACTTTATCAGATGGAGAAAGGGTCTTATTTAGGGAAAAAAAGAAAGAAAAGAAAGAAAAGAAAGACTGTCAGTGTGTATTGTGTGCTGTTATGGTACTATATTAACTTAGTTTGCTAAACCAGTAGGATAAGAGAGAGCTTAATTGGGGTGTGGCTTAGACAATAAAAGCAGGTGACTGAATCCATAAATCTCCTTTTGATAGCCTTGTTGTAGAGCAGAAAGCAGTTAAATAAAAGAAGCTACATTTTCTTATTAATTTAACACCATATCTCAGCAGGAGTCAGACTGTTGAGATTAAGCAGACAGATTCTTTATTAGAAATAGATGGGGTCTTATTTAGGGTTAAAAAAAGAAAAAAGAAAGTCAGTGTGTGTTGTACTGTGAACGGTACTGTATGAACTTAATTTGCTAAACCAGTAGGAAGAGAGGATAGCTTAATTGGGTGTGTGGCTTTGACACTATAAAAGCAGGTGACTGAATTACAACATCCTGTTGCTAGCCATGCTTGTAGAGTAGAAAGCAGCTAACTAAAAGCAGCAATATTTTCGTTTTAATCTAATACTTATGTCTCAGATACTTTATTAGAAGTAGAAGGGATCTCATTTAGGGTAAAATAGAACAGAAAGAAAGTAAGTGTTGTGTGCTGTGAAGGGTACTGTATCAACTTACTTTGCAAAACCAGTAGGAGAAGAGAGAGCTTAAATGGGTGTGGCTTAGACCCTATGAAAGCAGGTGACTCAAATTACAACTTCCTGTTGCTAGCCTTGCTTGTAGAGCAAAAGCAGCTATTAGCAAGAAGCTACATTTTCTTATTCGCTTAACACTTATATCACAGCAGGAGTCAGGCCTGTTGAGATTAAGCAGACAGGATACTTTACTAGAAGTAGAAGAGGTCTTATTTAGGTTAAAAAGAAAGAAAAGAAATAAAGTCAACGCGGTGTGTTGTGTGCTGTGAAGGCTACTGTATCAACTTAGTTTGCTGAACTAGTAGGACAAGAGATAGCTTAATTGGGTATGTGACTTTGACACTATGAAAGCAGATGACTCAAATTACAACTTCCTGTTGCTAGTCTTGCTTTGTTGAGCAGAAAGCAGCTAACTAAAAGAAGGTACATTTTCTTATTATTTAACACTTATGTCTCAGCAGAAGTTAGAATCTGATGAGATTAAGCAGACATATACTTTATTAGAAGTAGAAGGGATCTTATTTAGGGTTAAAGAAAGAAAAGAAAGAAAGTCACTGTGTGTTGCTAAGGGTACTGTATCACCTTACTTTGTTAAACCAGTTAGAAGAGAGAGAGAAAATTGGGGTAGCTTAGACACTATAAAAGCAGGTGATTCAAACTACAACTTCCTGTTGCTAGCCTTGCTTGTAGAGCAGAAAGCAGCTAACTAAAAGAAGCTGAATTTTTTATTAATTTAACACTATATCTCAGTAGAGCTCAGGTCTGTGGAGATTACAGACAGATACTTTATTAGACGTAGAAGGGTTCTCATTTATGGTTAAAAGGAAAGAAAAGAAAGAAAGCCATTGTGTCTTGTGTGGCTTTGAAGAGTAGTGTATCAACTTACTTTGCTTAACCAGTAGAAGGAGAGTGAGAGAGATTAATTGGGGGTGGTGGTTTATACAAAGAAAGCAGGTGACTCAAATGACAAATTCCTGTTCCTAGCCTTGCTTGTAGAGCAGAAAGCAGCTAAATAAAAGAAGCTACATTTTCTTATTCTTTAACATTTATATCTCAGCAGGAGTCAGGGTCTGTTGAGATTAGGCAGACAGATACTGTATTAGAAGAAGAAGGGATCATATTTAGGGTTAAAAAGAAAGAAAAGAAAGAAAGTCAGTGTGTCTTGTGTGCTGTGAAGGGTACTATATTAACTTACTTTGCTAAACCAGTAGGAGGAGAGAGACATTAATTGAGGGGTGGCTTATACAGAATGAAAGCAGGTGACTGAAATTACAACTTCTTGTTCCTAGTATTTTGTAGAGCAGAAAGCTGCTAACTAAAAGAAGCCACATTTTCTTATTAATTTAACACTTACACCTTAGCAGGAGTCAGGGTCTGATGAGGTTAATAGACATATACTTTATTAGAAGTAGAAGGGCTCTTATTTAGAGTTAAAAAGAGAGAAAAGAAAGAAAGTCAGTGTGTGTTGTGTGCTGTGAAGGGTACAGTATCAACTTACTTTTGCTAAACCAGTAGGAGAAGGTAGAGCATAATTGGGGGTGGCTTAGATACCATAAGAGCAGGTGACTCAAATTACAACTTCCTGTTGCTAGCCTTACTTGTAGAGCAGAAAGCAGCTAACTAAAAATAAGCTACATTTTCTTTTAAATTAACACATATATCTCAGCAGGAGTCAGGGTATATTGAGATTAGGCAGACAGATACATTATTTGAAGTAGAAGGGTCTCATTTATGGTTAAAAAAGAAAGAAAAGAAAGTCTGTTAGTCTTGTGTGAAGGGTGCTGTATCAACTTACTTTGCTAAACCAGCAGGAGGAGACAGAGCTTAATTTGGGTGTGGGTTAGACTCGAACATCAGGTGGCTCAAATTACAACTTCCTGTTGCTAGTCTTGTTCGAGAGCAGAAAGCAGCTAACTAAAAAGCTACATTTTCATATTAATTTAACACTCATATCTCAGCAGGAGTTAGGCTCTGTTACGATTAAGCCAACAGATACTGTATTAGAAGAAGAAGGATCTTATTTAGGTTAAAAAAGAAAGAAGAGAAAGGGAAGTCAGTGTGTCTTGTTAGCTGTGAAACGGACTGTATCAACGATTTTGCTAAACCAGTAGGAGGAGAGAGACATTAACTTGGGGTAGCTTAGACAATATGAAAGCAGGAGACTAAATTGCAACTTTCTGTTGATAGTATTGCTTGTAGAGCAGAAAGCAGCTAACTAAAACAAGCTACTTTATTTTATTAATTCAACACTTATTTCTCAGCAGGAGTCATTGTCTATGAAGATTAAGCAAACAGATACTTTATTATAAGTAGAAAAGGTCAAATTTATTTTAAAAAAAGGAAGAAAAGAAAGTCATTGTGTCGTGTGTGCTGTGAAGGGTACTGTATCAACTTACTTTGCTAAACCAGTAGGAGGAGAGAGAGAGATTAATTGGGGTGGCTTATACACAAAGAAAGCAGGAGACTCAAATGACAACTTCCTGTTGCTAGCCTTGCTTGGAGCAGAAAGCAGCTAACTAAAAGAAGGTACATTTTATTATTAATTTAACACTTATCTCTCAGCAGGAGTCAGGGTCTGATGAGATTAAGCAGACAGATACTTTATTAGAAGTAGAAGGGTCTTATTTAGAGTTGAAAGAGAAAGAAAAGAAAGAAAGTTGTAAATGATGTGCTGTGAAGGGTACAGTATCAACTTACTTTGCTAAACCAGTAGGAGGAGGCAGAGATTAATTGGGCTGTGGCGCAGACACTATAAAAGAAGGTGACACAAATTTCAACTTCCTATTCCTAGCATTGCTTGTACAGCAGAAAGCAGGTAATTCAAACAAGTTACATTTTCTTAATAATTTAACACATCTGAGCAGGAGTCAGGGTCTGAAGAGATTGGTTTATAGAACATTTTTTGAAGTAGATGGAGTCTTGTTTAGGTTAAAAAGAAAGAAAAAGAAAGAAAGACAGTGTGTGTTGTGTGCTGTGAAGGATACTGTGTCAACTTACTTTTGCTAAACCAGTTACAGGAGAGAGATTTTAATAGGAGTGTGGCTTAGACACACTATAAAAGCAGATGACTCAAATTACAACTTCCTATTGTTAGTCAGTGTTTAGAGTGCAGAAAGTAGCTAACTAAAAGAAGCTACATTTTCTTTTTAATCTAACACTTATGTCTCAGATACTTTATTAGAAGTAGAAGGATCTCATTTTGGGTACAAAAAGAACAGAAAAGAAAGTATGTATTGTGTGTTGTGAAGTGTACTGTACCAAATTACTTTACAAACCAGAAAGCGGAGAGAGAGTTTAATAGGGTGTGGCTTAGACACTATAAAAGCAGGTGACTCAAATTACAACTTGATTGCTAGCCTTGATTGTAGAGCAGAAATCAGCTAACTAAAAACAGGCTACATTTTCTTATTAATTTAACACGTATATCTCTAGCAGGAGTCAGGGTCTGTGGAGATTAACAGATTACTTAAGATTACTTTATTAGAAGTTGAAGGTCTTTATTTAGGTTAAAAAGAAAGAAAGAAAGAAAGTCAGTGAGTGTGTTGGTGCTGTGAAGGGCACTGTATCAACTCTAGTTTACTAAACCAGTAGGAGAGAGACAGCTTAATTGGGTGTGTGGCTTAGACACTATAAAAGCAGGTGACTCAAATTACAACTTCCTGTTGCTAGCCTTGCTTCAGAGCAGAAAGCAACTAACTAAGAGAAGCTATTTTTTTCTTATTAATTTAAAACTTATATTTCAGCACCAGTCAGGGTCTGTTGAGACTAAGCTGACAGATACCTTTAGAAGCAGAAGGGTCTTATTTAGGATTAAAAAAGAGAGAAGAAAGAAAGTCATGTGTGTTGTAGCTGTGAAGGGTTCAGTATCTACTACTTTGTTAAACCAGTAGGAGGAGAGATAGCTTAATTGGGTGCATGGCTTTGACACTATAAAACTAGGTTATTCAAATACAACTTCCTGTTGCTAGCCTGCCTCTAGAGCAGAAAGCAGCAAACTGAGAGAAGATATATTTTCTTATTCGCTTAACACCATATCTCAGCAGGAGTCAGGGTCTGTTGAGATTAAGCAGACAGATACTTTATTAGAAGTAGAAGGGTCTTATTTAGGGTTAAAAAGAAGGAAAATAAAGAAAGTCAGTATGTTGTGGATGTGAAGGGTACTGTATCAACATACTTTGCTATAACAGTAGGAGGAGAGAAAGTGTTATTGGGGGTGGCGAGACACTATAAGAGCAGGTGACTCAAATTTCAACTTCCTGTTGCTAGCCTTGCTTGTCGAGAAAAGCAGCTATCAAAAGAAGCTACATTTTCTTATTCGCTTAACACTTATATCACTGCAGGAGTCAGGGCCTGTTGAGATTAAGCAGACAAATACTTTACTTAGAAGTAGAAGAGGTCTTATTTAGGGTTAAAAGAAAGAAAAGAAACAGTTAACGTGTGTGTTGTGTGCTGTGAAGGCTACTGTATCAACTTAGTTTGCTGAACTAGTAGGACAAGAGATAGCTTAATTGGGTATGTGACTTTGACACTATGAAAGCAGATGACTAAATTACAACTTCCTGTTGCTAGTCTTGTTTGTCGAGCAGAAAGTAGCTAACTAAAAGAAGGTACATTTTCTATTATTCAACACTTGTGTCTCAGCAGAAGTTAGAATCTGATGAGATTAAGACATATACTTTATTAGAAGTAGAAGGGATCTTATTTAGGTTAAAGAAAGAAAAGAAAGAAAGTCACTGTGTGTTGTGAAGGGTACTGTATCATCTTACCTTTGTTAAACCAGTTAGAAGAGAGAGAGAAAATTGGGGTAGCTTAGACACTATAAAAGCAGGTGATTCAAACTACAACTTCCTGTTGCTAGCCTTGCTTGTAGAGCAGAAAGCAGCTAAATAAAAGAAGCTGAATTTTTTATTAATTTAACACTTATATCTCAGTAGGAGTCAGGGTCTATGGAGATTAAGCAGACAGATACTTTATTAGACGAGAAGGGTTCTCATTTATGGTTAAAAAGGAAAGAAAAGAAAGAAAGCCATTGTGTCTTGTGTGCTTTAAGAGTAGTGTATCAACTTACTTTGCTTAACCAGTAGAAGGAGAGTGGAGAGATTAATCTGGGGGGTGGTTTATACACAAAGAAAGCAGGTGACTCAAATGACAAATTCCTGTTCCTAGCCTTGCTTGTAGAGCAGAAAGCAGCTAAATAAAAGAATACATTTTCTTATTCTTAACATTTATATCTCAGCAGGAGTCAGGGTCTGTTGAGATTAGGCAGACAGATACTGTATTAGAAGTAGAAGGGATCATATTTAGGGTTAAAAAGAAAGAAAAGAAAGAAAGTCAGTGTGTCTTGTGTGCTGTGAAGGGTACTATATTAACTTACTTTGCTAAACCAGTAGGAGGAGAGAGACATTAATTGAGGGGTGGCTTACAGAATGAAAGCAGGTGACTGAAATTACAACTTTGTTTCCAGCATTTCTTGTAGAGCAGAAAGCTGCTAACTAAAAGAAGCTACATTTTCTTATTAATTTAACACTTACACTTTAGCAGGAGTCAGGTCTGATGAGGTTAGCAGACATACTTTATTAGAAGTAGAAGGGTCTTATTTAGAGTTAAAAAGAGAGAATGAAGGAAAGTCAGTGTGTGTTGTGCTGTGAAGGGTACAGTATCAACTTACTTTGCTAAACCAGTAGGAGAAGGTAGAGCATAATTGGGGGTGGCTTAGATACCATAAGAGTAGGTGACTAAATTACAACTTCCTGTTGCTAGCCTTACTTGTAGAGGAAAGCAGCCAACTAAAATAAGCTACATTTTCTTTTAAATTTAACACATATCTCAGCAGGAGTCAGGGTATGTTGAGAATAGGCAGACAGATACATTATTTGAAGTAGAAGGGGTCTCATTTATGGTTAAAAAGAAAGAAAAGAAAGTCTGTGTGTCTTGTGTGCTGTGAAGGGTGCTGTATCAACTTACTTTTGCTAAACCAGCAGGAGGAGACAGAGCTTAATTTGGGGTGGGGTTAGACTCGTAACATCAGGTGGCTCACCTAACTTCCTGTTGCTAGCCTTTGCTTGTGGAGCAGAAAGTCGCTAACTAAAAGAAGGTACATTTTATTATTAATTTATCACTTATCTCTCAGCAGGAGTCAGGGTCTGATGAGATTAAGCAGACAGATACTTTATTAGAAGTAGAAGGGTCTTATTTAGAGTTGAAAGAGAAAGAAAAGAAAGAAAGTCAGTGTGATGTGTGCTGTGAAGGATACAGTATCAACTCTACTTTCCTAAACCAGTAGGGAGGAGGCAGAGGTTAATTGGGGCTGTGGCGAGACACTATAAAACAAGGTGACACAAATTTCAACTTCCTATTCCTAGCATTGCTTGTACAGCAGAAAGCAGGTAACTAAAACAAGCTCATTTTCTTAATAATTTAACACATATCTGAGCAGGAGTCAGGGTCTGAAGAGATTGTTGACAGATACCTTTTGAAGTAGAAGGAGTCTTGTTTAGGTTAAAAAAAGAAAGAAAAGAAAGAAAGAGTGTGTTGTGTGCTGTGAAGGATACTGTGTCAACTTACTTTGCTAAACCAGTTACAGTAGAGAGAGCTTAATAGGAGTGTGGCTTAGACACACTATAAAAGCAGATGACTCAAATTACAACTTCCTATTGTTAGTGCAGTGTAGAGCAGAAAGCAGCTAACTAAAAGAAGCTACATTTTCTTTTTTATCTAACACTTGTGTCTCAGATACTTTATTAGAAGTAGAAGGATCTCATTGGGTACAAAAAGAACAGAAAGAAAGTATGTATTGTGTGTTGTGAAGTGTACTGTACCAAATTACTTTTACAAAACCAGAAAGCAGAGAGAGAGCTTAATAGGGGTGTGGCTTAGACACATAAAAGCAGGTGACTCAAATTACAACTTGATTGCTAGCCTTGCTTTGTAGAGCAGAAATCAGCTAATTTAAAACAGGCTACATTTTCTTATTAATTTAACACGATATCTCAGCAGGAGTCAGGTCTGTGGAGATTAAGCAGATTACTTAAGATTACTTTATTAGAAGTTGAAGGCTTCTTATTTAGGGTTAAAAAAGAAAGAAAAGAAAGAAAGTCAGTGAGTGTGTTAAGGCTGTAAAGGGCACTGTATCACTAGTTTGCTAAACCAGTAGGAGGAGAGAGAGCTTAATTGGGTGTGTGGCTTAGACACTATAAAAGCAGGTGACTCAAATTACAACTTCCTGTTGCTAGCCTTGCTTCAGAGCAGAAAGCAGCTAACTAAGAGAAGCTCTATTTTCTTATTAATTTAAAACTTATATTTCAGCACCAGTCAGGGTCTGTTGAGACTAAGCTGACAGATACACTTTTAGAAGCAAAGGGGTCTTATTTAGGATTAAAAGAAAGAGAAGAAAGAAAGTCATGTGTGTTGTGCTAAGTGAAGGGTTCTGTATCTACTTCTACTTTGTTAAACCAGTAGAGGAGAGATAGCTTACTTGGGTGCATGGCTTTGACACTATAAAACTAGGTTATTCAAAATACAACTTCCTGTTGCTAGCCTTGCCTCTAGAGCAGAAAGCAGCAAACTAAGAGAAGATATATTTTCTTATTCG
This sequence comes from Neoceratodus forsteri, assembly GCA_016271365.2. NCBI lineage: Eukaryota > Metazoa > Chordata > Ceratodontiformes > Ceratodontidae > Neoceratodus > Neoceratodus forsteri. Next base: position 833,111,730 of record CM028137.1, read on the forward strand.
CTTAACACCTATATCTCAGCAGGAGTCAGGGTTCATTGAGATTCAGACAGATACTTTATTAGAAGTAGAAGGGTCTTATTTAGGTTAAAAAGAAGGAAAATTAAGAAATTCAGTATGCTGTGGATGTGAAGGGTACTGTATCAACATACTTTGCTATAACAGTAGGAGGAGAGAAAATATTGGGGGCATGACACTATAAAAGCAGGTGACCTAAATTATTAACTTCCTGTTGTTAGCCTTGTTTGTCGAGCAGAAAGCAGCTAACTAAAAGAAGGTACATTTTCTTTTAATTTAACACATATCTCAGCAGAAGTCAGGGTCTGTTGAGATTAAGCAGACAGATACTTTATTACAAGTAGAAGGGTCTTATTTAGAGTAAAAAGAAAGAAAAGAAATAAAGTCAACGGTGTGTTGTAAAGGAAGGTTGCTGTATAAACTTACTTCATAAACCAGTAGGAAAAGAAATAGCTTAGTTGGTGTGAGGCTTTGACACTATAAAGCAGGTGACTCAAATTAGAACTTCTGTTGCTAGCCTTGCTTGTCAAGCAGAAAGCAGCTAATGAAAAGAAGATACATTTTATTTTACTTTTACAACTATATCACAGCAGGAGTCAGGGTCTGTTGAGATTAAGCTAACAGATACTTTATTAGATGGGGAAGGGGTCTATTTAGGTAAAAAGAAAGAAAAGAAAGAAATTCAGTGTGTCTTGTAATGTTAAGGGTACTATATTAACTTACTTTGCTAAACCAGTAGGACAAGGAGAGCTAATTGGGTGTGGCTTAGACATTATGAAATCAGGTGACTCAAATTACAACTTCCTGTTGCTAGCCTTTGCTTGTAGAGAGCAGAAAACAGTTAACTAAAAGAAGCTATGCATTTTCTTATTAATTTAACACTGGGATCTCAGCAGGAGTCAGGGTCTGCTGAGATTAAGCAGACAGATTCTTTATTAGAAATAGATGGGGTCTTATTAAGGGTTAAAAAAAGAAAGAAAAGAAAGAAAGAAAGTCAGTGTGTGTTGTGTGCTGTGAAGGATACTGTATGAACTTACTTTGCTAAACCAGTAGGATGAGAGATAGCTTAATTGGGTGTGTGGCTTGACACTATAAAAGCAGGGACTCAAATTACAACTTCCTGTTGCTAGCTATGCTTGTATAGCAGAAAGCAGCTAACTAAGAGAAGCAACATTTTCTTTTTAATCTAACACCTATGTCTCAGATACTTTATTAGAAGTGGAAGGGATCTCATTTGGGGTAAAATAGAACAGAAAGAAAGTATGCTGTTACGTGAAGTACTGTATCAACTTACTTTGCAAAACCAGTAGGAGAAGAGATAGCTTAATTTGGAGTGGCTTAGACCCTATGAAAGCAGGTGCCTCAAATTACAACTTCCTGTTGCTAGCCTTGCTAGTAGAGCAAAAAGAAGCTATCAAAGAAGCTACATTTTCTATTCATTTAATAGTTATATCTCAGCAGGAGTCAGGGCCTGTTGAGATTAAGCAGACAGATTCTTTATTAGAAGTAGAAGAGGTCATATTTAGGGTTAAAAGAAGAAAGAAAAGAAAGAAAGTCAACGTGTGTGTTGTGTGCTGCTAAGGGTACTGTATCAACTTAGTTTGCAAAACCAGTAGGACAAGAGATAACTTAATTGGGTATGTGACTTTGACACTATGAAAGCAGATGACTCAAATTACAACTTCCTATTGCTAGCCTTGCTTGTCAAGCAGAAAACACCTAACTAAAAGAAGGTACATTTTCTTTTATTTAACACTTTATATCTCAAACCAGAGTTAGAATCTGTTGAGATTAAGCAGACATATGCTTTATTAGAAGTAGAAGGGATCTTATTTAGGTTAAAGAAAGAAAAGAAAGAAAGTCACTGTGTTGTGAAGGGTACTGTATCACCTTACTTTGCTAAACCAGTTAGAAGAGAGAAAGCAATTGGGGTAGCTAGATACATAAAAGCAGGTGACTCAAATTACAACTTCCTGTTGCTAGCCTTGCTTGTAGAGCAGAAAGCAGCTAACTAAAAGAAGCTAATTTTTTTTATTAATTTAACATTTATTTCTCAGTAGGAGTCAGGGTCTGTGGAGATTAAGCAGACAGATACTCTATTAGAAGTAGAAGAGTTCTCATTTATGGTTAAAAAGGAAAGAAAAGAAAGAAAGTCCTTGTTTCTTGTAACTGTGAATGGTACTGTATCAACTTACTTTGCTTAACCAGTAGGAGGAGAGAGAGATTAATCTGGGTGTGGCTATACACAAAGCAAGGGACTCAAATGACAACTTCCTGTTCCTAGCCTTGCTTGTAGAGCAGAAAGCAGCTAACTAAAGAAGCTACATTTTCTTATTATTTTAACATTTATATCTCAGCAGGAGTCAGGGTCTTTGAGACTAGACAGAAAGATACTGTATTAGAAATAGAAGGGATCTTATTTAGGGTTAAAAAAAAGAAAAAGAAAGAAAGTCAGTGTGTCTTGTGTGCTGTGAAGGGTACTATATTAACTTACTTTGCTAAACCAGTAGGAGGAGAGAGACATTAATTGGAGAGGTGGCTTATACAAAGAAGCAGGTAGACTCAAAATACAACTTCCTGTACCTAGCATTTCTTGTAGAGCAGAAAGTCACAACTAAAAGAAGCTACATTTTCTTATGAATTTAACACTTATATCTTATCAGGAGTCAGGGTCTGATGAGATTAGCAGACAGATACTTTATTAGAAGTAGAAGGGTATCTTATTAAGAGATAAAAAAGGAAGAAAAGAAAGAAAGTCAGTGTGTGTGTGCACTGTGAAGGGTACAGTATCAACTTACTTTGTTATACCAGTAGGAGGAGGTAGATCGTATTTTGGGGTGGATTAGATACCATAAGAGCATGTGATTCAAATTACAACTTCCTGTTGCTAGCCTTACTTGTAGAGCAGAAAGCAGCCAACTAAAGAAGCTACATTTTCTTTTCAATTTAACACATATATCTCTAGCCGGAGACAGGGTCTGTTGAGATTAGGCAGACAGATACATTATTTGAAGTAGAAGGGGTCTCATTTATGGTTAAAAAGAAAGATAAGAAAGAAAGTCAGTGTGTTGTGTGCTGTGAAGGTGCTGTATCAATCCACTAAGGGTTTCAGAAAGAGGAGAGAGCTTAATTTGGGGTGGGTTAGACTGTAAGATCAGGTGACCCAAATTACAACTTCCTGTTGCTATCCTTGCTTTAGAGCAGAAAGCAGCTAACTAAAAGAAGCTGCATTTTCTTATTAATTTAACACCCATATTTCAGCAGGACTTAGGATCCCTAAGATTAAGATGAAGATACTGTATTAGAAGAAGAAGGATCTTATTTTGGGTTAAAAAAGAAAGAAGAGAAAGAAGCCAGTGTGTCTTGTGAGCTGTGAACGTACTGTACCAACGTATTTTGCTAAACCAGTAGGAGGAGAGAGACATTAACTTTGGGTAGCTTAGACAATATGAAAGCAGGAGACTAAATTGCAACTTCCTGTTGATAGCATTGCTTGTAGAGTAGAAAGCAGCTAACTAAACAAGCTACTTTTTTTTTATTAATTCCACACTTATTTCTCAGCAGGAGTCATTGTCTCTGAACATTAAGCAATAAGATACTTTATTAGAAGTAGAAAGGTCCCATTTTTCTAAAAAAGGAAGAAAAGAAAGAAAGTCATTGTGTGTTGTGTGCTGTGAAGGGTTCTGTATCACCTTACTTGCTAAACCAGTAGGACAAGAGATAGCTTAATTTGTGTATGGCTTTGATACTATAAAAGGAGGTGTCTCAAATTGCAACTTCCTTTGCTAGCCTTGCTTGTCAAGCAGAAAGCAGCTAACTAGAGAAAGTTACATTTTCTTTTAAATTTAAGAATTATTTCAGCAGAAGTCAGGGTCTGTTGAGATTACAGACAGACACTTTATTAGATAGAAGGGGTCCTATTTAGAGTTAAAAAGAAAGAAAAATAGAACGCCAGTGTGTTTTGTGTGCTGTGAAGGATATTGTATCAACTTACTTTGCTGAACCAGTAGGACGAGAGATAGCTTAATTGGGTGTGTGGCTTTATACTAGAAAAGCAGGTGACTCAAATTACAACTTCCTGTTGTTAGCCTTGTTTGTCGAAAGAAAGCAGCTAACTGCAAGAAGCTGCATTTTCTTTTAATTTGAAACTTATATCAGCAGGAGCCAGGGTCTGTTGGGATTAAGTAGACAGATATTTTACTACAAGTAGAAGGGGTCTTATTTAGGGTTAAAAAAGAAAGAAAGAAAGAAAGTCAGTGAGTGTTGTGTGCTGAGTAGGGTACTATATCAGCTTAATGTGCTAAACCAGTAGGAGCAGAGAGGGCTTTATTGGGTATGTGGCATAGGCACACTATAAAAGCAAGTGACTGAAACTACAAGTCTCTGTTGCTAGCCTTGCTTCATGGAGCAGAAAGCAGCTAACTAAAAGAAGCTACTTTTAAATAATTTAACACTTATATCTCACCAGAGTCATTGTCTGTGAAGATAAAGCAGACAGATACTTTATTAGAAGTAGAAGGGGTCTCATTTATGGTTAAAAAGAAAGAAAGAAAAGTCATTGTGTCTTGAGTGCTGTGAAGGGTACTGTATCAACTAACTTTGCTACAAACCAGTAGGAGGAGAGAGAGATTATTTCCGGGGTGGTTGATACACAAAGAAAGCAGGTGACTCAAATGACAACTTCCTGTTGCTAGCCTTGCTTGTAGAGCAGAAAGCAACTAACTAAAAGAAGTTACATTTTCTTTTCAATTTAATACTTATATCTCAGCAGGAGTTAGGGTCTGTTGAGATAAAGCAGACAGATTCTTTATTACAAGTAAAGGGGTCTTATTTAGAGTAAAAAGAAAGAAAAGAAAGAAAGTCAGTGTGTCTTGTGTGCTGTGAAGGGTGCTGTATCAACTTACTTTTGCTAAACCAGTAGGAGCAGAGAGAGGTTAATTTGGAATGTGGTTTAGACTCGTAAGATGAGGTGACTCAAATTACAACTTCCTGTTGCTTGTCTTGTTTGTAGAGGAGAAAGCAGCTAACTAAAAGAAGCTACTTTTTCATATTAATTTAACACTCATATCTCAGAAGGAGACAGGGTCTGTGGAGATTAAGCAGACAGATTATTTACTAGAAATAGATTGGGTCTTATTTAGGGTTAAAGAATGAAAGAAAGTCAGTGTGTTGTGTGCTGTGAAGGTACTGTATAAACTTACTTTGCTAAACCAGTAGGACAAGAAATAGCTTAGTTAGGTGTGAGGCTTTGACACTATAAAAGCAGGTGACTCAAAGAAGATCATATGATTTTTAAAAATGAAATTCTAAAATTTTATAGAATAGAATGTTGTTGTACATGAGTATGTTTAGGATATATGTTTATGTTTCTGTAATTTCTTTTAGTAGTATTTGTGTTTTAAGGTAATGTTGGATAATTGAAAAGTTGTTTATTATTTATGTTTTGTTTTTATGTGAGTACTGCTATATATTTTATGTTTAGTTGTAACTAAGTGAAATACAAACAGGACTATCTTGAGAACAGGATTGTATAATCCTAATGATTAGTATTTCCTGTATAAAATAAAGTTTATCATCATCATCATAATCATCATCATCAAATTGGAACTTCCTGTTGCTAACCTTGCTTGTCAAGCAGAAAGCAGCTAATGAAAAAGTTACATTTTCTTTTCATTCTACAATTATATCTCGGCAGGAGTAAGGTCCAGTGAGATTACAGACAGATATTTTATTAGATGGAGAAAGGGTCTTATTTAGGTAAAAAAAGAAAGAAAAGAAAGAAAGTCAGAGTGTCTTGTGTGCTGTTAAGGGTACTATATTAACTTAGTTTGCTAAACCAGTAGGAGAAGAGAGAGGTTAATTGGGGTGTGCCTTAGACACTATGAATTCAGCTGACTCAAATTACAACTTCCTTTTGCTAGCCTTGTTTGTAGAGCAGAAAGCAGTTAAATAAAAGAAGCTACATTTTCTTATTAATTTAACACTTATATCTCATGAGGAGTCGTTGTCTGTGAAGATAAAGCAGACATATACATTATTAGAAGTAGAAGGGTCTCATTTTTGGTTAAAAAATAAGGAAAAGAAAGAAAGTCATTGTGTCTTGTGTGCTGTAAAGGTACTGTATCAACTAACTTTATAAACCAGTAGGGAGGAGAGACAGATTAATTCCGGGGTCGCTTATACACAAAGAAAGCAGGTGACTATATGACAACTTCCTGTTGTTAGCCATGCTTGTAGAGCAGAATGCAGCAACTAAAAGAAGGTACATTTCTTATTAATTTAACACTTATCACTCAGCAGGAGTCAGGGTCTGATGAGACTACAGACAGATACTTTATTAGAAGTAGAAGGGTCTTATTTAGAGTTAAAAAGAAAGAAAAGAAGGAAAGTCAGTGTGTGTTGTGTGCTGTGAAGGGTACAGTATCAACTTACTTAGCTAAACCAGTAGGAGGAGGCAGAGCTTAATTGGGCTGTGGCGACACTAATAAAGCAGGTGACTCAAATTACAACTTCCTGTTGCTAGCCTTGCATGTAGAGCAGAAAGCAGCTAACTAAAAGAAGCTACATTTTTTTTAATTTAACACTTATATCTCAGCAGGAGTCAGGGTCTGATGAGACTAAGCAGACAGATACTTTATTAGAAGTAGAAGGGTCTTATTTAGAGTTAAAAAGAAAGAAAAGAATGAAAGTCAGTGTGTGTTGTGTGCTGTGAAGGGTGCTGTATCAAGTTACTTTGCTAAACCTGTGGAGGAGATAGAGCTTAATTTGAAAGTGTGGGTTAGACTCAGAAGATCAGGTGACTCAAATTACAACTTTTGTTGCTAGCCTTGATTGTAGAGCAGAAAGAAGCTATCTAAAAGAAGCTACATTTTCATATTAATTTAACACCTATATCTCAGTAGGAGTCACGGTCTGTGGAGATTAAGCAGACAGATTATTTATTAGAATTAGATGGTGTCTTATTTAGGGTTAAAGAAAGAAAGAAAGTTAGTGTGTTGTGTGTGTGAAGGGTACTGTATAAACTTACTTTGCTAAACCAGTAGGACAAGAAATAGCTTAGTTGGGTGTGAGGCTTTGACACTATAAAAGCAGGTGACTCAGATTAGAACTTCCTGTTGCTATCCTTGCTTGTCAAGCAGAAAGCAGGTAAAGAAAATAAGTTACATTTTCTTTTCAATTTTACAATTATATCTCGGCAGGTGTCAGGGTCCATTGAGATTAAGCAGACAGATACTTTATTAGATGGAGAAAGGGTCTTATTTAATGTAAAAAGAAAGAAAAGAAAGAAAGTCAGTGTGGCTTGTGTGCTGTTAGGCTACTATATTAACTTAGTTTGCTAAACCAGTAGGACAAGAGAGAGCTTAATTGGGGTGTAGCTTAGACACTATGAAAGCAGCTGACTCAAATTACAACTTTCTTTTGCTAGCCTTGCTTGTAGAGCAGAAAGTTAAATAAAAGAAGCTACATTTTCTTATTAATTTAACACTCATATCTCAGCAGGAGTCAGGACTGTTGAGATTAACAGACAGATTCTTTATCAGAAATTTATAGGGTCTTATTTAGGGTTAAAAAAAGAAAGAAAGAAATGAAAGAAAGTCAGTGTGTGTGTGCTGTGAAGGGTACAGTATCAACTTACTTTGCTAAACCAGTAGGAGGAGGTAGAGCTTAATTGGGGCTGTGGCATAGACACTATAAAAGCAGGTGACCAAATTACAACTTCCTGTTGCTAGCCTTGCTTGTAGAGCAGAAAACAGCTAACTAAAAGAAGCTACATTTTCTTTTTAATTTAACACTTACATCTCAGCAGGAGTCAGGGTCTGATGAGACTAAGCAGACAGACACTTTATTAGAAGTAGAAGGGTCTTATTTAGAGGTAAAAAGAAAGAAAAGAAAGAAAGTCAGTGTGTTGTGTGCTGTGAAGGGTGCTGTATCAAGTTACTTTGCAAACATGTAGGAGGAGATAGAGCTTAATTTGGAAAGTGGGTTAGACTCGTAAGATCAGGTGACTCAAATTACAACTTCTTGTTGCTAGCTTTGCTTGTAGAGGAGAAAGCAGCTAACTAAAATAAGCTACATTTTCATATTAATTTAACACTCATATCTCAGCAGGAGTCAGGGTCTGTGGAGATTACAGACAGATTATTTATTAGAATTAGTTGGTGTCTTATTTAGGTTAAAGAAAGAAAGAAAGTTAGTGTGTGTTGTGTGCTGTGAAGGGTAATGTATAACCTTACTTTGCTAAACCAGTAGGACAAGAAATAGCTTAGTTGGGTGTGAGGCTTTGACACTATAAAAGCAGATGACTCAGATTAGAACTTCCTGTTGCTAACCTTGCTTGTCAAGCAGAAAGCAGCTAATGAAAATAAGTTACATTTTCTTTTCAATTTTACAATTATATCTCGGCAGGTGTAAGAGTCCGTTGAGATTAAGAAGACAGATCTTATTAGAAATAGATGGGGTCTTATTTAGGTTAAAAAAGAAAGAAAAGAAAGAAAGAAAGTCAGTGTGTTTTGTGCTGTGAAGGGTACTGTATGAACTTACTTTGCTAAACCAGTAGGATGAGAGATAGCTTAATTGGGTGTGGCTTAGACCCTATGAAAGCAGGTGACTCAAATTACAACATCCTGTTTTGCTAGCTATGCTTGTAGAGCAGAAAGCAGCTAACTAAAAGAAGTTGCATTTTCTTTTAATCTAACACTTATGTCTCAGATACTTTATTAGAAGAAGAAGGAATCTCATTTAGGGTAAAATAGAACAGAAAGAAAGTATGTGTTGTATGCTGTGAAGGGTACTGTATCAACCTACTTTGCAAAACCAGTAGGAGAAGAGAGAGCTTAATTGGGTGTGGCTTAGACCTCTATGAAAGCAGGTGTCTCAAATTACAACTTCTTGTTGCTAGCCTTGCTTGTAGAGCAAAAAGCAGCTATCAAAAAGAAGCTACATTTTCTTATTCGTTTAACACTTATAACTCAGCAGGAGTCAGGGCCTGTTGAGATTAAGCAGACAGATTCTTTATTAGAAGTAGAAGAGGTCTTATTTAGGGTTAAAAGAAAGAAAAGAAAGAAAGTCAACGTGTGTTAAAAGGTGAAGGGTACTGTATCAACTTACTTTGCTAAACCAGTAGGACAAGAGATAGCTTAATTGGGTATGTGACTTTGACATCATGAAAGCAGATGACTCAAATTACAACTTCCTGTTGCTAGCCTTGCTTGTTTAGCAGAAAGCAGCTAACTAAAAGAAGGTACATTTTCTTATTATTTAACACTTATATCTCGGCAGGAGTTAGAATCTGTTGAGATTAAGCAGATATATACTTTATTAGAAGTAGAAGGATCTTATTTATGGTTAAAGAAAGAAAAGAAAGAAAGTCACTGTGTGTTGTGAAGGATCTGAATCACCTTACTTGCTAAACCAGTTAGAAGAGAGAGATATAATTGGGGTGCATTAGACACTATAAAAGCAGGTGACTCAAATTACAACTTCCTGTTGATAGCCTTGCTTGTAGAGTAGAAAGCAGCTAACTAAAATATGCTAAATTTTTATTAATTTAACACTTATATCTCAGTAGGAGTCAGGGTCTGTGGAGATTAAGAGCGGATACTTTATTAGAAGTAGAAGGGTTCTCATTTATGGTTAAAAAGGAAAGAAAAGAAGGAAAGTCATTCTGTCTTGTGCTGTGAAGGGTACTGTATCAACTTACTTTGCTTAACCAGTAGAAGGAGAGAGAGAGATTAATTCGAAGTGTGGTACATACACAAAGAAAGCAGGTGAATGAATGACAAATTCCTGTTCCTAGCCTTGCTTGTAGAACAGAAACAAGATAAATAAAAGAAGTTACATTTTCTTATTATTTTAACATTTATATCTCAGCAGGAGTCGGGGTCTATTGAGATTAGGTGACAGATACTGTATTAGAAGCGTAGAAGGGATCTTATTTAGGGTTAATAAAAGAAAGAAAGAAAGATAGTCTGTGTGTCTGTGTGCTGTGAAGGGTTCTATATTAACTTACTTTTCTAAACCAATAGGAGGAGAGAGACATTAATTGAGGGGTGGTTTATACAGTATGAAAGCAGGTGATTCAAATTACAACTTCCTGTTCCTAGCATTTCTTGTAGAGCAGAAAGCTGCTAATTAAAAGAAGCTACATTTTCTTATTAATTTAACACTTATATCTTAGCAGGAGTCAGGGTCTGATGAGATTAAGAAGATAGATACTTATTAGAAGTAGAAGGGTCTTATTTAGAGTTAAAAAAGAAAGAAAAGAAAGAAAGTCAGTGTGTTGTGTGCAGTGAAGGGTACAGTATCAACTTACTTTGCTAAACCAGTAGGAGGAGGTAGAGCTTAATTGTGGCTGTGGCATGGACACTATTAAAGCAGGTGACTCAAATTACGACTTCCTGTTGCTAGCCTTGCTTGTAGAGCAGAAAGCAGCTAACTTAAAGAAGCTTATTTTCTTTAATTTAACACTTATATCTCAGCAGGAGTCATGGTCTGTTGAGATAAAGCATACATTATAACAGATACATTATTTGAAGTAGAAGGGTCTCATTTATGGTTAAAAAAGAAAGAGAGAAAGAAAGTCAGTGTGTCTTGTGTGTTGTCAAGGGTGCTGTAACAACTATTTGCTAAATCAGCAGGATGAAAGAGAGCTTAATTTGGGGTGTGGGTTAGACTCGTAAGATCAGGTGACTCAAATTACAACTTCTTGTTGCTAGCCTTGCTTGTAGAGCAGAAGGCAACTAACTAAAGAATAAATTTCATATTAATTTAACACTATATCTCAGCAGGAGTTAGGTGTGTTAAGATTAAGCGACAAATACTGTATTAGAAGAAGAAGGGATCTTATTAATGGTTAAAAATGAAAGAAAAGAAAGGAAGTCAGTGTGTCTGTGAGCAGTGAACGGTGCTGTATCAACGTATTTTACAAACCAGTCGGAGGAGAGAGACATTAACTGGGGGTAGCTTAGACAATATGAAAGAGGTGACTCAAAATTGCAATATCCTGTTGATAGCTCTTGCTTGTAGGCGAAAGCAGCCAACTAAAACAAGCCACTTTTTTTTATTAATTTAACACTTATATCTCAGCAGGAGTTATTGTCTGTGAAGATTAAGCAGACAGATGCTTTATTAGAAGTAGAAAAGGTCCCATTTATGGTTAAAAAGGAAGAAAAGAAAGAAAGTCATTGTGTCTTGTGTGCTGTGAAGGTACTGTATCAACTTTTTGCAAACCAGTAGGAGGAGAGAGATTAATTCTGGGTGGCTTAAACACAATGAAAGTAGGTGACTCAATGACAACTTCCTGCTCAGCCTTACTTGTAGAGCAGAAAGCAGCTAACTAAAAGAAGGAACATTTTCTTATTAATTTAACACTTATCTCTCAGCAGGAGTCAGCGCTGTTGAGATAAAGCAGACAGATACTTATTACAAGTAGAAGGGGTCTTATTTAGAGTACAAAAGAAAAGAAATGAAAGAAGTCAGTGTGTGTGGAGTGCTGTGAATGGTGCTGTATCAACTTACTTTGCTAAACCAGTAGGAGGAGAGAGACCTTAATTTGGGTATGGGTTAGACTCATAAGATCAGGTGACTCAAATTACAACTTCCTGTTGCTGCCTTGCTTGTAGAGCAGAAAGCAGCTAACCAGAAGAAGTTACATTTTCATGTTAATTTAACCTCATATCTCAGGTGGAGTCAGGGTCTGTGTTTATTAAGCAGACAGATTATTTATTAGAAATAGATGGGGTCTTATTTAGGTTAAAGAATGAAAGAAAGAAAGAAAATGTCAGTGTGTGCCTTATGGTACTGTATAAACTTACTTTGCTAAACCAGAAGGACAAGAAATAGCTTAGTTCGTGAGGCTTTGACACTATAAAAGCAGGTGACACAAATTAGAACTTCCTGTTGCTAGCTCTTGTTAAGCAGAAAGAAGCTAGTGAAAAGAAGTTACATATTCCTTTTAATTTTACAATTATATCTCAGCAGGAGTCAGGGTCTATTGAGATTAAGTAGACAGATGCTTTACTAGATGGAGAAAGGGTCTTATTTCGGTAAAAAGAAAGAAAAGAAAGAAAGTCAGTGTGTCTAGTGTGTTGTTAAGGAACTATATTAACTTACTTTGCTAAACCAGTAGACAATATAGAGCAATTGGGGTGTAAGCTTAGACACTATGAAAGCAGGTGACTTAAAATACAACTTCCAGTTGCTAGCCTTGCTTGTAGAGCAGAAAGCAGTTAACTGAAAGAAGCTACATTTCTTATTAATTTAACACTCCTATCTCAGCAGGAGTCAGGGTCTGTTGAGATTAAGCAGATAGATTCTTTATTAGAAGTAGATGGGGTCTTTTTTAGGTTAGAAAAGAAGAAAAGAAAGAAAGCTGGCAAGTTGTGTGTGTAAGGGTACTGTATGAACTTACTTTGCTAAACCAGTAGGATTAGAGATAGCTTGATTGGCTGTTTGATCTTGACAGTATAAAAGGTGACTGAATTACAACTTCCTGTTGCTAGTCGTGCTTAGAGAGCAGAATGCAGCCATCTAAAGAAGCTACATTTTCTTTTTAATCTAACACTTATGTCTCAGTTACTTTTATTGGAAGTAGAAGGGATCTCATTTATGTAAAAACAGAAGAGAAAGAAAGTATGTAAGTGTGCCGTGAATGGTACTGTATCAACTTACTTTGCAAAACCAGAGGGAGAAGAGAGAGCTTAATTGGTGTGGTTAGACATTATGAAAGCCGTGACTCAAATTACAACTTCCTGTTGCTAGCCTTGCTTGTAGAGCAAAAATCAGCTGATCAAAAAGGAGGTACATTTCTTATTCGCTTAACACTTATATCTCAGCAGGAGCTAGGGCCTGTAGAGATTAAGCAGACAGATTCTTTATTAGAAGTAGAAGAGGTCTGTTTAGGGTTAAAAAGAAAGAAAAGCAAGAAAGTCAACATGTGATTGTGTGCTGTGAAGGGTACTGTATCAACTTACTTTGCTAAATCAGTAGGACAAGAGATAGCTTAATTGGGTATGGACTTTGACAGTATGAAAGCAGATGACTAAATTACAACTTCCTGTTGCTAGCCTTTGCTTGTCGAGCATAAGCAGCTAATCAAAAGATGGAACATTTTCATTATTTAACACTTACATCTCTGCAGGAGTTAGAATCTGTTAAAATGAAGCAGACATATACTTTATTACAAGTAGAAGGATCTTATTTAGGTTAAAGAAAGAAAAGGAAGAAAGTCACTGTGTGTTGTGAAGGGTACTGTATTACCTTACTTTGCTAAACCAGGTAGAGATATAGAGCATAATTGGGGTGGCTTAGACACTGAAAAAGCAGGTGACTCAAATTACAGCTTCCAGTTGCTAGCCTTGCTTGTAGAGCAGAAAGCAGCTAATAAAAGAAGTAAATGTTTTTATTAATTTAACACTTGTATCTCAGTAGGAGTCAGGTTCTGTGGAGATTAAGCAGACAGATACTTTATTACAAGTAGAAGGGTTCTTATTTATGGTTAAAAGGGAAAGAAAAGAAAGAAAGCCATTGTGTCTTGTGTGCTGTGAAGGGTACTGTATCAGCTTACTTTGCATAGCCTGTAGGAGGAGAGAGACATTAATTGAGGGTGTTTATACAGAATGAAAGCAGGTGACTCAAATTACAACTTCGTGTTCCTAGCCTTGCTTGCACAGCAGAAAGCAGCTAACTAAAAGAAGTTACATTTTCTTATTATTTTAACATTTGTATCTCAGCCGGAGTCAGGGTCTGTTGAGATTAGGCAGACAGATACTGTATTAGAAGTAGAAGGGATCTTATTTAGGGTTAAAAAGAAAGAAAGAAAGAAAGTCACTGTGTCTTGTGTGCTGTAGGGTACTATTTAATGTACTTGCCAAACCAGTAGAGGAGAGAGACATTAATTGGTTTATACAGAATGAAAGCAGGTGACTCAATTACAACTTCCTGTTCCTAGCATTTCTTCTAGAGCAGAAAGCTGCTAACTAAATGAAGCTTCATTTTCTTATTAATTTAACTCTTATATCTTAGCAGGAGTCAGAGTCTGATGAGATTAAGCAGTCAGATGCTTTATTAGAAGTAAGGTCTTATTTAGAGTTAAAAGAAAGAAAAGAAAGAAAGTCAGTGTGTGTTAAATGCTGTGAATGGTACAGTATCAACTTACTTTGCTAAACCAGTAGGAGGAGGTAGAGCATAATTGGGGGTGGCTTAGATACCATAAGAGCAGGTGACTCAAATTACAACTTCCTGTTGCTAGCCTTACTTGTAGAGCAGAAAGCAGCCAATCTAAAAGAAGCTACATTTTCATATTAATTTATCACCCATATCTCAGCAGGAGTTAGGGTCTGTTAAGATTAATCTGAAGATACTGTATTAGAAGAAGAAGGATCTTATTTAGGTTAAAAAGAAAGAAAAGAAAGGAAGTCAGTGTGTCTTCAGAGCTGTGAACGGTACTGTATCAATGTATTTTGCTAAACCAGTGAGGAGAGAGACATTAATTGGGGTAGCTTAGACAATATGAAAGCAGGTGACTCAAATTGCAACTTTCTGTTGATAGCCTTGTTTGTAGGGCAGAAAGGAGCTAACTAAAAAGCTACTTTTTACTAATTTAACACATATCTCAGCAGGAGTCATTGTCTTTGAAGATTAAGCAGACAGATACTTTATTAGAAGTAGAAGGGTCTCATTTATGGTTAAAAAGAAGAAAGAAAGAAAGAAAGTCATTGTGTCTTGTGTGCTGTGAAGGATACTGTATCAACTTACTTTGCTAAACCAGTAGGAGAAGAATAGCTTAGTTATAAAAATTATAAAAGCAGGTGAATCAAATTACAACTTCTGTTGCTAGCTTTGCTTGTCAATCAGAAAGCAGCTAATGAAAAGAGTTACATTTTCTTTTAATTTTACAATTATATCTCGGCAGGAGTCAGGGTCTGTTGAGAATAAGCAGACAGGTACTTTATTAGATGGAGAAGGGTCTTATTTAGGTAAAAAAGGAAGAAAAGAAAGAAAGTCAGTGTGTCTTGTGTGCTGTTATGGGTACTATATTAACTTACTTTGCTTAACCAGTTGGACAAGAGAGAGTTTAATTGGGGTGTGGCTTAGACACTATGAAAGCAGGTGACTCAAATTACAACTTCCTGTTGCTAGCCTTGCTTGTAGAGCAGAAAGCAGTTATAAAAGAAGCTACATTTTCTTTTTAATTTAACACCATATCTCAGCAGGAGTCAGGGTCTGTTGAGATTAAGCAGACAGATTCTTTATTAGAAATAGACAGGGTCTTATTTAGGGTTAAAAAAGAAAGAAAAGAAAGAAAGAATCAGTGTGTGTTGTTTGCTATGAAGGGTATTTATCACCTTATTTTGCTAAACCAGTAGGACAAGAGATAGCTTAATTTGGTGTGTGGCTTTGTTACTATAAAAGCAGCTGTCTCAAATTACAACTTCCTTTTGCTAGCCTTGCTTGTCAAGCAGAAAGTAGCTATCTAGAAGAAGTTACATTTTGTTTTTAATTTAACAATTATATCTCAGCAGGGCAGGGTCTGTTGAGATTAAGCAGATAGACACTTTATTAGAAGTAGAAGGGTCTTATTTAGGTTAAAAAAGAAAGAAAAGAAAGAACGTCAGTGTGTTTCGTGGTGCTGTGGAGGATACTGTATCAACTTACTTTGCTGAACCAGTAGGACGCAGACATAGCTTAATTTGGTGTGGCTTTGATACTATAAAAGCAGGGGACTCAAATTACAACTTCCTGTTGCTAGCATTGCATGTTGAGCTGAAAGCAGCTAACTAAAAGAACCTACATTTTCTTATTAATTTAAAACTTATATCTCAGCAGGAGACAGGGTCTGTTGAGATTAAGCACAGATTTTTATTACAAGTAGAAGGAGTCTTATTTAGGGTTAAAAAGAAGGAAAAGAAAGAAAGTCAGTGTGTTGTGTGCTGTGAAGGTTACTGTATCAACTTAATTTGCTAAACCAGTAGGAGCAGAGAGGACTTCATTGGGAGAGTGGTTTAGACATTGTATAACAGCAGCTGACAGAAATTACAACTTCCTGTTGCTAGCTTGATCGTAGCAGAAAGCAGCTAACTAAAAGAAGCTACATTTTCTTATTAATTAAACCCTTATATCTCAGCAGGAGTCATGGTCTGTTGGGATTAAGCAGACTGATACTATTAGAAGTAAAAGGGTACTGTATCAACTTACTTTGCTATACCAGTAGGAGGAGAGAGAGCGTAATTGGGGTGGCTTAGGTACCATAGCAGCAGGTGACCCAAATTACAACTTCCTGTTCTAGCCTTACCTGCAGAGCAGAATGCAGCAAACTAAAAGAAGCTACATTTACTTCTCAATTTAACACATATATCTCATAGCAGAGTCCGGGTCTGTTGAGATTAGGCAAACAGATACAAAATTTGAAGTAGAAGGGGTCTCATTTATGGTTAAAAAAGAAAGAAAAGAAAGAAAGTCAGTGTGTGTGGTTACAGTGAAGGGTACCAACAATCATTTTGCTAAACCAGTAGGATGAGGGATAGTTTAATTGGGTGTGTGGTTTGACAGTATAAAAGCAGGTGACTCAAATTGCAACTTCCTGTTGCTAGGTTTGCATGTAGAGCAGAAAGCAGCTAACTAGAAAGTGCTGCATTTTCTTACCATTTTAAAATTACATCTCAGCAGGAGTTAGGGTCTGTTAAGATTATGCCGACAGATACTGTATTGGAAGAAGAAGGGATCTCATTTAGGGTTAAAAATAAATGAAAAGAAAGGAAGTCCGGTGCCTTGTGAGCTGTGAATGGTATGTATCAACATTTTTTTCTAAACCAGTAGGAGGAGAGACATTAATTGGGGTAGGTTAGACAATATGAAAGCAGGTGACTCAAATTGCAACATCCTGTTGATAGCCTTGCTTGTACTGCAGAAAGCATCTAACTAAAAGAAGTTACTTTTTATTAATTTGACACCTATATCTCAGCAGGAGTCATTGTCTGTGAAGATTAAGCAGACAGATACTTTATTAGAAGTCGAAGGGGTCTCATTTATGGTTAAAAAAGAAAGAAGAGAAAGAAAGTCATTGTGTCTTGTACAGTGAAGGGTACTGTATCAACTTACTTTGCTAAACCAGGAGGAGGAGAGAGAGATTAATTCCGTGGTGGCTTATACACAAAGAAAGCAGGCGACTCAAATGACAACTTCCTGTTGCTAGCCTTGCTTATAGAGCAGAAAGCAGCTAACATAGAGAAGGTACATTTTTTATTAATTTAACACTCATCTCTCAGCAGGAGTCAGGGTCTGATGAGATTAAGCAGACAGATACTTTATTAGAAGTAGAAGGGTCTTATTTAGAGTTAAAAAGAAAGAAAAGAAAGAAAGAAAGTCAGTCTGTGTTTTGTGTGAAGGGTACAGTATCAACTTACTTTGCTAAACCAGTAGGAGGAGAGAGACCTTAATTGGGGCTGCTGTGTAGACACTATAAAAGCAGGTGACTCAAATTTCAACTTCCTATTCCTAGCATTGCTTGTAGAGCAGAAAGTAGCTAACTAAAACAAGCTACATTTTCTTAATAATTTAACACATATCTGAGCAGTAGTCAGGGTCTGTGGAGATTAACGACAGATACCTTTTTGAAGCAGAAGGAGTCTTGTTTAGGGTTAAAAAGAAAGAAAGTCAGTGTGTGTTGTGTGCTGTGAAGGGTAATGTGTCAACTTACTTTGCTAAACCAGTAGCAGGAGAGAGAGCTTAATTGGGAGAGTGGCTTAGACACACTATAAAAGCAGATGACTCTAATTACAACTTCCTGTTGTTAGTCTGCTTGTAGAGCAGAAAGCAGCTAACTAAAAGAAGCTACATCTTCTTTTAATCTAACACTTATGTCTCAGATACTTTATAAGAAGTATAAGGGATCTCATTTAGGTAAAAAGAACAGAAAGAAAGTGTGGTTGTGTGCTGTGTACGGTACTGTACCAACTTACTTTGCAAACCAGTAGGAGGAGAGAGAGCTTAATAGGGGTGTGCTTAGACACTAAAAATGCAGGTGACTCAAATTACAACTTCCGATTGCTAGCCTTGCTTGTAGTGCAGAAATTAGCTAACTGTAACAGGCTACATTTTCTTATTAACACTTATATCTCAGCAGGAGTCAGGGTCTGTGGAGATTAAGCAGATTACTTAAGATTACTTTATTAGAAGTAGAAGGTTTCTTATTTAGGTTAAAAAGAAAGAAAAGAAAGAAAGTCAGTGAGTGTGTTTTGTGCTGTGAAGGGCACTATATCAACTTACTTTGCTAAACCAGTAGGGGAGGAGAGAGTAATTGGTGTGTGGCTTAGACACTATAAAAGCAGGTGACTCAAATTACAACATCCTGTTGCTAGACTTGCTTTAGAAGCAGCAGCTAACTAAGAAGCTTTATTTTCTTATTAATTTAAACTTATCTCTCAGCACCAGTCAGGTCTGTTGAGACTAAGCTGACAGATACTTTTAGAAGTGGAAGGGGTCTTATTTAGGGTTAAAAAGAAAGAGAAGAAAGAAAGTCAGTGTGTTGCATGTTGTGAAGGGTTCTGTATCAACTTACTTTGCTAAACCAGTAGGAGAAGAGATAGCTTAAATGGGTGTGTGCTTTGACACTATAAAACAAGGTGACTCAAATTACAACTTCTTATTGCTAACCTTGCCTCTAGAGCAGAGAGCAGCTAACTAAGAGAAGATACATTTTCTTATTAGTTTAACACCTATATCTCAGCAGGAGTCAGGGTCTGTTGAGATAAAGCAGACAGATACTTTATTAGAAGTAGAAGGGTCTTATTTAGGGTTAAAAAAGAAGGAAAATAAAGAAAGTCAGTGTGTTGTGGCTGTGAAGGGTACTGTATCAACTTACTTTGCTATACCAGTAGGGAGGAGAGGAGTGTAATTGGGGGTGGCTTGATACTATAAAAGCAGGTGACTCAAATTACAACTTCCTATTGCTAGCCTTACTTGTACAGCAGAAAGCAGCTAACTAAAAGAAGATACATTTTCTTTTAATTTAACACTTATATCTCAGCAGGAGTCAGAGTCTATTTAGATTAAGTAGACAGATTATTTATTAGAAGTAGAAGAGATCTTATTTATGGTTAAAAATGAAAGAAAAGAAGGAAAGTCAACGTCTGTGTTGTGCTGTGAAGGGTACTGTTTCAACTTACTTTGCTAAACCAGTAGGACAAGAGATAGCTAATTGGGTGTGTGACTTTGACACTATGAAAGCAGATGATTCAAATTACAACTTCCTGTTGCTAGACTTGCTTGTCGGCAGAAAGCAGCTAACTAAAAGAAGGTACATTTTCTTATTTTTAAAACTTATATCTCTGCAGCAGTTAGAATCTGTTGAGATTAAGCAGATATACTTTATCAGAAGTAGAAGGATCTTATTTAGGTTAAAGAAAGAAAAGTAAGAAAGTCACTGTGTGCTGGGAAGGGTACTGTATCACCTTACTTTGCAAAACCAGTTAGAGAGAGAGAGAGAGATAATCGGGGTGGCTTAGACACTATAAAAGCAGGTGACTCAGTACAACTTCCTTTTGCTAGCGTTGCTTGTAGAGCAGAAAGCAGCTAACTAAAAGAAGCTAACTTTTTTATTAATTTAACACTTACATCTCAGCAGGAGTCAGGTCTGTGGAGATTAAGCAGACAGATATGCTATTAGATATAGAAGGGTTCTCATTTATGGCTAAAAAAGTAAAGAAAAGAATGAAAGTCATTGTGTCTTGTGTGCTGTGAAGGGTACTGTATCAACTTACTTTGATTAACCAGTAGGAGGAGAGAGACATTAATTTTGGGTGTGGCTATACACAAAGAAAGCAGGTGACTCAAATGACAACTTCCTGTTCCTAGCCTTGCTTGTTGAGCAGAAAGCAGCTAACTAAAAGATTCTACATTTTCTTATTATTTTAACATTTATATCTCAGCAGGAGTCAGGGTCTGTTGAGATTAGGCAGACAGATACTGTATTAGAAGTATTAGAAGTAATTATCTTATTTAGGGGTCGTATTTAGGGTTAAAAAGAAAGAAAAGAAAGAAAGTCAATGTGTCATGTGCTGTGAAGGATACTATATCAACTTACTTTGCTAAACCAGTAGGAGGAGGAGACATCAATTGAGGGTGGCTTATACAGAATGAAAGCAGGTGACTCAAATTACAACTTCCTGTTCCTAGCATTTCTTGTGGAGCAGAAAGGCTAACTAAAAGAAGCTACATTTTCTTATTAATTTAACACTTATATGTTAGCAGGAGTCAGGTCTGATGAGATTAAGCAGACAGATACTTTATTAGAAGTAGACGGGGTCTTATTTAGAGTTAAAAGAAAAAGAAAAAGAAAGTCAGTGTGTGTTGTGTGCGTGAAGGGTACAGTGTCAACTTACTTTGCTAAACCAGTAGGAGGAGCCAGAGCTAATTGGGGCTGTGACATGGACACTATGAAAGCAGGTGACTCCAAATTACAACTTTCTGTTGCTAGCCTGCTTCTAGAGCAGAAAGCATCTAACTAAAAAGTTATATTTTCTTTTAATTTAACACTTATATCTCTGCAGGAGTCAGGTCTGTTGAGATAAAGCAGACAGATGCTTTATTAGGTGGAGAAGGGTCATATTTAGGGTAAAAAGAAAGAAAGTCAGAGTGTGTTGTGCCCTTTGAAGGGTACTGGATCAACTTAGTTTGCTAAACCAGAGAGGAGAGAGAGAGCTTAATTTGGGGTGTGGCTTAGACTCCATAAGATCAGGTGACTCAAATTAGAACTTCCTGTTGCTAGTCTTGCTTGTGGAGCAGATAGTAGCTAACTAAAAGAAGCAACATTTTCTTACTAATTTAACACTTATTTCTCAGCAGGGGTCAGGGTCTGTGGAGATTAAGCTGACAGATATTTTATTAGAAGTAGAAGTGGTCTTATTTAGGGTTAAAAAGATAGAAAAGAAAGTCGTCAGTGAGTGTAGTGTGCTGAAAAGGGTACTGTATCAACTTACTTTGTTAAACCAGTAGGAGCAGAGAGGGCTGAATTGGGAGTGTAGCTTAGACACACTATAAAAGCAGGTGACTCAAATTACAACTCTTGTTGCTAGCCTTACTTGTAGAGAGCAGAAAGCAGCTATCTAAAAGAAGCAACATTTTCTTTTTAATTTAACACTTATATCTCAGCAGGAGTCAGGGTCTGTTGAGATTAAGCAGACAGATACTTTATTAGAAGTAGAATGGGTCTTATTTAGGGTTAAAGAAAGAAGGAAAAGAAAAAAGTCAGTGTGTGTTGTGTGCTGCGAAGGGTTCTGTATGAACTTACTTTGCTAAACCAGTCAGATGAGAGATAGCTAAGTTGGGTCTTTGTCTTTGACACTATTAATACAGGTGACTTGAATTGCAACTTCATGTGGCTAGCCTTGCTTGTAGAGCAAAAGCAGCTAACTAAAAGAAGCTACATTTTCTTTTTAATTTAACTCTATATCTCAGCAGGAGTCAGGTGTGTTGAGATTAAGCAGACAGACACTTTATTAGAAGTAGACGGGTCTTATTTAGTGTTAAAAAGAACGAAAAGAAAGAAAGTCAGTGTGTGTTGTGTACTGTGAAGGGTTCTGTATAAACTTACTTTGCTAAACCAGTGGATGAGAGATAGCTTAATTGGGTGTTTGTCTTGACACTATTAATGCAGGTGACTTGAATTGCAACTTCATATGGCTAGCCTTGTTTGTAGAGCAAAAAGCAGCTAACTAAAGAAGCTACATTTTCTTTTTTAATTAACACTTATATCTCAGCAGGAGTCAGGGTCTGTTGAGATTATGCTGACAGATTCGGTATTTGAAGCAGAAGGGTTCTTATTTAGGGTTAAAAAGAAAGACAAGAAAGAAAGTCAGTGTGTCTTGTGAGCTGTGAAGGGTACTGTATCAACTTTCTTTGCTAAAACCAGTAGGAGGAGAGACATTAATTAAGGTGTGGCTTAGACACTATGAAAGTAGAGTGACATAATTTGCAACTTCCTGTTGCTAGCTTTGTTTGTAGAGGAGAAAGCAGCCAACTCAAAAAGAAGCTACATTTTCTTATTAATTTAAAACTTATATCTCATCAGGAGTCAGGGTCTGTTGAGATTAAGCCGACAGATACTGTATATGAAGTAGAAGGGGTCTTATTTAGGGTTAAAAAAGAAAGAAAAGAAAGAAAGTCAGTGAGTGCTGTGTGCTGAGAAGGTTACTGTATCAGCTACTTTGCTAAACCAGTAGGAGCAGAGAGGGTTTATTGGGAGTGTGGCTTAGGCACACTCTAAAAGCAGGTGACTCAAATTACAACTTCCTGTTGCTAGCCTTGCTAGTGGAGCAGAAAGCAGCTAACTAAAGAAGCAACCTTTTCTTACTAATTTAACCCTTATATCTCAGCAGGAGTTAGAGTCTGTTGGGATTAAGCAGACAGATGCTTTATTAGAAGTGGAAGGTGTCTTATTTAGGTTAAAAAGAAGGAAAAGAAAGAAAGTCAGTGTGTTGTGTGTTGTGAAGGGTATTGTATGAACTTACTTTGCTATACTAGTAGGAGAAGAGAGAGAGCGTATTGGAGGGTGGCTTAGATACCATAAGAGCAGGTGACTAAATTACAACTTCCTGTTGCTAACCTTACTTGTAGAGCAGATAGCAGCCAACTAAAAGAAGCTACATTTTCTTATTAATTTAACACTTATATCTCAGCAGGAGTCAGGATCTGTTGAGATTAAGCAGACAGATACATTATTGAAGCAGAAGGGTCTCATTTATGGTGAGAAAAGAAATAAAAGAAAGAAAGTCAGTGTGTGTAGTGTGCTGTGAAGGATACTGGATCAACTTACTTTGCTAAAAAGTAGGATGAGAGATAGCTTAATAGGGGTGTGGCTTTGACACTTATAAAAGCAGGTGACTGAAATTGCAGCTTACTGTTGCTAGCCTTGCATGTAGAGCAGAAAGCAGTTAACTAAAAGAAGCTACATTTTCTTACTATTTTAACAATTATATCTCAGCAGGAGTTAGGGTCTGTTGAGATTAAGCTGATATATACTGTATTAGCAGAAGAAGGATCTTATTTAGGTTAAAAAGAAAGAAAATAAAGAAAGTCAGTGTGTCTTGTGAGCTGTGAACGGTACTGTATCAATTTATATTGCTAAACCAGTAGAAGGAGAGAGAAATTAATTGGGGTAGCTTAGACACTATGAAAGCAGGTGACTCAAATTGCAACTTCCTGTTGATAGCCTTGCTTGTAGAGCAGAAAGTAGATAACTACAAGGAGCTACATGTTCTTATTATTTTAACATTCATATCTCAGCAGGAGTCAGGGTCTCTTGAGATTAAGCAGACAGATACTTTATTAGAAGTAGAATGGATCTTATTTAGGTTAAAAAGAAAGAAAAGAAAGGGAAGTCATTATGTCTTTGTGCTGTGAAGGGTACTATATCAACTTACTTTGCCAAACCAGTAGAAGGAGAGAGAGCATAATTGGGAGTGTGACTTAGACACTATAAAAGCAGGTGGCTCAAATTACATCTTCCTGTTGCTAGCCTTGCTTGTAGAGCAGAAAGCAGCTATATAAAAGAAGCTACATTTTCTTTTTAATTTAACACTTATATCTCAGCAGGAGTCAGGATCTGTTGAGATTACAGACAGATTCTTTATTAGAAATAGATGGGGTCTTACTTAGGGTTAATAAAGAAAGAAAAGAAAGAAATTCAGTTTGTCTTGTGTGCTGTGAAGGGTAATAT
The DNA here is from genome assembly GCA_016271365.2 of Neoceratodus forsteri. NCBI lineage: Eukaryota > Metazoa > Chordata > Ceratodontiformes > Ceratodontidae > Neoceratodus > Neoceratodus forsteri. The sequence goes on from CM028137.1 coordinate 833,135,458, forward strand.
ATCATCTTAGTTTACTAAAGTAGTAGGAGGAGAGAGAGATTAATTGAAGGTGGATTATTCACATTGAAAGCACGTGACTCAAATTACAACTTCCTGTTGCTAGAATTGCGTGTAGAGCTGAAAGCAGCTAACTAAAAGAAGCTATATTTTCTTTTTAATTTAATACTTTATATCTCAGCAGAAGTCAGGGTCTGTTGAGATTAAGAAGACAGATACTTTACTACACATATAAGGGGTCTTATTTAGAGTAAAAAAAGAAAGAAAAGAAAGAAAGTCAGTGTGTGTTGTGTGTTGTGAAGGGTACTCTATCAACTTACTTTGCTAAACCAGTAGGAGTAGAGAGAGTTTAATTTGGTTGGGCTTAGACTCTATAAGATCAGAGACTCAAATTATGACTTCCTGTTGCTAGCCTTGTTTGTAGAGAAGAAAGCAGCTAACTAAAAGAAGCTATATTTTCTTATTAATTTAACACTTATATCTCAGCAGGAGTCAGGGTTTGTTGATATTAAGCAGACAAAGACTTTGTTAGAAGCAGAAGGGGTCTTAATTAGATTTTAAAAAGAAAGAAAGTAAGAAAGTCAGTGTGTGTTGTGCTGTGAAGGGTACTGTATCAACTTACTTTTCTAAACAAGTAGGAGCAGAGAGGCTTAATTGGGAGGGAGGCTTAGACACACTATAAAAGCAGATGGCTCAAATTACAACTTCCTGTTGCTAGCTTTACTTGTAGAGCAGAAAGCAGCTAACTAAAAGAAACTACATTTTCTTTTTAATTTAACACTTATATCTCAGCAGGAGTCAGGGTCTCTTGAGATTAAGCAGACAGATACTTTATTAGAAGTAGAAGGGTCTTATTTAGGGTTAAAAAGAAGGAAATGAAAGAAAGTCAGTGTGTGTTGTGTGCTGTGAATGGCTCTGTGTATGAGCTTACTTTGCTAAACCAGTAGGATGAGAGATAGCTTAATTGGGAGTTTGGCTTTGACACTATTAATGCAGGTGACTTGAATTGCAACTTCTTGTAGCTTGCCTTGCTTGTACAGCAGAAAGCAGCTAACTAAAAGAAGCTACATTTTCTACTATTTTAAAATTAGATCTCAGCAGAACTCCGGTCTGTTGATATTATCCCGACTGATACTGTATTTGAAGTACAAGGGATCTTATTTAGGGTTAAAAAAAGAAAGAAAAGAAAGAACGTCAGTGTGTCTTGTGAGCTGTGAAGGTACTGTATCAACTTTTTGCTAAACCAGTAGGAGGAGATAGACATTAATTGGGGTGTGGCTTAGACACTGTGAAAGCAGGTAACATAAATTGCAACTTCCTGTTGCTAGCCTTGCTTGTACAGCAGAAAGCAGCTAACTAAAGAAGCTACATTTTCTTATTATTTTAACATTGTTATCTCAGCAGGAGTCAGGGTCTGTTGAGATAAAGCAGACAGATACTGTATTAGAAGTAGAAGGGTCTTATTTAGGTTAAAAAGAAAGAAAAAAAGAAAGTCAGTGTGTGTTGTGTGCTTAGAAAGGTACTGTATCAACTTACTTTGCTAAACCAGTAGGACAAGAGATAGCTTAATTGGGGTGTGGGCTTGACACTATAAAAGCAGGTTACTCAAATTACAACTTCCTGTTGCTAGCCTTGCTTGTTGAGCAGAAAGCAGCTAACTAAAAGAAGCTACATGTTCTTATTAATTTAACACTTATATCTCAGCAGGGGTCAGGGTCTGTTGAGATTAAGCAGACAGATACTTTATTAGTAGTATAAGGGGTCCTCATTTATGGTTAAAAAAGAAAGAAAAGAAAGAAAGTAATTGTGTCTTGTGTGCTTTGAAGGGTACTGTATCAACGTACTTTGGTATACCAGTAGGAGGACAGAGAGCGTAATTGGGGTGGCTTAGACAGTATAAAAGCAGGTAACTCAAATTACAACTTCCTGTTGCTAGCCTTGATTGTAGAGCAGAAAGCAGTAAACTAAAAGAAGCTACACTTTTTTATTAATTTAACACCTATATCTCAGCAGGAGTCAGGTGTGTGAAGATTAAGGAGACAGATACTTTATTAGAAGAAGAAGGGGTCTCATTTATGGTTAAAAAAGGAAGGAAAGAAAGCCAGTGTGCCTTGTGCTGTGAAGGGTACTATATTAACTTACTTTGCTGAACCTATAGGAGGAGAGACATTAATTGAGGGTGGCTTATACACAATGAAAGCAGGTGACTCAAATTACAACTTCCTGTTCCTAGCATTGCTTGCAGAGCCAAAAGAAAAATTGTCTTTTAATCTAACACTTATGTCTCAGATACTTTATTAGAAGTAGAAGGATCTCATTTAGGGTAAAATAGAACAGAAAGAAAGTATGTTTGGGTGCTGTGAATGGTACTGTATGAAGTTACTTTGCAAAACCAGTAGGAGACGAGAGCTTAATTGGGTGTGGCTTAGACCCTATGAAAGCAGGTGTCTCAAATTACAACTTCCTGTTGCTAGCCTTGATGTAGAGCAAAAAGCAGCTATCAAAAAGAAGCTACATTTTCTTATTCATTTAACACTTATATCTCAGCAGGAGTCAGGGCCTCTGAGATTAAGCAGACAGATTCTTTATTAGAAGATTTAGAGGTCTTATTTAGGGTTAAAAAAAGAAAGAAAGAAGGAAAGTCAACCTGTGTGTTGTGTGCTGTGAAGAGTACTGTATCAACTTACTTTTGCTAAACCAGTAGGACAAGAGATAGCTTAATTTTGTGTGTGACTTTGACACTATGAAAGCAGATGACTCAAATTACAACTTCCTGTTGCTAGCCTTGTTTGTCGAGCAGAAAGCAACTATCTAAAAGAAGGTACATTTTCTTATTATTTAACACTTATATCCCAACAGGAGTTAGTATTTGACTTTCACACCAGCTCTATTACTCACCTGTAACACATTTTGGTAAAAACTAAAAGTATTTCCTCAGGTGTCCTAAATGACCTCTTTGGACCTTTTACACAGACTGCATTAATCACCTGGAACCCACAGACCTTTCACTCCAACTTCATATATCACTTCGAACCCAGTTTTGCAAAAATTAAAGTTTCTCCGCAGGATGCCTAAATGACCACCGTGTACCATATATTATAGTTTTGTGGACATGCCACTATAGTTGGGGTTCAGCGGTCACTTCTATGTTAAACTCAAAATTTTGCATGTTAATAACTTTGGACCCATTCAACGTAGCTGTGGGATACAACCCACAGCCATCTGACCTTCCAGCCTCAGAAGTGAGTGCTACTTGCTGAGCCACTGACACTGCTAAGCCTTATTATGAGCCACATCAGACAATATTTTATTTTTGACAAAATGGGTTTTAGGTGAGTTATGAAGCTGGGATAAAAAGGCAGGCAGTGGTCTTTAGAGCTACCAGAGACATTTTATTTTTACAAGCATGGGTTCTTGGAAATTTATGGAGTGGGGTGAAATGTCACTGGTGGTCATTTAGACCACCTGAGGTAATATTTTTATTTTTGCCAAAAATGAGATCCAGGTGTTTAATAGAGCCCAGGTAGGAGGTGGGCAGTGGTCATTTTGGCCACATGAGGTGATATATTACATTTTAGCAACAATGGATTAAATCTGATTTATAGCCAGGGTAGATTGTAGGAGGCAATCATTTAGGTCACCTGAGGTGATTTTTTTTGGCCAAAAATGGGTTTCAGTTGATTAATACAGATAATGTCAACAATCTGTGGTGGCCATTTAGGCCAACTGATGTGATATTTTTATTTTTGAAAAAACTCTGTTCCTGGTGGTTCACAGACAGGCAAAATGGTCAACTGTAGACATTTAGGCCACTGAGTAATACTTTATTTATGTAGAAAATGGGTGCCATGTAATTTATGGAGCCAGAATGAATGTTCCCTACAGCAGCTGCAAAATACCTCTGGTGGCCTAAGGACAACTATGAAATTCTTCTCACAGCTCTATAAATCACCTGGAACCCATTTCTAGCAAATATGAAAACATCAATTCAAGAAGCCTAAAGGGTGACAGTGGATGTTTTACCCTGACTCCATAAATCTCCCAGATCCATTTTTGACAAAAATAAAAATATCACTTCAGGTGTCATAAATGACCAGCACAGCCCTCTTTCCAGGGCTCCATCAACCTCCAGGAAAAAATTTCTGGCAACAATAACAATAACTCCTCAGGGTGGCCTAAACCACCACCGCAGACATTTATCCCAGCTCCATAGATCATCTGAACTTTTTGGCAAGAATAAACTTTCACCATCAGGAGGCCTTAAACAAACCATCGCTGACCATATATAACGACTCCACAGATCACCTGAACCCTGTTTTTTTTCAATATAAAACATCACCTCAGATGGTTACATTACCACCACTTTCCTTTTATTCTACATCAATAAAAAGGTTGGCAGTGGTCATTTAGGCCACCTGGGGTGATATTTTAATTTTTGCCAGAAATGGTTCTATGTGATCTATGGAGTCATTGTGAAAGGTCAGCAGTGGTTGTTCAAGCCAGCTGAGGTGAAATTTTTATTTTTGCAAAAAATCACTTCCAGTTGATATCTGGAGTTTGGGTGAAAGGTCCATGACAGCCATTTAAGACACCAAAGGTGCAATTTTTAGTTTGTCAAAAAGTGGCTTGTAAGTGACTAATGGAGCTGGTGTAAAAGGTTTGAGGTTGTTGTTTAGGCCACCTGAGGTGATATTTGTATTTTTACCAAAAATGGGTTCCCGGTAATTTATTGATCCAGAGTAAAAGATCTGCAGTGGTCATTTAGGCTAGGAGACATGATATTTTTATTTTTAATAGAGATTGGTTCCAGGTGATTTATGGAGCCAGGGTGAAAGGTCTGCAGAGGACCTTTAGGGAACCAGGGATGATGTTTTCATTTTTGGCAAAAATGGGTTCCAGGTGATCTATGCAGACAGGGTGAATGTTACATGCTGGTCATTTAGGCCACCTGTTGTGATTTGTTTTTAAATAATGGGTTCCAGATAATTTATGTACCTGGGGTAAAATGTCGGTGGATGTCATTTAGGCCACCTGTGGTGATATTGGTAGTTTTTGTCAAAAATAGGGGCTGAAACATCATCCAGTGCCCATTTGGTCTCCTTATGTTATTTTTGTTTTAGCCAAAATGGTTCCAGGTGCTTAATGGAACATTTGTCAAAGGTCTGTGGTGGTCATATAGGCCACCTGAGATATCATTATAATAAACATGTGGTTCCAGGTGAGTTATGAAGCAGAGTAAGGGACCTCAGTGGTCATTTAGGCCACCAGAGGTAATATTTTTATTTTTTGCCACAAATGGGTTCCAGGTGATCTATGGAGTCATTGTGAAAGGTTGAAGTGGTTGTTTAAGCCAGCTGTGGTGAAATTTTAATTTTTGCAGAAAATCGGTTCCAGCTGATACCAATAGTTGGGGTGAAAGGTCCATGGCAGTCATAGTCTGAGGTTGTCATGTAGGCCACCTGAGATGATATTCTTTATTTTAGCCAAGACTGTGTCAATTGATCTATGGAAACATTGTGAAAGGTCTGAGAAGTTTGTTTTGGACACCTGATGTGACATTTTTATTTTTACCAAAAATGGGTTCCAGGTAATTTATGGATCTGGAGTAAAGATCTTGCATTGGTCATTAGGCCACCATAGGTAATGTTTTTATTTTTACTAAAATTGGTCCCAGGTGATTCTACAGAACAAAGGTGAAAAGGTCTGTGGTAGCAATTAGCCACCTGGGTAATATTTCTTCTCATTTTGCCAGAAATCGGTTCCAGGTGATTTATGGCACCTGGATAAAAAGGTCTGCAGTGGACCTTAGGCCACCTGGGTGATATTTTCATTTTGCCAAAATGGTTCCAGGATCTATGGAGCCAGGTGAATGGTATGCAGTGGTCATTTAGGCCACCTAGGGTAATATTTTATTTTCACAAAATGGGTTCCACGTTATCTATGGAGCAAGCAAAGTCTTTACATGCCACCTGGAGGTGATATCCCACTTTCCAGCACCCTCCCAGATGACAAAATGACCCATGGATCTCCCCACTCTCATTAAACAACTGAGACAGAGAGACAATCGATGCATATCACCGGGTGGGTCGGGAAGGCCTGTGGATAGACAGGCCTATAATGCTACTCATAACAAATGCATCGGCCATACAGCAAGCATAAGCCAAACACTACTAAACCACCCTGGCCTCCTCCTGGGCTCTACACATGCAATCTGGGACAATAAGGAACTCAGTGGAAAACCTGCTCCCCATCCAAGATAGTGGTCAATGGCAGTATCACTGCTGAGCCTCATATTGCTGAAAGACTCAAAATGACTTTCTAGATCTCAGCCTGTCCTACCTTCCCCTACTTGGACCCGATTATTCTTTCCAATCCTCCCAGCCTGAGAGGCGCACATTTTTCTTCCACCACATCCCCCCATATAGCCAAACCCTCTCCTACTAAAACCCCTCCAGTCAAGAATCCCAAATGCAAACCAATCGACTCAAGGATTTTCTGGCTATCCCTGGATGTCATACTAGCCCCTCTTACTAACTCCAAAATCAGTCCTTTGTCTTGGCCAGTTCCAAGTGCCTGAAAATCAGCTGAAATCACCCAATTCCATAAGAATGGAGAATGCACATTACCAAATAACTACAGGCCAATCTCCATCCCCCCCTCTAAAGCCCTGGAAAAATATTCTCCACCTAACTCATGGAATACCTCACCAAATACAACATACTGTGTCCAGAGCAGCATGCCCACCCTGGACACAGCACTATGTTGGCTCTACTGGAGTTCTCTCAACATATACACTCTGCACTTGACTCGGGTGAAGTTACTGGGACAGTGTTTAATGTCTTTGACACTGTGTGTCACCCCCTCCTGCTTGACTCCCTCCATAATTTGGGGTTCTGATCAGGCCCCCTTGCCTGATTCTCTAGTTATCTCTGTGACAGATCCCAATGCATCAAGATAAATGGTACCCTATCAACAGTGCTACCTCTTCACTCTGGTGTCCCCCAGGGTTCCATTCTGTGCCCTACTCTGTTCAGTTTCTTTTTCAATGCTCTTCCCAGTACCTGCTCATGCAAAATGCTCTTATATGCTGATGATGTGGTGCTTGTCACCTCCCACCCTGACCCTACCACCATCCAGGACACCCTTCAGATAATTTTCAGTCAAGCTGAAAAATGGTTCCATGATCTCCTCCTGGTCCTGAACCTCAAAGAAACTAAATCCATGTTGTTCACCCCACCATCAGAGCACCAGCAGTAATGCCCCCCTACACATCCTTCCCAGCACCAAACACCCCATTGAGTAAGTTACAGCATACAAATACCTGGGCATCACTTTTGACTCAGCACTCACCTTCCACACCCACCTCAAAACCCTCTCCACTGCAGTAAACACCTAGAGTGGTCTCCTATACCACCACAGAGACTGTCTCCCTCAGACTGCCCTCTGTCTGGCTATCACCTCCTCTATCCTGTCCTTGGTTGATTACGGGCTTCTGATCTATGCTATGGCTGACAACACCACCCTCTCTAATAGCCAGACCTCAATAAACAATGCCTATAGGCTCCTGACAGGTGCCCATAGCAGAACTCACACATGCTAACTCTACTCCTCCTCAAATCTACTCTCCTTTGAGGAGTGCCTGCACTACCACACCTGTATACAGGCCAAAAAAATACTTCTTGGGATCTCCCCTTTTGGGGTTACTGCGTCCCTAAAACCAGCATCCCGGATGGTTGCCACCCAAAGTGCAGCCAAGTCCACCTTCCAAGTTCCGAGAGCTAGGCCCTCACTTGCCCAATGGTCCTTCTATTAAAGAGCATCCTCCTGGTTTAACCTCTCTCCTTCATATCAACAGCATCTCCAAAATAGGCCCCTTAAACTCTCCGAAACACCTCGTACACTGGATCTGTAGGTGCCCCTAACTATCCTAGAGATTGCACTCTTTCTGGCTGTTTCTATCTGACAATGTTCTCTCAGACTGCCTCCCCCCAACGCCATGGTTCTGACCCTCCCCAGGTACCTGCTCCATAGATACACTAGGGAAGGCCTATTATACTGTCTTGAGAATGTTTGGTTGAATCTGTAATTATTTGCAAACCTATTTTCTCCATGTAATATCTAGATCTGCAGTGTATATTACCTCTGGTGTACCACACTTGTATTGTCCTCTTTGTCTTTCACTGTCATGTGTTGTTCACCCCCCCACAACAAGGTGCCTTTGTAAATGAGTCTCTGACTCAAAGGTTGTAAATCCATTTTATAAAATAAATAAATAACATTTTCATTTGTTGCCATAAATGGGTTTCAGCTGATCTATGGAGCCAGATTCAAAATTCCTCTGAGGTTGTTTAGGCACCCTGAGGTGAAATTTATATATTTGCTGAAAATGGGTTGCAGGTGATTTATGATGCTGGGATGAAAGGTCTGAAGTTGTCGTTTAGGCCACCTAAGGTGATATATTTATTCATGTCAAAAATGAATTTCAGGTGATTTACGGGATTGGGGTAAAAGGTAGGCAGCGGTCAACCCAGACTTTCAATAAATTTGCATGATATATGCATTTCTAACCCTTCTCACCTAGTAGTGCTATTTTGTAGGTTACAGGACCAGTTCTTTGAGTGACAACATAAGCCCATCAGTCTGGGAACGGTAGGGTGTTGTAAAGGGAGCATTTATTCCCAAAGTCTGGTATAAACGTTTGAGCAGTGCTGAACAAATATTGGAACCCCAGTCTGTCAAGATTTCTCTGGGTATTCCCAACCAACTGAAAATCTTCACTAATTCATCTGTTATTCTCTGGGCTGTAACAGTTCTTAATGGTATGGCCTCAGGGTATTTCATAGCATATTATACAACTACTGAAACAAATCTATTACCCCTTGAACTTTTGGGCAAAGCTCCTACTATGTCTATTGTTATCCTTTCAAATGGTGTGGTTACCAATGGTAAGGGTAGCATAGGAACCTTATCTTAACGCCCCAGTTTGGCTACCTTCACATCTTTTACAGTACGCTGAAACCTGCTTATGCATTCCGGGCCAGAAAAACCTATAAAGAACGTGACTTAGTGTACGGTCCCTTCCCAAATGTCCAGCCATGGGAATGTCATGAGCTATACCTAATAGTTGTTTTCTAAAAGGTTGGGGTACCATTAGCTGTTCTACTACTTCCCCAGTTTGTACATTAGTACATACATGGTGTAACAATCCATTTATGACTTTAAACACAGGACCTTTAGATCCAGCACTGTTTCCCACCTGTGGAAAAAATGTGGTTAGTGACACATCATTTTTTTCTCCTTTAAATTCTGAACTATGCATTTTAGAAGGTATATCTAAGTCATTTTTAAAGTCCTGTATAACAATGGTTTTATTATTATTAGTCCATAAATATCACCTCAGGTGACTTAAATGGCTGCCAAAGACCTTTAACCCCAACTCCAGATATCACCTCGAACTGATTTTTTGCAAAAATAAAAATGTCACCTCAACTGGCTTAAACAACCACTGCAGACATTTCACAATGACTACATAGATCACCTGGAACCCATTTCTGGCAAAAATAAAAATATCACCTGAGGTGGCCTAAATGAATAATTCCTACCTTTTACCTGAACCCCATAAATCACCTGAAACCCATTTTTGCCAAAAATACAAACATCACATCAGATAGTATAAATGTAAAAAACAGATCTTTTGCCCCAGCTCCATAAATCAGCTGGAACCCATTTTTTGCAAAAAGAAAAATTTCACCCCAGGTGGCCTAAACAACCACTGCATCACATTCACCGTGACTTCATAAATCACCTGGAACCCATTTTTTGCAATAATAAAAATAACACCCTTGGTGGATCATTTACCTCAGCTACATAAATCACCTAAAACCCATTTTTGGCAATAACAAAAACATATCACCTCTGGACTTTTTACACGAGCTCCATCAATCACCTAGAAAGCTTTTTTGGCAAAAATTTAAAAAAATCACCTCTGGAGTCCTAAACGACCACCACTGATCTTTCAGTCCAGCTATTTAACTCAACAAAAACCCATTTTGGAAAAAAATAAAAATGTCACCTCAGGTGGCTGAAAAAAACACAAAGAAACCTTCAACCACATTCCAGAGATCACCTGGAGCACATTTTTGGCAACAACTAAAAATATCACCTTATGTGGCCTAAATGTTACCTCCACAGATATTTTACCCCAGGTTCATATCACCTGGAACAAATTTTAGCAAAATCACCTCAGGTGGCCTAAACAACCACTACAGATCTTTTACTCTGGATCTATTAATTACCTGGAACCCATTTTGGGAAAAATACAAATATTACCTCATGTGTCTAAACAACAGCCTCAGACCTTTCACAACAGCTCCATTAATCACTTACAACCCACTTTTTCAAAACTAAAATATCACCTCAATGGCTTAAACAACCACAGTGGATATTTCACCTCAGCTCCAGACAAATACTTGGAATCCATTTTTGTAAGAATAAAAATTTCACCTCAGGTGGCTTAAACAACCATCGCAGACTTTTCACAATAACTCTGTATATCACCTGGAACCCATTTTTGGCAAAATTAAAAATATCAGCTCAGGTGGTCTAAATGACCACTGACTACATTTTACCTCTGTCCCATAAATCGCTTGAAACCCATTTTGGCAAAAATAAAGATATCACATCAGATAGTGTAAATGTCCCCTGCAGACCTTTAACCCCAGTACCATAAATCACATGGAACCCATTTTTGGAAAATATATACATTTCACCTTAGGTGTCCTAAATGACCACTGTGTACCAGTTCACCAGGCTCCATAGATCACCTGGAACCCATTTTTGGCAAAAATACAAATATCACCTTAGGTGGCCTAAACTACAACCTCTGACCTCTCACACCAGCTCAAATAATCATGTGCAATCCACTTTTTCAAAAAGTAAAAATATCACCTCAGGTATCTTAAACGGCTGCCATGGACCTTTCACCCCAATTACAGATATCATCAGCAACCGATTTTTTGCAAAAATAAAATTTTCAACTCAGCTGGCTTAAACAACCACTGCGGACCTTTCACAATGACTCCATAGATAACCTGGAACCCATTTTTTCCAAAAATAAAAATAGCACCTCTGATGGCCTAACACTGTACTGTGGATGTTTTACCTCACCAGCATTAATCACTGAAAACCCATTTTTGGCAACAACCAAAAAATATCACCTCTGATAGCCTCAATGACCACTTTGGATTTTTTACACCAGCTCCATCAAACACCTAAAAACCGTTTTTGACAAAATAAAAAAATATCATCTCAGGTGGCCTAAATGACCACCTTTGATTTTTCACTCCAGCTATTTAACTAACAAAAAAAACATTTTTGAAAAAAATAAAAATTCCACCTCAGGTGGCTTAAAGAACCATGAAGAACCTTTCAGCCAGACTTCATAGATCACATGGAGTACGTTTATGGCAGAAACTAAAAATAATATCTCATGTGGCCTAAATGACCTCCACAGACCTTTTACCCCAGGTTAATATCACCTGGAACAAATTTTAGCAAAAAGAAAATCACCTCAGGTGGCCTAAATGACCACTGAAGATCTTTTACTCTGGATCTTTCACACCAGCTCCATTAATCACCTGCAACCCACTTTTTCAAAACCTAAAAATATTACTTCAGGTGGCATTAATACCTACCGTGGTCATTTCACCTCAGCTTCCAAAAACATCTGGAATCCATTTTTTACAAAAATAAAAATTTCACATCAGGTGGCCTAAATGACCACCATTTACCTTTAACCTCAGGTGACCTAAATGATCACTGCCTACCTTTTACCTCAATCACTTAAATCACCTGAAATGCATTTTTGGCAAAAATACATATATTGCATCAGGTAGCATAAAAGTCCAATGCAGACCTTTCACCCCAGCTCCATAAATCTCCTGGAACCCATTTTTGACAAAAATGAAAATATCATCCCTGCAGACCTTTCACACTGACTCCATAAATCACCTGGAACTAATTTCTGGTAAAAATAAAAATATTACTTCTCCAGGCCTAAGTGGCCACTGCAGATCTTTTATTCTGGATCCATAAATTACCTGGAACCCGTTTTTGCCAAAAATACAAATATCACCTCAGGTGGCCTAAATGACAACCTCAGACCTTTTACACCAGCTCCATTAGTCACTTACAACCAACTTTGTCAAAATTGAAAATATCACCTCAGGTGTCTTAAATGGCTGAAATGGACCTTTCACCCCAACTATACATATCAACTGGAACTGAGTTTATAGCAAAAAAATCTCACCTCAGCTGGCTTATACAAATTGTAACCTTTCACAATGACTCCATATATACCTGGAACCCATTTGTGGCAAAACTAAAACTATGACCTCAGGTTGTCTAAATGACCACTGCCTATGTTTTACCCTATAAATCACCTGAAACACTTTTGCCAAAAATAATATATGACATCAGGCAGCATAAATGTAAACCACAGATCTTTCACCCCTACTCCATCAGTCACCTGGAACCCATTTTGTGCAACACTAAGATATCACCCCAGCTGACCTAAATGACCACTGCATCACATTCACTACAAAGATCACCTGGAACCCATTTTTGGCAAAAATAAAAGTAGCAGCAATGGTGGCCTCAATGACCACTTTGGACATTTTACATCAGCTCCATCAATTACATGGAAACCATTTTTAGCAAAAATAAAAATTAAAAAAATCAGGTGCAATAAATGACCACCCTTGATCTTTCACTCCAGCTATTTAACTCACCAAAAACCCATTTTTGAAACAAATAAAAAATGTCAACTCAAGTGGCTTAAAGAACCATGAAGAAACTTTCAACCAGGCTCCATAGATCAGCTGGAGCATGTTTTTGGCAAAAACTAAAAATACCACCTCCAGTGGCCTAAATGACCTGCACAGACCTTTTACATAATATTCATTGTATCACCTGGAACAAATTTTAGCCAAAACTATAATCTCCTTTAGGTGGCCTAAATGTCCACCGTAGATCTTTCACCTGATACATTAATTAACTGGATCCCAGTTTTGGAAAATACACATATCATCATCAGGTGGATAAACAACAAGCTCAGCAATTTCACACCATTATCTTAATCACCGGCAACCAATGTTTTAAAAAACTAAAAATATGACCTCACGTGGCTTAAATGACCACTGTGGGCATTTTACCTCAGCTCCAGATATCACCTGGAATATACTGTTTGTAAACATAAAAATGTCAGCTCAAGTGGCTTAAACAACCATCACACACTTTTCACACTTACTCCATAGATCACCTGTAACCCATTTTTGGCAAAAATAAAATGATCACTTCAGGTGGCCTAAATGACCACCACCTACATTTAACCCCGAGTGACCTAAATGACCACTGCCTCACCTTTACAACAATCCCAAAAATCATCAAAATGCATTTTCGCAAAATAAATATACCAACTCAGGTGGCTTAAATGACAATCTCAGACCTTTCATCCAAGATTCATAAATCTCCTGCAACTCATTTTCAGCAAATATGTAAATTTCACCTGAGGTGGCTAACCAACCACTGAGGAACTTTGAATCTGGCTCCATAGATCACCTGGAACCCATTTATGGCAACAAATAAAAATAACTCCTCAGGTGGCATAAAGGACCTTTTTCTCTTGCTCCATACATAATCTGGAACCCATTTTTGGTAAAAATGAAAATATCAACCCTGGTGGCCTAAAGGTCAACTGCAGACCTTTAATCCAGGTGCCATAAATTACCTGGAACAAATTACTGGCCAGAAAATGAATACAAATATCACCTCAGGTGGCCTAAATGAGTACCGCAGACCATTCACCTCAGCTCCATAAATCACCTGGAAACAATTTTTAGTAAAAATAAAAAATTACCTCTGGTGGCCTATAGACCACTGCAGATCTTTTACTCCAGATCCATAAATTACCTGGAACCCATTTTTGTAAAAATCACAATGTCAGATCAGGTGTCCAAAAAAACTCCTCAGACCTTTCACAATGTTTCCATAGATCACCTTGAACACAGCTTTGGCAAAATAAGAATTTTTCTCAGGTGGCCTAAATGACAACCTTGTACTATTCACCCAAGTGCCACAGATTACCTGGAACCCATTTTTGGCAAAAAATTAAAATATCATCCATTGTGTCTTAAAAGTGCACAGTGGACCCCACTTTTGGTAAAGAAATGTTATCACCTCAGGTGGCCTAAATGACCACACTGGACTTATTACTCCATAATATCACATTGAAACCATTGTTGGCAAAAATAAGAACTATAACCTCAGGTGGCTTAAATCACCACCACAGACATTTCACCTCAGCTCCAGATATCACCTGGAATCTGTTGTTTGCAAAAATAAAAATTTCAACTCAGGTGGCTTAAACAACCATTGTGGACTTTTCACAATGACTCCATAAATCACCTGGAACCCATTTCAGCAAATATATAAATTTCACCTCAGGTGTCTTAAACAACCACTGGAGAACTTTGAGTATAGCTCCATGTATCACGTGATATACATTTATGGCAATAAATAAAAAAATATGTCCTCAGATGGGATAAATGACCTTTTACCCCTGCTCCATTCATAACATGGAACCAATTAATAGTAAAAATCAAAATATCACCTCTGGTGGCCTAAATGACCACTGCAGATCTTTTACTCCAGATCATTAATTACCTGGAACCTATTTTAGGTAAAAATGTCACATCAGGTATCCAAAAAACAAACACCTCCAACCTTTCACTATGTTTCCATAGATCACCTTGAACCCAATTTTTGCAAAAATAAAAATTTTCACCTCAGGTGGCCTAAACAACCACTGCATCACATTCATCATAGCTCCATAGATCACCTGGAACCCATTTTGCCAAAAGAAAAATAGCATGCCTGGTGATCTACTGTGGATCTTTTACCTCATCTTGATAAATTATCTAAAACCCATTTTTGGCAACATCAAAAAAAATATCACCTCTGGTGGCCTCAATGACCACTTCAGACTTTTTATACCAGCTCCATCAATCACCTAGAAACCATTTTTGGCAAAATTTAAAAGCATCTTAGGTGGCCTAAACAACCACTGCTGATCTTTCACTCCAGCTATTTAACTCACCAACAACCCATTTTTATATAAATAAAAATTCTACTCAGGTGGCTTAAAGAACAATGAAGAAACTTCAAGCAGGCTCCATAGATAAGCTGAGAGCACGTTTTGGCAAAACCAAAAAATTTCACCTCATGTGGCCTAAATGACCTCCTTAGACCTTTTACCCCAGATTCATATCACCTAGAACAAATTTTAGCAAAAAGAGAAATCACCTCAGGTGGCCTAAATGACCACTGCAGATCTTTTACTCTGGATACATAAATTACCTTGATCCCAGTTTTTGAAAAATACAAATTTCACCTCAGGTGGCCAAACAGCAACCTCAGACCTTTCAGACCAGCTCCATTAATCACCTGCAGCCCACTTTTTAAAAAACTAGACATATCACCTCATGTGACCACTGTGGACATTTCACCTCAGCTCCAGATATCACCTGGAATCCACTGTTTGCAAAAATAAAAATTTCACTTCAGGTGGCTTAAACAACCATCGTGGACTTTTCACAATTACTCCATAGATCACATGGAACCCATTTTTGGCAAAAATAAAATGATCTCTTCAGATGGCCAAAATGACCACTGACTACCTTTTACCTCAATCCCATAAATCACCTGAAATGCATTTTGGCCAAAAATAAATATACCGCCTCAGGTTGCCTAAATGACAATCTCAGAGCTTTCACCCAAGATTCATAAACCCCCTGCAACCCATTTTCAGCAAATATGTAAATTTCACCTGAGGTGGCCTAACCAACCTCTGAGAAACTTTGAATCTGGCTCCATAGATCACGTGAAACCCATTTGTGGCAACAATTAAAAAATAACACCTCAGGTGGCATAAAGAACCTTTTTCCCTTGCTCCATACATAATCTGGAACCCATTTTTAGTAAAAATGAAAATATCAAGCCTGGTGACCTAAAGGTCCACTGCAGACCTATTATCCAGGTGCCATAAATTACCTGCAACAAATTACTGGCCAAAAAATGAATAAAAATATCACCCCAGGTGGCCTAAATGACTACCGCAGACCATTCACCTCAGCTCTATAAATCCTCTGGAAACAATTTTTAGTAAAATTAAAAACATTACCTCTGGTGGCCTATAAGACCATTGCAGATCTTTTACTCCAGATCCATAAATTACCTGGAACCCATTTTTGTAATAATCACAATGTCAGATCAGGTGTCCAAAACAAACTCCTCAGACCTTTCACAATGTTTCCATAGATCACCTTGAACACAGCTTTGGCAAAAATAAGAATTTCATCTCAGGTGGCCTAAACGACAACTCTGTACTATTCACCCAAGTGCCACAGATTACCTGGAACCCATTTTGGCAAAAATTATAAATATCATCCATTTTGTCTTAAAGTTCACAGTGGACCCCATTTTGGTAGAGAAATGATATCACCTCAGGTGGCCTAAATGACCACACTGGACTTATTACTCCATAATATTACATTGAAACAATTGTTGGCAAAAATAAGAACTATAAACTCAGATGGCTTAAATGACCACCTTGGAGATTTCACCTCAGCTCCAGGTTTCACCTGGAATCTCTTGTTTGCAAAAATAAACATTTCAACTCAGGTGGCTTAAACAACCATTGTGGACTTTTCACAATGACTCCATAAATCACCTGGTACCCTTTTCAGCAAATATATAAATTTCACATCAGGTGTCTTAAACAACCACTGAGGAACTTTGAATATAGCTCCATGTATCACATGAAACACATTTATATCAATAAATAAAAAAAAATTACCTCAGATGGGATAAATTACCTTTAACCCTGCTCTATTAATATGGGACCAATTTATAGTAAAATCAAATATCACATCTGGTGGCCTAAATGACCACTGCAGATCTTTTACTCCAGATCATTAATTACCTGGAACCTATTTAGGTAAAATGTCACATCAGGTATCCAAAACAAACACCTCTAACCATTCACTGTGTTTCCATAGATCACCTTGAACCCAATTTTGCAAAATAAAATTTCACCTCAGGGCCAAACAACCACTGCATCACATTCATCATAGTCCATAGACCACCTGGAACCCATTTTTGCCAAAAAGAAAAATAGCATGCCTGGTGATGTACTGTGAATCTTTTACCTCATCTTGATAAATTATCTAAAACCCATTTCTGACTACATCAAAAAAATATCACCTCTGGTGGCCTCAATGACCACTTCAGACTTTTTATACCAGCTCCATCAATCACCTAGAAACCATTTTTGGCAAAAATTTAAAAAAGCATCTTAGGTGGCCTAAACAACCACCGTTGATCTTTCACTCCAGCTATTTAACTCACCAACAACCCATTTTTATGCAAATAAAAAATTCTACTCAGGTGGCTTAAAGAACAATGAAGAAACTTACAAGCAGGCTCCATAGTTAGCTGGAGAACGTTTTGGCAAACAAAAATTTCACCTCATGTGGCCAAATGACCTCCTTAGACCTTTTACCCCAGATTCATATCACCTAGAACAAATTTTAGCAAAAAGAGAAATCACCTCAGGTGGCCCAAAAGACCACTGCAGATCTTTTACTCTGGATACATAAATTACCTTGATCCCAGTTTTTGAAAAATACAAATTTCACCTCACATGGCCTAACAGCAACCTCAGACCTTTCAGACCAGCTCCATTAATCACCTGCAGCCCACTTTTTAAAAAAAACTAGACATATCACCTCATGTGACCACTGTGGACATTTCACCTCAGCTCCAGATATCACCTGGAATCCACTGTTTGCAAAAATAAAAATTTCACTTCAGGTGGCTTAAACAACCATCGTGGACTTTTCACAATTACTCCATAGATCACATGGAACCCATTTTTGGCAAAAATAAAATGATCTCTTCAGGTGGCCAAAATGACCACTGACTACCTTTACCTCAATCGCATAAATCACCTGAAATGCATTTTGGCAAAATAAATATACCACCTCAAGTGGCCTAAATGACAATTTCAGAGCTTTCACCCAGGATTCATAAACCCCTGCAACCCATTTTCAGCAATATGTAAATTTCACCTGAGATGGCCTAACCAACCACTGAGGAACTTTGAATCTGGCTCCATAGATCACGTGAAACCCATTTGTGGCAACAAATAAAAATAACACCTCAGGTGGCATACAGAACCTTTTTCCCTTGCTCCATACATAATCTGGAACCCATTTTTAGTAAAAATGAAAATATCAAGCCTGGTGACCTAAAGGTCCACTGCAGACCTATTATCCAGGTGCCATAAATTACCTGCAACAAATTACTGGCCAAAAAATGAATAAAAATATCACCCCAGGTGGCCTAAATGACTACCGCAGACCATTCACCTCAGCTCTATAAATCCTCTGGAAACAATTTTTAGTAAAAATAAAATATTACCTCTGAGGGCCTATAAGACCATTGCAGATCTTTTTCTCCAGATCCATAAATTACCTGGAACCCATTTCTGTAATAATCACACTGTCAGATCAGGTGTCCAAAACAAACTCCTCAGACCTTTCACAATGTTTCCATAGATCACCTTGAACACAGCTTTGGCAAAAAAAAGAATTTCATCTCAGGTGGCCTAAACGACAATCTTGTACTATTCACCCAAGTGCCACAGATTACCTGGAACCCATTTTTGGCAAAAAATTTAAATATCATCCATTTTGTCTTAAAGTTCACAGTGGACCCCATTTTGGTAGAGAAATGATATCACCTCAGGTGGCCTAAATGACCACACTGGACTTATTACTCCATAATATTACATTGAAACAATTGTTGGCAAAAATAAGAACTATAAACTCAGATGGCTTAAATGACCACCTTGGAGATTTCACTCAGCTCCAGGTTTCACCTGGAATCTCTTGTTTGCAAAATAAACATTTCAACTCAGGTGGCTTAAACAACCATTGTGACTTTTCACAATGACTCCATAAATCACCTGGTACCCTTTTCAGCAAATATATAAATTTCACATCAGGTGTCTTAAACAACCACTGAGGAACTTTGAATATAGCTCCATGTATCACATGAAACACATTTATATCAATAAATAAAAAAAATTACCTCAGATGGGATAAATTACCTTTTAACCCTGCTCTATTCATAACATGGGACCAATTTATAGTAAAATCAAATATCACATCTGGTGGCCTAAATGACCACTGCAGATCTTTTACTCCAGATCATTAATTACCTGGAACCTATTTTAGGTAAAATGTCACATCAGGTATCCAAAAACAAACACCTCTAACCATTCACTGTGTTTCCATAGATCACCTTGAACCCAATTTTTGCAAAAATAAAAATTTCACCTCAGGCGGCCTAAACAACCACTGCATCACATTCATCATAGCTCCATAGACCACCTGGAACCCATTTTTGCCAAAAGGAAAAATAGCATGCCTGGTGATGTACTGTGAATCTTTTACCTCATCTTGATAAATTATCTAAAACCCATTTCTGACTACATCAAAAAAATATCACCTCTGGTGGCCTCAATGACCACTTCAGACTTTTTATACCAGCTCCATCAATCACCTAGAAACCATTTTTGGCAAAAATTTAAAAGCATCTTAGGTGGCCTAAACAACCACCGTTGGTCTTTCACTCCAGCTATTTAACTCACCAACAACCCATTTTTATGCAAATAAAAATTCTACTCAGGTGGCTTAAAGAACAATGAAGAAACTTACAAGCAGGCTCCATAGTTAAGCTGGAGACGTTTTTGCAAAACAAAAAATTTCACCTCATGTGGCCAAAATGACCTCCTTAGACCTTTTACCCCAGATTCATATCACCTAGAACAAATTTTAGCAAAAAGAGAAATCACCTCAGGTGGCCCAAATGACCACTGCAGATCTTTTACTCTGGATACATAAATTACCTTGATCCCAGTTTTTGAAAAATACAAATTTCACCTCACATGGCCTAACAGCAACCTCAGACCTTTCAGACCAGCTCCATTAATCACCTGCAGCCCACTTTTTAAAAAACTAGACATATCACCTCATGTGACCACTGTGGACATTTCACCTCAGCTCCAGATATCACCTGGAATCCACTGTTTGCAAAAATAAAAATTTCACTTCAGGTGGCTTAAACAACCATCGTGGACTTTTCACAATTACTCCATAGATCACATGGAACCCATTTTTGGCAAAAATAAAATGATCTCTTCAGGTGGCCAAAATGACCACTGACTACCTTTTACCTCAATCGCATAAATCACCTGAAATGCATTTTGGCAAAAATAAATATACCACCTCAAGTGGCCTAAATGACAATTTCAGAGCTTTCACCCAGGATTCATAAACCCCCTGCAACCCATTTTCAGCAAATATGTAAATTTCACCTGAGATGGCCTAACCAACCACTGAGGAACTTTGAATCTGGCTCCATAGATCACGTGAAACCCATTTGTGGCAACAAATAAAAAATAACACCTCAGGTGGCATACAGAACCTTTTTCCCTTGCTCCATACATAATCTGGAACCCATTTTTAGTAAAAATGAAAATATCAAGCCTGGTGACCTAAAGGTCCACTGCAGACCTATTATCCAGGTGCCATAAATTACCTGCAACAAATTACTGGCCAAAAAATGAATAAAAATATCACCCCAGGTGGCCTAAATGACTACCGCAGACCATTCACCTCAGCTCTATAAATCCTCTGGAAACAATTTTTAGTAAAATTAAAAATATTACCTCTGAGGGCCTATAAGACCATTGCAGATCTTTTTCTCCAGATCCATAAATTACCTGGAACCCATTTCTGTAATAATCACACTGTCAGATCAGGTGTCCAAACAAACTCCTCAGACCTTTCACAATGTTTCCATAGATCACCTTGAACACAGCTTTGGCAAAAATAAGAATTTCATCTCAGGTGGCCTAAACGACAATCTTGTACTATTCACCCAAGTGCCACAGATTACCTGGAACCCATTTTTGGCAAAAAATTTAAATATCATCCATTTTGTCTTAAAAGTTCACAGTGGACCCCATTTTGGTAGAGAAATGATATCACCTCAGGTGGCCTAAATGACCACACTGGACTTATTACTCCATAATATTACATTGAAACAATTGTTGGCAAAAATAAGAACTATAAACTCAGATGGCTTAAATGACCACCTTGGAGATTTCACCTCAGCTCCAGGTTTCACCTGGAATCTCTTGTTTGCAAAAATAAACATTTCAACTCAGGTGGCTTAAACAACCATTGTGGACTTTTCACAATGACTCCATAAATCACCTGGAACCCTTTTCAGCAAATATATAAATTTCACATCAGGTGTCTTAAACAACCACTGAGGAACTTTGAATATAGCTCCATGTATCACATGAAACACATTTATATCAATAAATTAAAAAATATTACCTCAGATGGGATAAATTACCTTTTAACCCTGCTCTATTCATAACATGGGACCAATTTATAGTAAAAATCAAAATATCACATCTGGTGGCCTAAATGACCACTGCAGATCTTTTACTTCAGATCATTAATTACCTGGAACCTATTTTAGGTAAAAATGTCACATCAGGTATCCAAAAAACAAACACCTCTAACCATTCACTGTGTTTCCATAGATCACCTTGAACCCAATTTTTGCAAAAATAAAAATTTCACCTCAGGCGGCCTAAACAACCACTGCATCACATTCATCATAGCTCCATAGATCACCTGGAACCCATTTTTGCCAAAAAGAAAAATAGCATGCCTGGTGATCTACTGTGAATCTTTTACCTCATCTTGATAAATTATCTAAAACCCATTTCTGACTACATCAAAAAAATATCACCTCTGGTGGCCTCAATGACCACTTCAGACTTTTATACCAGCTCCATCAATCACCTAGAAACCATTTTTGGCAAAATTTAAAAGCATCTTAGGTGGCCTAAACAACCACCGTTGGTCTTTCACTCCAGCTATTTAACTCACCAACAACCCATTTTTTATGCAAATAAAAAAATTCTACTCAGGTGGCTTAAAGAACAATGAAGAAACTTACAAGCAGGCTCCATAGTTAAGCTGGAGCACGTTTTTGGCAAAAACAAAAAATTTCACCTCATGTGGCCAAAATGACCTCCTTAGACCTTTTACCCCAGATTCATATCACCTAGAACAAATTTTAGCAAAAAGAGAAATCACCTCAGGTGGCCCAAAAGACCACTGCAGATCTTTTACTCTGGATACATAAATTACCTTGATCCCAGTTTTTGAAAAATACAAATTTCACCTCACATGGCCTAACAGCAACCTCAGACCTTTCAGACCAGCTCCATTAATCACCTGCAGCCCACTTTTTAAAAAAACTAGACATATCATCTCATGTGACCACTGTGGACATTTCACCTCAGCTCCAGATATCACCTGAATCCACTGTTTGCAAAATAAAATTTCACTTCAGGTGGCTTAAACAACCATCGTGGACTTTTCACAATTACTCCATAGATCACATGGAACCCATTTTTGGCAAAAATAAAATGATCTCTTCAGGTGGCCAAAATGACCACTGACTACCTTTTACCTCAATCGCATAAATCACCTGAAATGCATTTTGGCAAAAATAAATATACCACCTCAAGTGGCCTAAATGACAATCTCAGAGCTTTCACCCAGGATTCATAAACCCCCTGCAACCCATTTTCAGCAAATATGTAAATTTCACCTGAGATGGCCTAACCAACCACTGAGGAACTTTGAATCTGGCTCCATAGATCACGTGAAACCCATTTGTGGCAACAAATAAAAAATAACACCTCAGGTGGCATACAGAACCTTTTCCTTGCTCCATACATAATCTGGAACCCATTTTAGTAAAATGAAAATATCAAGCCTGGTGACCTAAAGGTCCACTGCAGACCTATTATCCAGGTGCCATAAATTACCTGCAACAAATTACTGGCCAAAAAATGAATAAAAATATCACCCCAGGTGGCCTAAATGACTACCGAGACCATTCACCTCAGCTCTATAAATCCTCTGGAAACAATTTTAGTAAAATAAAATATTACCTCTGAGGGCCTATAAGACCATTGCAGATCTTTTCTCCAGATCCATAAATTACCTGGAACCCATTTCTGTAATAATCACACTGTCAGATCAGGTGTCCAAAACAAACTCCTCAGACCTTTCACAATGTTTCCATAGATCACCTTGAACACAGCTTTGGCAAAAAAAAGAATTTCATCTCAGGTGGCCTAAACGACAATCTTGTACTATTCACCCAAGTGCCACAGATTACCTGGAACCCATTTTTGGCAAAAAATTTAAATATCATCCATTTTGTCTTAAAAGTTCACAGTGGACCCCAATTTTGGTAGAGAAATGATATCACCTCAGGTGGCCTAAATGACCACACTGGACTTATTACTCCATAATATTACATTGAAACAATTGTTGGCAAAAATAAGAACTATAACCTCAGATGGCTTAAATGACCACCTTGGAGATTTCACCTCAGCTCCAGGTTTCACCTGGAATCTCTTGTTTGCAAAATAAAATTTCAACTCAGGTGGCTTAAACAACCATTGTGGACTTTTCACAATGACCTCCATAAATCACCTGGAACCCTTTTCAGCAATATATAAATTTCACATCAGTTGTCTTAAACAACCACTGAGGAACTTTGAATATAGCTCCATGTATCACATGAACACATTTATATCAATAAATAAAAAAATTACCTCAGATGGGATAAATTACCTTTTAACCCTGCTCTATTAATAACATGGGACCAATTTATAGTAAAAATCAAAATATCACCTCTGGTGGCCTAAATGACCACTGCAGATCTTTTACTCCAGATCATTAATTACCTGGAACCTATTTTAGGTAAAAATGTCACATCAGGTATCCAAAAAACAAACACCTCTAACCATTCACTGTGTTTCCATAGATCACCTTGAACCCAATTTTTGCAAAAATAAAAATTTCACCTCAGGTGGCCTAAACAACCACTGCATCACATTCATCATAGCTCCATAGATCACCTGGAACCCATTTTTGCCAAAAAGAAAAATAGCATGCCTGGTGATGTACTGTGGATCTTTTACCTCATCTTGATAAATTATCTAAAACCCATTTCTGACTACATCAAAAAAATATCACCTCTGGTGGCCTCAATGACCACTTCAGACTTTTTATACCAGCTCCATCAATCACCTAGAAACCATTTTTGGCAAAAATTTAAAAAAAGCATCTTAGGTGGCCTAAACAACCACCGTTGGTCTTTCACTCCAGCTATTTAACTCACCAACAACCCATTTTTTATGCAAATAAAAAAATTCTACTCAGGTGGCTTAAAGAACAATGAAGAAACTTACAAGCAGGCTCCATAGTTAAGCTGGAGCACGTTTTTGGCAAAAACAAAAAATTTCACCTCATGTGGCCAAAATGACCTCCTTAGACCTTTTACCCCAGATTCATATCACCTAGAACAAATTTTAGCAAAAGAGAAATCACCTCAGGTGGCCTAAAAGACCACTGCAGATCTTTTACTCTGGATACATAAATTACCTTGATCCCAGTTTTTGAAAATACAAATTTCACCTCAGATGGCCAAACAGCAACCTCAGACCTTTCAGACCAGCTCCATTAATCACCTGCAGCCCACTTTTTAAAAACTAGACATATCACCTCATGTGACCACTGTGGACATTTCACCTCAGCTCCAGATATCACCTGGAATCCACTGTTTGCAAAATAAAATTTCACTTCAGGTGGCTTAAACAACCATCGTGGACTTTTCACAATTACTCCATAGATCACATGGAACCCATTTTGGCAAAATAAAATGATCTCTTCAGGTGGCCAAATGACCACTGACTACCTTTACCTCAATCGCATAAATCACCTGAAATGCATTTTGGCAAAATAAATATACCACCTCAGTGGCATAAACGACAATCTCAGACCTTTCACCCAAGATTCATAAACCCCCTGCAACCCATTTTCAGCAAATATGTAAATTTCACCTGAGATGGCCTAACCAACCACTGAGGAACTTTGAATCTGGCTCCATAGATCACCTGAAACCCATTTGTGGCAACAAATAAAAATAACACCTCAGGTGGCATAAAGGACCCTTTTCCTTTGCTCCATACATAATCTGGAACCCATTTTTGGTAAAAATGAAAATATCAAGCCTGGTGACCTAAAGGTCCACTGTAGACCTTTTATCCAGGTGCCATAAATTACCTGCAACAAATTACTGGCCAAAAAATGAATAAAAATATCACCCCAGGTGGCCTAAATGACAACCGCAGACCATTCACCTCAGCTCTATAAATCCCCTGGAAACAATTTTTAGTAAAAATAAAAACATTACCTCTGGTGGCCTATAAGACCATTGCAGATCTTTTACTCCAGATCCATAAATTACCTGGAACCCATTTTTGTAATAATCACAATGTCAGATCAGGTGTCCAAAACAAACTCCTCAGACCTTTCACAATGTTTCCATAGATCACCTTGAACACAGCTTTGGCAAAAATAAGAATTTCATCTCAGGTGGCCTAAACAACCATCTAGTACCATTCACCCAAGTGCCACAGATTACCTGGAACCCATTTTTGGCAAAAATTAAATATCATCCATTGTGTCTTAAAAGTTCACAGTGGACCCCATTTTTGGTAAAGAAATGATATCACCTCAGGTGGCCTAAATGACCACACTGGACTTATTACTCCATAATATCACATTGAAACCATTGTTGGCAAAATAAGAACTATAACCTCAGGTGGCTTAAATGACCACCATGGACATTTCACCTCAGCTCCAGATATCACTGGAATCTCTTGTTTGCAAAATAAATTTCAACTCAGGTGGCTTAAACAACCATTGTGGACTTTTCACAATGACTCCATAAATCACCTGGAACCCATTTCAGCAAATATATAAATTTCACATCAGGTGTCTTAAACAACCACTGAGGAACTTTGAATATAGCTCCATGTATCAAGTGAAACACATTTATATCAATAAATAAAAAAATATTACCTCAGATGGGATAAATTACCTTTTAACTCTGCTCCATTCATAACATGGAACCAATTTATAGTAAAAATAAAAATATCACCTCTGGTGGCCTAAATGACCACTGCAGATCTTTTACTCCAGATCATTAATTACCTGGAACCTATTTTAGGTAAAAATGTCACATCAGGTATCCAAAAACAAACACCTCTAACCTTTCACTGTGTTTCCATAGATCACCTTGAACCCAATTTTGCAAAATAAAATTTCACCTCAGGTGGCCTAAACAACCACTGCATCACATTCATCATAGCTCCATAGATCACCTGGAACCCATTTTTGCCAAAAGAAAATAGCATGCCTGGTGATCTACTGTGGATCTTTTACCTCATCTTGATAAATTATCTAAAACCCATTTTGGCAACATCAAAAAATATCACCTCTGGTGGCCTCAATGACCACTTCAGACTTTTTATACCAGCTCCATCAATCACCTAGAAACCATTTTTGGCAAAAATTTAAAAAAGCACCTTAGGCGGCCTAAACAACCACCATTGATCTTTCACTCCAGCTATTTAACTCACCAACAACCCATTTTTGAAAAAATAAAAAATTCTACTCAGGTGGCTTAAAGAACGATGAAGAAACTTTCAAGCAGGCTCCATAGATAAGCTGGAGCACGTTTTTGGCAAAATCTAAAAATATCACCTCATGTGGCCTAAATGACCTCCTCAGACCTTTTACCCCAGATTCATATCACCTAGAACAAATTTTAGCAAAAAAAGAAATCATCTCAGGTGGCCTAAATGACCACTGCAGATCTTTTACTCTGGATACATAAATTACCTTGATCCCAGATTTTGAAAAATACAAATTTCACCTCAGGTGGCCAAACAGCAACCTCAGACCTTTCAGACCAGCTCCATTAATCACCTGCAGCCCACTTTTTAAAAAACTAAAAATATCACCTCATGTGACCACTGTGGACATTTCACCTCAGCTCCAGATATCACCTGGAATCCACTGTTTGCAAAATTAAAAATTTCACTTCAGGTGGCTTAAACAACCATCGCAGACTTTTCACAATTACTCCATAGATCACATGGAACCCATTTTTGGCAAAAATAAAATGATCTCTTCAGATGGCCTAAATGACCACTGACTACCTTTTACCCCAATCCCATAAATCACCTGAAATGCATTTTGGCAAAATAAATATACCACTCAGGTGGCCTAAACGACAATCTCAGACCTTTCACCCAAGATTCATAAATCCCTGCAACCCATTTTCAGCAAATATGTAAATTTCACCTGAGGTGGCCTAAACAACCACTGAGGAACTTTGAATCTGGCTCCATAGATCACCTGAAACCCATTTATGGCAAAATAAAATAACACCTCAGGTGGCATAAAGGACCTTTTCCCTTGCTCCATACATAATCTGGAACCCATTTTGGTAAAATGAAAATATCAAGCCTGGTGGCCTAAAGGTCCACTGCAGACCTTTTATCCAGGTGCCATAAATTACCTGCAACAAATTACTGGCCAAAAAATGAATAAAAATATCACCCCAGGTGGCCTAAATGACTACCGCAGACCATTCACCTCAGCTCCATAAATCCCCTGAACCAATTTTTAGTAAAAATAAAAACATTACCTCTGGTGGCCTATATGACCACTGCAGATCTTTTACTCCAGATCCATAAATTACCCGGAACCCATTTTTGTAATAATCACAATGTCAGATCAGGTGTCCAAAACAAACTCCTCAGACCTTTCACAATGTTTCCATAGATCACCTTGAACACAGCTTTGGCAAAAATAAGAATTTCATCTCAGGTGGCCTAAACAACCATCTAGTACTATTCACCCAAGTGCCACAAATTACCTGGAACCCATTTTTGGCAAAAATTAAATATCATCCATTGTGTCTTAAACGTTCACAGTGGACCCCATTTTTGGTAAAGAAATGATATCACCTCAGGTGGCCTAAATGACCACACTGGACTTATTACTCCATAATATCACATTAAAACCATTGTTGGCAAAAATAAGAACTATAACCTCAGGTGGCTTAAATGACCACCATGGACATTTCACCTCAGCTCCAGATATCACCTGGAATCTGTTGTTTGCAAAAATAAAAATTTCAACTCAGGTGGCTTAAACAACCATTGTGGACTTTTCACAATGACTCCATACATCACCTGGAGCCAATTTCAGCAAATATATATATTTCATCTCATGTGTCTTAAACAACCACTGAGAAACTTTGAATATAGCTATATATCTCCTGAAACACATTTATGGAAATCAATAAAACAATATTACCTCAGCTGGGACAAATGACCTTTTACCACTGCTCCATTCATAACATGGAACCAATTTTTAGTAAAAATAAAAATATCACCTCTGGTGGCCTAACTGACCACTGCAGATCTTTTACTCCAGATCATTAATTACCTCGAACCTATTTTAGGTAAAAATGTCACATCAGGTATCCAAAAAACAAACACCTCCAACCTTTCACAATGTTTCCATAGATCATCTTGAACCCAATTTTGCCAAAAATAAAAATTTCACCTTAGGTGGGCTAAACAACCACTGCATCACTTTCACCATGGCTCCATAGATCACCTGGAACCCATTTTTGGCAAAAAGAAAAATAGCATGCCTGGTGATCTACTGTGGATCTTTTACCTCATGTGTTTCAGGTGATATATGGAGCCATATTCAAAGTTTCTCAGTGGTTGTTTACCAAAAATGGGTTCCAGATTATGTATGGAGCAAGGAAAAGAGGTCATTTATGCCACCTGAGGTGTTATTTTTATTTGTTGATATAAATGGGTTTCAGGTGATCTATGGAGCCAGATTCAAAGTTCCTCAGTGGTTGTTTAGGCCACCTCTGGTGAAATTTACATATTTGCTGAAAATGGGTTGCAGGGGATTTATGAATCTTGGGTGAAAGGTCTGAAGTTGTCGTTTAGGCCACCTGAGGTGGTATATTTATTTTTGTCAAAAATGCATTTCAGGTGATTTATGGGATTGGGGTAAAAGGTAGTCAGTGGTCATTTAGGCCATCTGAAGAGATCATTTTATTTTTTACCAAAAATGGGTTCCATGTGATCTATGGAGTAATTAGAAAGTCTGTGGTGGTTGTTTAAACCACCTGAAGTGAATTTTTTATTTCTAAACAGTGGATTCCAGGTGATATCTGGAGCTGAGGTGAAATGTCCACAGTGGTCACATGAGGTGATATTTTTAGTTTTTTTAAAAAGTGGGCTGCAGGTGATTAATGGAGCTGGTCTGAAAGGTCTGAGGTTGCTGTTTGGCCACCTGAGGTGATATTTGTATTTTTCAAAAACTGGGATCAAGGTAATTTATGTATCCAGAGTAAAAGATCTGCAGTGGTCATTTAGGCCACCTGAGGTGATTTCTCTTTTTGCTAAAATTTGTTCTAGGTGATATAAATCTGGGGTAAAAGGTCTATGGAGGTCATTTAGGCCACATGAGGTGATATTTTTAGTTTTTCCCAAAATCGTGCTCCAGCTTATCTATGGAGCCTGCTTGAAAGTTTCTTCATCGTTCTTTAAGCCACCTGAGTAGAATTTTTTTATTTGGTTCAAAAATGGATTGTTGGTGAGTTAAATAGCTGGAGTGAAAGATCAATGGTGGTTGTTTAGGCCACCTAAGGTGCTTTTTTAAATTTTTGCCAAAAATGGTTTCTAGGTGATTGATGGAGCTGGTATAAAAAGTCTGAAGTGGTCATTGAGGCCACTAGAGGTGATTTTTTTTTTATGTTGCCAAAAATGTGTTTTAGATAATTTATCAAGATGAGGTAAAAGATCCACAGCACATCACCAGGCATGCTATTTTTCTTTTTGCAAAAAGTGGGTTCCAGGTAATCTATGGAGCCATAGTGAATGTGATGCAGAGGTTGTTTAGGCCACCTCAGGTGAAATTTTTATTTTTGCAAAAATTGGGTTCAAGGTGATCTATGGAAACATTGTGAAAGGTTGGAGGTGTTTGTTTTTTGGATACCTGATGTGACATTTTTACCTAAAATAGGTTCCAAGTAATTACTGATCTGGAGTAAAAGATCTGCAGTGGTCATTTACGCCACCAGAGGTGATATTTTAATTTTTACTATAAATTGGTTCCATGTTATGAAAGGAGCAGGGGTGAAAGGTCATTTATCCCATCTGAGGTAATGTTTTTTTATTTATTACCATAAATGTGTTTCACGTGATACATGGAGCTATACTCAAAGTTCCTCAGTGGTTGTTTAAGACACCTGAGGTGAAATTTATATATTTGCTGAAATGGGTTCAAGGTAATTTATGGAGTCATTGTGAAAAGTCCACAATGGCTGTTTAAGCCACCTGAGTTGAAATTTTTATTGTTTGCAAACAATGGATTCCAGGTGATATCCGGAGCTGAGGTTAAATGTCCATGATGGTCATTTAAGCCACCTGATGTTATAGTTCTTATTTTTGCCAACAATGGTTTCAATGTGATATTATGGAGTAAGAAGTCCAGTGTGGTCATTTAGGCCATCTGAGGTGATATCATTTCCTTACCAAAAATGGGGTCCACTGTGAACTTTTAAGACACAATGGAAGATATTTTAATTTTTTGCCAAAAATGGGTTCCAGGTAATCTGTGGCACTTGGGTGAATGGTATGAGGTGGTCGTTTAGGCCACCTGAGGAGAAATTCTTATTTTTGCCAAAGCTGTGTTCAAGGTGATCTATGGAAACATTGTGAAAGGTCTGAGAAGTTTGTTTTGGACACCTGATCTGACATTGTGATTTTTACAAAAATGGGTTCCAGGTAATTTTTGGATCTGTAGTAAAAGATCTGCAGTGGTCATATAGGCCACCAGAGGTAATGTTTTTATTTTTACTAAAAATTGTTTCCAGGTGATTTATGGAGCTGAGGTGAATGGTCTGCGGTAGTCATTTAGGCCACCTGGGGTGAAATTTTTATTCATTTTTTGGCCAGTAATTTGTTCCAGGTATTTTATGGCACCTGGATAAAAGGTCTGCAGTTGACCTTTAGGTCACCAGGGGTGATAGTTTCTTTTTTACCAAAAATGGGTTCCAGATTATGTATGGAGCAAGGGAAAAGGGTCATTTATGCCACTTGATGAGTTATTTTTATTTCTTGCCATAAATGGGTTTCAGGTGATCTATGGAGCCAGATTCAAAGTTCCTCAGTGGTTGTTTAGGCCACCTTAGGTGAAATTTACATATTTGCTGAAAATGGGTTGCAGGGGGTTTATGAATCTTGGGTGAAAGGTCTGAGGTTGCTGTTTGGCCACCTGAGGTGAAATTTGTATTTTTCAAAATCTGGGATCAAGGTACTTTATGTATCCAGAGTAAAAGATCTGCAGTGGTCATTTAGGCCACCTGAGGTGATTTCTCTTCTTTTTGCTAAAATTTGTTCTAGGTGATATGAATCTGGGGTAAAAGGTCTATAGAGGTCATTTAGGCCACATGAGGTGATATTTTTAGTTTTTGCCAAAAACGTGCTCCAGCTTATGTATGGAGCCTGCTTGAAAGTTTCTTAATCATTCTTTAAGCCACCTGAGTTGAATTTTTTATTTGTTTCAAAAATAGGTTTTTGGTGAGTTAGCTTTAGTGAAAGATCAATGGTGGTTGTTTAGGCCACCTAAGGTGCTTTTTTAAATTTTTGCCAAAAATGGTTTCTAGGTGATTGATGGAGCTGGTATAAAAAGTCTGAAGTGGTCATTGAGGCCACCAGAGGTGATTTTTTTTTTGATGTTGCCAAAAAATGGGTTTTAGATAATTTATCAAGATGAGGTAAAAGATCCACAGTAGATCAACAGGCATGCTTTTTTTCTTTTTGGCAGAAATGGGTTCCAGGTGATCTATGGAGCCATGATGAATGTGATGCAGTGGTTGTTTAGGCCACCTGAGGCGAATGTTTTATTTTTGCAAAAATTGGGTTCAAGGTGATCTATGGAAACATAGTGAAAGGTTGGAGGTGTTTGTTTTTTGGATACCTGATGTGACATTTTTACCTAAAATAGGTTCCAGGTAATTAATGATCTGGAGTAAAAGATCTGCAGTGGTCATTTAGGCCACCAGTGGTGATATTTTTATTTTTACTATAAATTGGTTCCATGTTATGAATGGAGCAGGGGTAATAGGTCATTTATCCCATCTGAGGTAATATTTTTTTATTTATTACCATAAATGTGTTTCACGTGATATACTCAAAGTTCCTCAGTGGTTGTTTAAGACACCTGAGGTGAAATTTATATATTTGCTGAAATGAGTTCAAGGTGATTTATGGAGTCATTGTGAAAAGTCCACAATGGTTGTTTAAGCCACCTGAGTTGAAATTTTTATTTTTGCAAACAATGGATTCCAGGTGATATCTGGAGCTGAGGTTAAATGTCCATGGTGGTCATTTAAACCACCTGAGTTGGTATATTTATTTTGGCCGAAAAAGCATTTCAGATGATTTTTGGGATTGGGGTAAAAGGTAGGCAGTGGTCATTTAGGTCACCGGAGGTTAAATGTAGGTGGTGGTCATTTAGGCCACCTGAAGTGATCATTTTATTTTTGCCAAAATTGGGTTACAGGCGATCTATGGAGTAAGTGTGAAAAGTCTGTGATGGTTGTTTAAGCCACTTGAGCTGAAATTTTTATATTTGCAAACTGTATATTCCAGGTGATATCTGGAGCTGAGGTAAAATGCCCACAGTGGTCGTTTTAGCCACGTGAGGTCATATTTTTAGTTTTTTAAAACATCGGTTGCCGGTGATTAGGATAGCTAGTGTGAAAGTTTTGAGCTTGTTGTATGTCCACCTCAGGTGATATTTGTATTTTTCCAAAACTTTGATCCAGTTAATTAATGTATCCAGAGTAAAAGATCTACAGTGGTCATTTAGGCCACCTAAGGAGATTATTGTTTTGGCTAAACTTTGTTCCAAGTGATACGAATATTGGGTAAAAGGTCTGTGGAGATCATTTAGGCCACTGGAGGTGGTAATTTTAGTTTTTGCCAAAAACATGCTCCAGCTGATCTATAAAGCCTGGTTGAAAGTTTCTTCATGGTTCTTTAAGACACTTGTGTTGACATTTTTTATTTGTTTCAAAAATGGGTTTTTGGTGAGTTAAATAGCTGGAGTGAAAGATCAAGGGTGGTCATTTATTGCACCATAGTTTTTTTTTTGCTAAAAATGGTTTCTATGTAATTGATGGAGCTGATGTAAAATGTTCAAAGTGGTCATTTAGGCCACCATTGCTGCTACTTTTATTTTTGCTGAAAATGGGTTCCAGGTGATCTATGTAGTGAATGTGATGCAGTGGTCATTTAGGTCAGCTGGGTTGATATCTTAGTGTTGCACAAAATGGGTTCCAGGTGACTTATGGAATAGGGGTGAAAGATCTGTGGTTTACATTTACACTACCTGATGTCATATATTTATTTTTGGGAAAAATGTGTTTCAGGTGATTTATGGGGTAAAACATAGGCAGTGGTCATTTAGGCCACCTGAGGTCATATTTTTAGTTTTGCCACAAATGGGTTCCAGGTGATATATGGAGTCATTGTGAAAGGTTACAATTTTTGTATAAGCCAGCTGAGGTGAGATTTTTATTTTTGCATAAAATCAGTTCCAGTTGATATGTATAGTTGGGGTGAAAGGTCCATGGCAGCCATTTAAGACACCTGAGGTGATATTTTCAGATTTTGAAAAAGTGGGTTGTAAGTGACTAATGGAGCTGGTGTAAAAGGTCTGAGGTTGTCATTTAGGCCACCTGAGGTGATATTTGTATTTTTTGCCAAAAACGGGTTCCAGGTAATTTATGGATCCAGATTAAAGATCTGCAGTGGCCATTTAGGCCAGGAGAAGTAATATTTTTATTTTTACCAGAAATTAGTTCCAGGTGATTTATGGAGTCAGTGTGAAAGGTCTGCAAGGATGATATTTTCTTTTTGTCAAAAATGGGTTCTGGGAGATTTATGGAGCTGGGGTGAAAGGTCTACAGTGGACTTTTATGCTACCTGATGTGTTATATGTATTTTTGCCAAAAAATGCATTTCAGGTGATTTAAGTGACTGAAGTAAAAGGTAGGCAGTGATCATATAGGTCACCTGAGGTTAAAGGTAAGTGGTGGTCATTTAGGCCACCTGATGTGAAATTGTTATTTTTGGAAAAAATGGATTCCAGGTGTTTTTGGAAGCTGAAGTGAAATGTCCACGGTAGGCATTTATGCCACCTGAAGTGATATTTTTAGGTTTTGAAAAAGTGGGTTGCAGGTGTTTAATGGAGCTGGTGTGAAAGATCCAGAGTAAAAGATCTGCAGTGGTCATTTAGGCCACCTGAGGTGATTTTTCGTTTTGCTAAAATTTGTTCCAGGTGATATTATCTGTGGAGGTCATTTAGGCCACATGAGGTATTATTTTTAGTTTCTGCCATAATCGTACTCCATGTGATCTATGAAGTCTGGTCGAAAGGTTCTTCATGGTTCTTTAAGCCACCTGAGGTGGTATTTTTATTTTTCTCAAAAAAAATTTTTGTGAGTTAAATAGCTGGAGGGAAAAATCAAAGGTGGTCATTTAGGCCACCTGAGATGATATTTTTTTATTTTACCAAAAATGGTTTTTAGGTGTTTGATGGAGCTGGTGTAAAAAATCCAAAGTGGTCATTGATGCTATCAGAGGTGATATTTTTCGGTTGTTGCCAAAAATGGGTTTTCAGAGATTAATGCTGGTGAGGTAAAAGATCCACAGTACAGCGTTAGGCCATCAGAGGTGCTATTTTTATTTTTGAAAAAAATGGGTTCCATGTTACCTATGGAGTCATTGTGAAAGGTTCGCAGTGGTTGTTTAAGCCAGCTGAGTTGAAAATTTTATTTTTGCAAAAAATCGGTTGCTGATGATATCTGTAATTGGGGTGAAAGGTCCATGGCAGTCATTTAAGATACCTTGGGTGATATTTTTACTTTTTGAAAAAGTGGATTGCACATGATTATTTGAGCTGGTGTGAGAGGTCGGAGGTTGTAGTTTAGGCCACCTAAGGTGATATTTGTATTTTTGCCAAAAATGGGTTCCTGGTGATCTATGGAGCCTGGTGGAATGGTACACAGTGGTCATTTAGGACACCTAAGGTGAAATTTATATATTTGCCAAAAATGGGTTCCATGTGATTATGGTACTGGGGTTAAAGGTCTGCAGGGGACATTTACACTACCTGATGTGAGATCTTTATTTTTGCCAAAATTGGGTTTCAAGCGATTTATGGGACAGAGGTAAAATGTAGTCAGTGGTCATTTAGACCACCTGAGCTGATATATTATTTTTGCCAAAAATGGTAATTGTGAAAAGTCTGCGATGGTTGTTTAAGCCACCTGAGGTGAAATTTTTATTTTTACAAAAAATGGATTCCAGGGCCTAGATATTCAAAAGGGTTGCGCCATGCGCAATATGGTTGTGCCTGCACAAGTTTGAACTTGCTCCATTCTGTGACATTCAGGAGGAGGCAGTTGCACCACAGAAAACATGCTGAGCAACAGCGCAATGCAAATGAATGCATGCTGAACTGGAGGGGGAGGAACCATGCATAAACTGCACAGCCCAATATTCAGCAGAGCTGTGCAGAGTTGTACAGGCACAACCCCCAACCTGCGCCTGCACAACTTTGAGCCAAAAAAAAAGGCTTAAGTCGAGGGCCACCCACAGGTGAGCTACTGCATTGCAGGGTGCAACACAGCAGCTGAAAGCTGTGGCTGGCCCCTAACCCAGTTCCTGTGCCCCCCTCAGCAGCCCAATCATGGGCAGACAACTGTAAATCCCCCCCACCACCCCCCACTGTCCCGATCGCGGGCATAGTTCAATCCCCCCACACGCCCGATCGCGCAGGCAAATGTGGCTCCCCAACGTATCCCTGGTGGTACAGTGGACCGAAAAGCCGATCGCGGGCAGTTGTTGTGTAATAAACCCCCGCCCGATCATCCCTGGTGGTCCAATGGACCGAAAATCCCGATCACGGGCAGTAGTTGTGTAATAAACCCCTCCCAAATTCATCCCTGGTGGTCCAGTGGCACATCCCAATCAAGGGATGTAAATGTTGAACAACCCCCGAAATAGCCCTGTGGCTAGTGTCCCCACCCCACCCACCCACGAAGCCCCACCACCCCACTCCCCGCAGCCGGGCGGGCAGCAGCAGCATCCCACCCGCCTGCCACCCCGCCACTTCACGACTGACTGCCCGGTAGGGCTGCATGCCCATTGGCAGAGCAAGAGCTAGAGCATGTAGTTTACATCAAGATGATGACAGTCCAGATTTGTGAATGAATGAATGTATTCATTCACAAAACTGGAATGTCTTGTACGGTATGGGCTGCACGAAAAAAAAATCACCTCAGGTGGCCTAAACAACCACTGCTGATCTTTCACTCCAGCTATTTAACTCAACAAAAACCCATTTTTGAAAAAAATAAAAATGTCACCTCAGGTGGCTTAAAGAGCCACAAAGAAACCTTCAACCAGGCTCCAGAGATCACCTGGAGCACATTTATGGCAACAACTAAGAATATCACCTTGTCTGGCCTAAATGTGACCTCCACAGACATTTTACCCCAGGTTCATATCACCTGGAGCAAATTTTAGCAAAATCCCCTCAGGTGGCCTAAATGACCACTGCAGATCATTTAGTCTGGATACATTGATTGCCTGGATCCCAGTTTGGGGAAAAATACAAATATCACCTAAGGTGGCCAAACAACAACCTCAGACCTCTCACACCATTTATCACCTGCATCCCACCTTTAAAAAAACTAAAAATATCAGCTTATGTGGCTTACACGGCCACTGTGGACATTTTACCTCAGCTCCAGACAGCACCCGGAATCCACTGTTTGCAAAACTAAAAATTTCACTTCAGGTGGCTTAAACAACCATTGCAGACATTTCACAATTACTCCATAGATTACCTGGAACCCATTTTTGGCAAAAAATAAAATTATCACTTCAGGTGGCCTAAATGACCACCACCTACCTTTAACCTCAGGTGACCTAAATGACCACTGCCTACCTTTTACCCCAATCCCATAAATCACCTGAAATGCATTTTTGGCAAAAATAAATATATCACCTAAGGTGGCTTAAACGACAACCTCAGACTTTTCACCCCAGCCTCATAAATCACCTGCAACCCATTTTCAGCAAATATTTAAATTTCACTTCAGGTGGCCTAAACAACTACTGAGGAACTTTGAATCTGGCTCCATAGATCACCTGAAACCCATTTATGGCAACAAATGAAAATATTACCTCAGGTGGCGTAAAGGACCTTTTACCCTTCCTCCATACACAATCTGGAACCCATTTTTGGAATAAATGAAAATATCACCCCTGGTGGCCTAATGGTCCACGGCAGACCTTTTATCCAGGCACCATAAATCACCTGGATCCAATTTCTGGCAAATAATGAATAGAAATGTCATCCCAGGTGGCCTAAATGACTATCACAGACCTTTCACCTCAGCTTCATAAATCACCTAGAACCAAATTTTTAGTAAAAATAAAAACATTACTTCTGGTGACCTAAATGACGACTGCAGATCTTTTATTCCAGATCCATAAATTACCTGAACCCATTTTTGGTAAAATTAAAAATGTCACATCAGGTGTCCAAAACAAACTATTCAGACCTTTCACAATGTTTCCATAAATCACCCTGAACCCAGTTTTTGCAAAATTAAAAATTACACCTCAGGAGGTCTAAACAACCACCTCGTACCATTCACTCTAGCTCCACAGATTACATGGAATCCATTTTTGGCAAAAAATGAAAATGTTACCTCTTGTGACTTAAAGGTTCACTGTGGACCTTTTAACTCAGTGCAAGAAATCAACTGGAACCTATTTTTGGTAAAAAGAAAAAGTGATATTACCTCAGGTGGCTGAAATGACCACACTGGAGGATCTTACTGGAGAGCAGGTGCTGATCTTGACTGTGACAAGTGACCATGGCTCAGGGGATGCAGAGGAAAAACCTGTCCTGCCGGATATGGGACAGGTCAGTGACACTATTGGTTTGGGAACAGTGGGGGTTAGCACCATGCCTGACATTTAGGCCAGCTGAGTTCATAATTTTTTTTGTCAAAAATGGGTTACAGGTGATTTATGGAGCCTCGGTAAAAGGTCTAAGGAGCTCATTTTTGCCACATGATGTGATGTTTTTCCTTTTTCCAAAAATTGGTTCTAGGTGATTTATGGAGCTGGGAACAAATGTCCACAGTGGTTATTTAGGTGACCTGATGTGATATTTATACTTTTGAAAAAAACACTGGGTTCCAGGTGATCTGTGGAGTCATTATAAAAGATAACTAATGGTTGATTAGGCCACCTGAGGTGAAAGTTTAATTTTTGCCAAAAAATGGTTCCAGATGATTTATGGAGCTGGAGTCAAATGTCCGCGGTGGTGGTTCAGGCCACCAGAGGAGTTATTTTTATTTTGACTTTCACACCAGCTCTATTAATCACCAGCAACACATTTTTGCTAAAAATTAAAAGTATTTCCTCAGGTGACCTAAATGACCTCTTTGGACCATTTTCACAGGCTCCATTAATCACCTGGAACCCATTTTTTAGCAAAAATAAAAATATCACCTAAGGTGGCATAAATGACCACTACAGACCTTTCACTCCAACTTCATATATCACTTCGAACTCAGTTTTGAAGCTGGGATAAAAGGCAGGCAGTGGTGTTTTAGGCAACCTAAGTGACATTTTTATTTTTTGCAAGCATGGGTTCCTGAAAATTTGTGGAGTGGGGGTGAAAGGTCACTGGTGGTCATTTAGACCACCTGAGGTAATATTTTTATTTTTGCCAAAAATGGGTTCCAGGTGTTTAAT
The DNA here is from genome assembly GCA_016271365.2 of Neoceratodus forsteri. NCBI lineage: Eukaryota > Metazoa > Chordata > Ceratodontiformes > Ceratodontidae > Neoceratodus > Neoceratodus forsteri. Next base: position 833,174,480 of record CM028137.1, read on the forward strand.
AGAGCCCAGGTAGAAGGTGGGCAGTGGTCACTTTGGCCACATGAGGGATATGTTAAATCTTAGCAACAATGGATATATATGATTTATAGCCAGGGTAGATTGTAGGAGGTGATCATTTAGGTCACCTGAGGTGAATTTTTTGGCCATAAATGGGTTTCAGTTGATTAATGCAGATGTCAACAATCTGTGGTGGCCATTTAGGCCAACTGATGTGATATTTTAATTTTTGCCAAAACTCTGTTCCTGGTGGTTCACAGAGCCAGGGTAAATGGTCCACTGTGGACATTTAGGCCATCTGGGTAATACTTTTATTTTTGTAGAAAAATGGGTGCTATGTAATTCATGGAGCCAGAATGAATGTTCCAGCAGCAGCTGCAAAATTCCTCTGGTGGCCTAAAGGACAACTATGGAAATTTTACCTGGCTCTATAAATCACCTGGAACCCATTTTAGCAAATATGAAAATATCAATTCAAGAGGCCTAAAGGGCCACAGTGGATGTTTTACGCTGTCTCCATAAATCTCCCAGATCCTTTTTGACAAAAATAAAAATATCACTTCAGGTGTCATAAATGACCAGCACAGCCCTCTTTCCAGGGCTCCATCAATCTCCTGGAAACAATTTCTGGCAACAATAAAAATAACTCCTCAGGTGGCCTAAACCACCACCGCAGACATTTTATCCCAGCTCCATAAATCATCTGGAACCCTTTTTGGCAAAAATAAAACTTTCACCTCAGGTGGCTTAAACAACCATTGCTGACCATATATAATGACTCCACAGATCACCTGGAACCCTGTTTTTTTTATCAAAAATATAAACATCACCTCAGATGGCCTACATTACCACCACTTTCCTTTTATCCTACATCTATAAAAAAGGTTGGCAGTGGTAATTTAGGCCACCTGGGGTGATATTTTTATTTTTGCCAAAAATGGTTCCATGTGATCTGTGGAGTCATTGTGAAAGGTCAGCAGTGGTTGTTCAAGCCAGCTGAGGTGAAATTTTAATTTTTGCAAAAAATCAGTTCTAGTTGATATCTGGAGTTGGGGTGAAAGGTCCATGGCAGCCATTTAAGACACCAAATGTGTTATTTTTAGTTTTTCAAAAAGTGGCTTGTAAGTGACTAATGGAACTGGTGTAAAAGGTTTGAGGTTGTCGTTTAGGCCACCTGAAGTGATATTTGTATTTTTGCCAAAAATGGGTTCCCGGTAATTTATTGATCCAGAGTAAAAGATCTGCAGTGGTCATTTAGTCCAGGAGACATGATATTTTTATTTTTAATAGAAATTGGTTCCAGGTGATTTGTGGAGCCAGGGTGAAAGGTCTGCAGAGGACCTTTAGGGAACCAGGGATGATGTTTTCATATTTGGCAAAAATGGGTTCCAGGTGATCTATGCAGACAGGGTGAATGGTACATCGTGGTCATTTTAAGCCACCTGTGGTGATATTTTTTTAATAATGGGTTCCAGGTAATTTATGTACCTGGGGTAAAATGTCGGTGGATGTCATTTAGGCCACCTGTGGTGATATTTTTAGTTTTTGCCAAAACAGGTGGGGTGAAATATCCTCAGTGCCCATTTGGTCTCCTTATGTTATATTTTTTTTTTGCCAAAAATGGGTTCCAGGTGCTTAATGGAACGTTTGTCAAAGGTCTGTGGTGGTCATATAGGCCACCTGAGATAATATTTTTATTTTAACCATGTGCTTCCAGCTGAGTTATGAAGCAGGGGTAAAGGGACTGCAGTGGCCATTTAGGCCACCAGAGGTAATATTTTTATTTTTTGCCACAAATGGGTTCCAGGTGCTCTATGGAGTCATTGTGAAAGGTTGAAGTGGTTGTTTAAGCTGGCTGTGGTGAAATTTTAATTTTTGCATAAAATCGGTTCCTGCTGATATCAATAGTTGGGGTGAAAGGTCCATGGCAGGCAGTCTGAGGTTGTCATTTAGGCCACCTGAGATGATTTTTTTTATTTTTGCCAAGACTGTGTCAATTGATCTATGGAAACATTGTGAAAGGTCTGAGAAGTTTGTTTTGGACTCCTGATGTGACATTTTTATTTTTACCAAAAATGGGTTCTAGGTAATTTATGGATCTGGAGTAAAAGATCTGCAGTGGTCATTTAGGCCACCAGAGGTAATGTTTTTATTATTACTAAAAATGGTCCCAGGTGATTTACTGAGCCAAGGTGAAAGGTCTGTGGTAGTCATTTAGGCCACCTGGGATAATAATTCTTCTCATTTTTGCCAGAAATCGGTTCCAGGTGATTTATGGCACCTGGATAAAAGGTCTGCAGTGGACCTTTAGGCCACCAAGGGTGATATTTTCATTTTTGCCAAAAAAGGCTCCAGGTGATCTATGGAGCCAGGATGAATGGTATGCAGTGGTCATTTAGGCCACCTAGGGTAATATTTTTTATTTTCACCAAAAATGGTTATCTATGGAGCAAGGGTAAAAGTCCTTGATGCCACCTGAGGTGATATCCCACATTTTCCAGCACCCTCCCCAGATGACAAAATGCCCCATTGATGTCCCACACTCTCACTAAACAACTGAGACAGAGAGACAATCCATGGCAGATCGCGTGGAGTCGGGCAGGCCTGTGGATAGACAGGCCTATAATGCTTCTCGTAACAAATGCACCTGGGCCATACAGCAAGCAAAAGCCAAACACTACTAAACCGCCCCTGGCATCCTCCTGGGCTCCGCACATGCAATATGGGACAATATTAAGGAGCTCAGTGGAAAAACCTGCTCCCCCATCCAAGATAGCGGTCAATGGCAGTACCACTGCTGACCCCCTCATATTGCTGAATAAACTCAAAATGACTTTCTCAGATCTCAGCTCTGTCCTACCTACCCACTTCTTTGACACGATTATTCTTTCAATCCCTCCCAGCCTGGAGTGCACCCATTTTTCTTCCACACCACATCCCCCCATATAGCCAAACCTCTCCTACTAAAACCCTCTCCAGCCACAATCCCAAATGCAACCCAGTCGACTCCAGGATTTTCTGGCTATCCCTGGATGTCATGCTAGCCCCTCTTACTAACCTGCTAAATCAGTCCCTTTGTCTTGGCCAGTTCCCAAGTGCCTGAAAATCAGCTGAAATCACCCCAATTCATAAGAATGGAGAATGCACATTACCAAATAACTACAGGCTAATCTCCATCCTCTCCCCTCTCTCTAAAGCCCTGGGAAATATAGTCTCCACCTAACTCTTGGAATACCTCACCAAATACAACATACTGTGTCCAGAGCAGCATGGCTTCCACCCTGGACACAGCAATATGTCAGCTCTACTGGAGTTCTCACAACATATACACTCTGCACTTGACTCGGGTGAAGTTACTGGGGCAGTGTTCATAGACATGTTTAATGCCTTTGACACTGTGTGTCACCCCCTCCTGCTTGACTCCGTCCATAATTTGGACTTCTGATCTGACTCCCTTGCCTGATTCTCTAGTTATCTAGATGACAGATCCCAATGCATCAAGATAAATGGTACCCTATCAACTGCACTACCTCTTCACTCTGGTGTCCCCAAGGGGTCCATCCTGAGCCCTACTCTGTTCAGTTTCTTTCTCAATGCTCTTACCAGTACCTGCTCAGGAAAAATGCTCTTAAATGCTGATGATGCGGTGCTTGTCACCTCCCATCCTGACCCTTCCACCCTCCAGGACTCCCTTCAGATCATTTTCAGTCAAGCTGAAAAATGGTTCCATGATCACCGCCTGGTCCTGAACCTCAAAGAAACTAAATCCATGCTGTTTGCCCACCATCAGAGCACCAGCAGTAATGCCCCCTACACATCCTTCCCAGCACCAAACACCCCATTTAGTAAGTTACAGCATACAGATACCTGGGCATCACTTTTGACTCAGCACTCACTTTTCACACCCACCTCAAAGCCCTGTCCACTGCAGTAAACACCTGGAGTGGTCTCCTATACCACCACAGAGACTGTCTCCCTCAGGCCGCCCTCTGTCTGGCTATCACCTCCTCTATCCTGTCCTTGGTTGATTATGGGCTTCCAATCTATGCTACAGTTGACAACACCACCCTCTCTAATGCCCAGACCTCAATAAACAATGCCTGTAGGCTCCTGACAGGTGCCCATAGCAGAACTCACACATGCTAACTCTACTCCTCAAATGTACTGTCCTTTGAGGAGTGCCTGCACTACCACACCTGTATACAGGCAAAAAAAATACTTCTTGGGCTCTTCCCTTTTGGGGTTACTGCATCCCTAAAACCAGCATCCCGGATGGTTGCCACCTAAAGTTCAGCCAAGGCCACCTTCCAAGTTCTGAGAGCTAGGCCCTCACTTGCCCAATGGTCCTTCTATTAAAGAGTATCCTCCTGGTTTAACCTTCTCTCCCTTCATATCAACAGCATCCCCAAAATAGGCCCCTATAAAACTGCCCTCTGGAAACACCTCATGGACACGCGGATCTGTAGGTGCCCCTAACTATCCTAGAGATTGCACTCTTTCTGGCTCTCTCTGTCTGACAATGTCTTCTCAGACTGCCTCCCCCCAAGGCCATGATTCTGACCCTCCCAAGGTACCTGCTCCATAGATACACTAGAGCAGGCCTATTATACAGTCTTCAGAATGTTTGGTCGAATCTGTAATTAATTGCAAATCTATTTTCTTCATGTAATATCTAGAACTGCTGTGTATATTACCTCTGCTGTACCACACTTGCATTGTCCTCTTTGTCTTTCACTGTCATGTGTTGTCCCCCCAACGAGGTGCCTTTTGTAAATGAGTCTCTGACTCAAAGGTTGTAAATCCATTTTATAAAATAAATAAATAAAATTTTCATTTGTTGCCATAAATGGATTTCAGGTAATCTATGGAGCCAGATTCAAAGTTCCTCTGTGGTTGTTTAGGCCACCTGAGGTGAAATTTATATATTTGCTGAAAATGGGTTGCAGGTGATTTATGATGCTGGGATGAAAGGTCTGAAGTTGTCGTTTAGGCCACCTGAGGTGATATATTTATTTATGTCAAAAATGAATATCAGGTGATTTATGGGATTGGGGTAAAAGGTAGGTAGTGTTAATTTAGGTCACCTGAGGATATAGGTGGTCATTTAGGCCACCTAAAGTGATAATTTTATTTTTGCCAAAAATTGGTTCCAGGTGATCTATGGAGTAATTGTAAATAGTCCGTGATGGTTGTTTAAACCATCTGAAGAGAAATTTTAATTTTTGCAAACAGTGGATTCCAGGTGATATGTGGAGCTGAGGTGAAATGTCCACAGTGGTCGTTTAAGCCACATGAGGCGATATTTTTAGTTTTTTAAAAAGTAGGGTGCAAGTGATTAATGGAGCTGGTGTGAAAGGTCTGGGGTTGTTCTTTGGCCACCTGAGATAATATTTGTATTTTACTTAAAACTGGGATCCAGGTAATTAATGTATCCAGAGTAAAAGATCTGCAGTTATCATTTAGGCCACCTAAGGTGATTTTTCTTTTGCTAAAATTTGTTCCAGGTGATATGAATCTGGGTTAAAGGCCTGTGGATGTCATTTAGGCCACTTGAGGTGATATTTTAGTTTTGTGAAAAACATGCTCCAGCTGATCTATGGAGGCTGGTTGAAATTTCTTCATGGTTCTTTAAGCCACCTGAGTTGAATTTTTTATTTGTTTCAAAAATAGGTTTTTGGTGAGTTAAATAGTTGGAGTGAAAGATCAACGGTGGTCATTTATTCCACCTGAAGTGTTTTTTTACTTTTGCTAAAAATGTTTTCTAGGTGATTGATGGAGCTGGTGTAAAATGTCCAAACTGGTCTTCGAGGTGACCAGGGTTGCTATATTTATTTTGCAAAAAGTGGGTTCCGTGTGATTGATGGAGCTGGTATAAAAGTCCAAAGTGGTCATTGAGGCCACCAGAGGTGATATATTTTTGTTGTTACCAAAAATGGGTTTTAGGTGATTTATGGAGGTAAGGTAAAAGATCCACAGTAGAGCTTTAGACCACCAGGGGTGCTATTTTTATTTTTGCAAAAAATGGGTTCCAGGTGATTTATGAAGTCAAGGAGAATATGATGCAGTGGTCGTTTAGGTCACCTGGGGTGAAATTTTTATTTTAGCAAAACATGGGTTCCATGTGATTTATGGAGCAGGGGGGAAAGATCCATTTTTTACATTTATACTACCTGATGTGATGTTTGTATTTTTGCCAAAAATGGGTTTCATTTGATTTATGGGGTTCAGGTAAAAGGTAGGCAGTAGTCAATTAGGCCAACTTAGGTGATATTTTTATTTTGCCAGAAATGGGTTCTAGGTGATCTATGGAGTCATTGTGAAAGGTCTGCAGCAGTTGTTTATGCCAGCTGAGGTGAAATTTTTATTTTTGCAAAAAATCAGTTCAAGGTGATATCTGGAGTTTGGGTTAGAGGTCTATGGCAGCCTTGTAAGACTCCTGAGGTGATATTTAAGGACTAATAATAATAAAACCATTGCTATACAGGACTTCAAAAATGACTTCGATATACCTGCTAAAATGCATAGTTCAGAATTTAAAGAAGCACAAAAAAAGATGTTTCACAAACCACATTTTTTTCACAGGTGGGAAACGGTGATGGATCTAAAGGTCCTGTGTTTAAAGTCATAAATGTATTGTTACACCGAGTATGTACTAATGTACATATTGGGGAAGTAGTAGAGCAACTTATGGTACCCCAACCTTTTAGAAAACAACTGTTAGGTATAGCTCATGACATTTCCATGGCTGGACATTTGGGAATGGACCATACAATAAGTCACGTTCTTTATAGGTTCTTCTGGCCCAGCATACATGACCAGGTTACGGAGTACTGTAAAACCTGTGAAGCATGCCAGAAGCTAGCCAAACTGGGGCATCAAGATTAGGTTCCTTTGCTACCCTTACCATTGGTAACCACACCTTTTGAAAGGAAAGCAATGGACATAGTAGGACCTTTGTTCAAATGTTCAAGGGGTAATAGACTCATTTTACTAGTTGTAGACTATGCTACGAAATACACTGAGGCCATACCATTAAGAACTGTTACAGCCCAGAGAATAACAGATGAATTAGTGAAGATTTTCAGTCAGGTGTTAATACCAAGAGAAATCTTCCAATTTTTCTTCAGCACTGCTCCAATGTTTATACCAGGCTTTGAGAATATATGCTCTGTTTACTACACCCTACCATCCCCAGACTGATGGACTGGTAGAGCACTTTAATCAGACCGTGAAGCAGATGTTAAAGAAATTCATGGTAGATGAAGGGAATAAATGGGACACCTACTTTACTTACATTATGTTTGCCTACAGAGAAGTCCCACAAGCGTCTACAGCTTTTTCCCCTTTTGAATTGCTATTTGGACATAACCCAAGAGGACCACTAAATATTATCAGAGAAGAGTGGTAAGACAATTAACAAAATAAACCCTTCCCTTGGAATATCGGCAAAACTTACACCAACATTTAATCTCTTATGTTCAGAAGGCTCATAGTAGATTAAACAACAGCAAATAAAACAAAAAGAATACTATGATAAAGGTACGGGACATAAAGAGTTTAATGAAAGGAACAAGTATTTGCTACTATTAAAATCTTCAGAGCACAAATTGCTGATGAAATGGCAATGCCCTTATGCTGTCACTCAAAGAACTGGTCCTGTAACCTTCGAAATAGCAGTACCAGATAAGAAGGGTAAGAAATGCATATATCATGCGTATTTATTGAAAGTCTAGGTAGAGAGACCAACCTTTTGGTCCAGTTATGTTCTCCTCAAGTCTAATAATGAATCAGACATAGCATACCAATGTTTGGAAGGTATAGGGAAGATGACATATCTGCTGATTTACCCTGATCTTACAGAAATCCAGAAATCTGACATAGAGAAGGTGTTGTCTAACTTCAAGGACATGTTTACGGGTACTCCTGGTAGGATTAAAAATGTTAGTCACCACATCACGGTAACAGAGAAAAAACCTCTTAGTCAGAAGTCCTATAGACTTCCTGAAAGGGTAAGACAAGATGTAACCTGAAATCCAATTTTGGCAAGAAATAAAAATATCAGTTCAGGTGGCATAAATGACCATTTCAGCCCCTTAACATCTGCTCCATAACTCACCTGGAACCACATTTTGGTAAACATAAAAATATCACCTCAGGTAGCCTATATCACCACCACAGACCTTTTCCAAAGGTTCCATTAAGCACCTGGATTCCATTTGTGCAAAAATAAAAATTTCAACTCAGATGGCTTAAAGAACCATAATTGACTTTTCACAATGAATTCCAATAGATCACCTGGAACCTATTTCTGGCAAAAATAAAAATATCACTTCAGGTGGCCTAAATGACCATGGTCTACCTTTTATCCAAACCCCATAAATCACGTGAAACCCATTTTTGGCAAAAATACATCCATCACATCAGGTAGCATAAATGTAAAAAACAGGTCTTACACCCCTGCTCCATAAACCACCTGGAACCCATTTTTTGAAAAAATAAAAATAGCACCCCTGTGGCCTAAACCTCAAATGTGGATCTTTTACCTCACCTCCACAAATCACCTAAAACTCATTTTTGGCAACAACAAAAACATAACACCTCTGGTGGCCTCAGTGACCACTTTGGACTATCTACACTAGCTCGAGCAATCATTTAGAAACCATTTTTGGCAAATACAGAAAAAAAATCACCTCAGGTGGCCTAAACAACCACCGCTGATCTTTCACTCCAGCTATTTAACTCATCAAAAACTCATTTTAGAAAAAAATAAAAATGTCACCTCAGGTGGCTTAAAGAGCCACAAAAAAAATCTTCAACCAGGCTCCAGAGATCACCTGCAGCACATTTATGGCAACAACTAAGAATATCACCTTGTCTGGCCTAAATGTGACCTCCACAGACATTTTACTCCAGGTTCATATCACCCGGAATAAATTTTAGCAAAACCTCCTCAGGTGGCCTAAACGACCACTGCAGATCATTTACTCTGGATACATTGATTGCCTGGATCCCAGTTTTGGGAAAAATACAAATATCACCTCAGGTGGCCAAACAACAACCTCAGACCTCTCACACCAGCTCCATTTATCACCTGCATCCCACCTTTAAAAAAACTAAAAATATCAGCTTATGTGGCTTAAATGGCCACTGTGGACATTTTAGCTCAGCTCTAGATATCACCTGGAATCCACTGTTTGAAAAACTAAAATTTCACTTCAGGTGGCTTAGACAACCATTAGGACATTTCTACAATTACTCCATAGATTACCTGGAACCCATTTTGGCAAAATAAAAATTATAACTTCAGGTGGCCTAAATGAGCACCACCTACCTTTAACCTCAGGTGACCTAAATGACCACTTCCTACCTTTTACCCCAATCCCATAAATCACCTGAAATGCATTTTTGGCAAAAATAAATATATCACCTCAGGTGGCTTAAACGACAGCCTCAGACTTTTCACCCCAGCTTCATAAATCACCTGCAACCCATTTTCAGCAAATATATAAATTTCTACCAGGTGGCCTAAACAACTACTGAGGAACTTTGAATCTGGCTCATAGATCACCTGAAACCCATTTATGGCAACAAATGAAAATATCACCTCAGGTGGCATAAAGGACCTTTACCCTTCCTCCATACATAACCTGGAACCCATTTTGGAATAAAATGAAAATATCACCCCTGGTGGCCTAAAGGTCCACTGCAGACTTTTATCCAGGCGCTATAAATCACCTGGATCCAATTTCTAGCAAATAATGAATAGAAATGTCACCCCAGGTGGCCTAAATGACTATCACAGACCTTTCTCCTCAACTTCATAAATCACCTGGAACCAATTTTAGTGAAAATAAAACCATTACCTCTGGTGGCCTAAATGACCACTGTGATCTTTTGCTCTAGATCCATAAATTACCTGGAACCCAGTTTTGGTAAAAATAAAAATGTCACATCAGGTGTCCAAAACAATCTCCTCAGACCTTTGACAATGTTTCCATACATCATCTTGCACACGGTTTTGGCAAAAATAAAAATATCACCTCAGGTAGCCTATATCACCACCACAGACCTTTTACAAAGGTTCCATTAAGCACCTGGATTCCATTTGTGCAAAAATAAAAATTTCAACTCAGATGGCTTAAAGAACCATAATTGACTTTTCACAATGAATTCCATAGATCACCTGGAACCTATTTCTGGCAAAATTAAAAATATCACTTCAGGTGGCCTAAATGACCATGGTCTACCTTTATCCAAACCCCATAAATCACGTGAAACCCATTTTTGGCAAAAATACATCCATCACATCAGGTAGCATAAATGTAAAAAACAGGTCTTACACCCCTGCTCCATAAACCACCTGGAACCCATTTTTGAAAAATAAAAATTGCACCCCTGGTGGCCTAAACCTCAAATGTGGATCTTTTACCTCACCTCCACAAATCACCTAAAACTCATTTTTGGCAACAACAAAAACATAACACCTCTGGTGGCCTCAGTGACCACTTTGGACTATCTACACTAGCTCGAGCAATCATTTAGAAACCATTTTTGGCAAATACAGAAAAAAAATCACCCCAGGTGGCCTAAACAACCACCGCTGATCTTTCACTCCAGCTATTTAACTCATCAAAAACTCATTTTAGAAAAAAATAAAAATGTCACCTCAGGTGGCTTAAAGAGCCACAAAAAAATCTTCAACCAGGCTCCAGAGATCACCTGCAGCACATTTATGGCAACAACTAAGAATATCACCTTGTCTGGCCTAAATGTGACCTCCACAGACATTTTACTCCAGGTTCATATCACCCGGAATAAATTTTAGCAAAACCTCCTCAGGTGGCCTAAACGACCACTGCAGATCATTTACTCTGGATACATTGATTGCCTGGATCCCAGTTTTGGGAAAAAATACAAATATCACCTCAGGTGGCCAAACAACAACCTCAGACCTCTCACACCAGCTCCATTTATCACCTGCATCCCACCTTTAAAAAAAACTAAAAATATCAGCTTATGTGGCTTAAATGGCCACTGTGGACATTTTAGCTCAGCTCTAGATATCACCTGGAATCCACTGTTTGAAAAACTAAAAATTTCACTTCAGGTGGCTTAGACAACCATTGCGGACATTTCACAATTACTCCATAGATTACCTGGAACCCATTTTTTGGCAAAAATAAAATTATAACTTCAGGTGGCCTAAATGAGCACCACCTACCTTTAACCTCAGGTGACCTAAGTGACCACTTCCTACCTTTTACCCCAATCCCATAAATCACCTGAAATGCATTTTTGGCAAAAATAAATATATCACCTCAGGTGGCTTAAACGACAACCTCAGACTTTTCACCCCAGCCTCATAAATCACCTGCAACCCATTTTCTGCAAATATATAAATTTCACTTCAGGTGGCCTAAACAACTACTGAGGAACTTTGAATCTGGCTCCATAGATCACCTGAAACCCATTTATGGCAACAAATGAAAATATCACCTCAGGTGGCATAAAGGACCTTTTACCCTTCCTCCATACATAACCTGGAACCCATTTTTGGAATAAATGAAAATATCACCCCTGGTGGCCTAAAGGTCCACTGCAGACTTTTTATCCAGGCGCTATAAATCACCTGGATCCAATTTCTGGCAAATAATGAATAGAAATGTCACCCCAGGTGGCCTAAATGACTATCACAGACCTTTCTCCTCAACTTCATAAATCACCTGGAACCAATTTTTAGTGAAAATAAAACCATTACCTCTGGTGGCCTAAATGACCACTGTGATCTTTTGCTCTAGATCCATAAATTACCTGGAACCCAGTTTTGGTAAAAATAAAAATGTCACATCAGGTGTCCAAAACAATCTCCTCAGACCTTTGACAATGTTTCCATACATCATCTTGCACACGGTTTGGCAAAAAATAAAAATATCACCTCAGGTAGCCTATATCACCACTTAGACCTTTACAAAGGTTCCATTAAACACCTGGACTCCATTTGTGCAAAAATAAAAATTTCAACTCAGATGGCTTAAAGAACCATAATTGACTTTTCACAATGAATCCATAGATCACCTGGAACCTATTTCTGGAAAAATAAAACATCACTTCAGGTGGCCTAAATGACCATGGTCTACCTTTTATCCAAACCCCATAAATCACGTGAAACCCATTTTTGGCAAAATACATCCATCATCAGGTAGCATAAATGTAAAAAAACAGGTCTTACACCCTGCTCCATAAAACACCTGAAACCCATTTTGAAAAAAAAATAAAATAGCACCCCTGGTGGCCTAAACCTCAACAATGGATCTTTACTCACACTCCACAAATCACCTAAAACTCATTTTAGCAACAACAAAAACATAACACCTCTTGGTGGCCTCAGTGACCACTTTGGACTATCTACACCAGTCGAGCAATCATTTAGAAACCATTTTGGCAATATAAAAAATCACCTAGGTGGCCTAAACAACCACCGCTTGATCTTTCACTCCAGCTATTTAACTCAACAAAACTCATTTTAGAAAAATAAAAATGTCACCTCAGGTGGCTTAAAGAGCCACAACAAAACTTCAACCAGGCTCCAGAGATCGCCTGGCACATTTATGGCAACAACTAAGAATATCACCTTTGTCTGGCCTAAATGTGACCTCCATAGACATTTTACTCCAGGTTCATATCACCTGGAGCAAATTTTAGCAAAACCTCCTCAGGTGGCCTAAACGACCACTGCAGATCATTTACTCTGGATACACTGATTGCCTGGATCCCAGTTTTGGGAAAAATACAAATATCACCTCAGGTGGCCAAACAACAACCTCAGACCTCTCACACCAGCTCCATTTATCACCTGCATCCCACCTTTAAAAAAACTAAAAATATCAGCTTATGTGGCTTAAACGGCCACTGTGGACATTTTACCTCAGCTCTAGATATCACCTGGAATCCACTGTTTGAAAAACTAAAAATTTCACTTCAGGTGGCTTAGACAACCATTGTGGACATTTCACAATTACTCCATAGATTACCTGGAACCCATTTTTGGCAAAAATAAAATTATAACTTCAGGTGGCCTAAATGAGCACCACCTACCTTTAACCTCAGGTGACCTAAATGACCACTTCCTACCTTTTACCCCAATCCCATGAATCACCTGAAATGCATTTTTGGCAAAAATAAATATATCACCTCAGATGGCTTAAACGACAACCTCAGACTTTTCACCCCAGCCTCATAAATCACCTGCAACCCATTTTCAGCAAATATATAAATTTCACTTCAGGTGGCCTAAACAACTTCTGAGGAACTTTGAATCTGGCTCCATAGATCACCTGAAACCCATTTATGGCAACAAATGAAAATATCACCTCAGGTGGCATAAAGGACCTTTTACCCTTCCTCCATACATAACCTGGAACCCATTTTTGGAATAAATGAAAATATTACCCCTGGTGGCCTAAAGGTCCACGGCAGACTTTTTATCCAGATGCCATAAATCACCTGGATCCAATTTCTGGCAAATAATGAATAGAAATGTCACCCCAGGTGGCCTAAATGACTATCACAGACCTTTCTCCTCAGCTTCATAAATCACCTGGAACCAATTTTTAGTGAAAATAAAACCATTACCTCTGGTGGCCTAAATGACCACTGTGATCTTTTGCTCTAGATCCATAAATTACCTGGAACCCAGTTTTGGTAAAAATAAAAATGTCACATCAGGTGTCCAAAACAATCTCCTCAGTCCTTTGACAATGTTTCCATACATCACCTTGCACACGGTTTTGGCAAAATTAAAAATATCACCTCAGGTGGCCTAAACAACCACCTCATACCATTCACCCTAGCTCCACAGATTACCTGAAACCAACTTTTTCAAAAACGAATAATTTCAACTCAGGTATCTTAAATGACTACTGTGGACATTTCACCTCAGCTCCAGACATCACCTGGAATACATTTTTTGCAAAATTAAAAATTTCAACTCAGGTGGCTTAAACAACCATCATTGACTTTTCACAGTGACTCCATAGATCACCTGGAACCATTTTTGGCTAAAATAAAAATATCACCTCAGGTGGCCTAAATGACCACCACCTACCTTTAATCTCAGACGACCTAAATGACCGCTGCCTACATTTTACCCCAATCACTTACATCACCTGAAATACATTTTTGGCAAAAAATAAGTATATCACATCAGGTAGCATAATAGTCCACTGAAGACCTTTTACCCCAGCTTCAAAAATCTCCTAGAACCCATTTTTGGCAAAAATGAAAATATCATCCCTGCAGACCTTTTACCCTGACTCCATAAATCACCTTGAACCAATTTCTGGTAAAATTAAAAGTATTACTTCTCCTGGCCTAAATGGCCATTGCAGGATATTTTACTCTGGATCCATAAATTACCTGGAACCCATTTTTGGCAAAATACAAATATAACTCTCAGTCAGCCTAAATGACAACTCAGACCTTACACCAGCTCCATTAGTCACTTACAACCTACTTTTTCAAAAACTTTAAATATCACCTCAGGTGTCTTGAACAGCTGCCATAGACCTTTCACCCCAAGTATAGATATCAACTCTAACCAATTTTATACAAAAATAAAGTTTTCACCTCAGGTGGCTTAAACAACCACTGCAACCTTTCACAATGACTCCATAGATCACCTGGAATCCATTTGTGGCAAAAGTAAAAATATTATCTCAGGTGGCCTAAATGACCACTGCCTACCTCTTACCCCATAGATCACTTAACATACGAACATACGAAATTTGCCAGCAGATAAAGGTCTAGAGGTCTATCAAGTCTGCTCAAATGTGCAGCTAGCATCCCTTATTCTGCTGCTGCCCATCCCTTCCACCCTTCCCCTTCATTAACCCTCCCCCTTGTCCTGTCCCATCCCCTTTTGAAGCAATCGACTGTTCTGCTGGATACTACTTCTGCAGGTAACACATTAAACCCAGCCACCACCCTCTCTGTAAAAAAGTGTCTCCTCATCTCCCTCCTGAAACCCATTTTTGCCAAAAATAAATATATGACATAAGGTAGCATAAATGTAAACCACAGTTCTTTCAGCCCTGCTCCATAAGTCAACTGGAACCAATTTTGTGCAAAAATTTAAATTTCACTACAGGTGACCTAAATGACCACTGCATCACATTCACTCCACAGATCACCTGGAACCCATTTTTGGCAAAATTAAAAATTGCAACCCTGGTGGCCTCAATGACCACTTTGGACATTTTACACCAGCTCCCTCAATCACCTAGAAACCATTTCTGGAAAAAAAATAATCTCAGTTGGAATAAACGACCACCGTTGATCTTTCACTCCAGCTATTTAACTCACCGAACACCCGTTTTTTAAACAAATAAAAAATTTCAACTCAGGTGGCTTAAAGAACCATAAAGAAACTTTCAACTAGAGCATGCTTTTGGCAAAAACTAAAAATATCACCTCATGTGGCCAAAACGACCTCCACAAAACTTTTACCCCAGATTCATATCACCTGGAACAAATTTTAGCAAAAAAGAAAAATCACCTAATGTGGCCTAAAGGACCACTGCATATCTTTTACTCTGGATACATTAATTTCCTGGATCCCAGTTTGGTAAAAATACAGATACCACTTCAGGTGGCTTAACAATAACCTCAGGCCATTCACAAACATCATTAAACACCTGCAACGCACTTTTTAAAAAACTAAAAATATCTCCTCACATTGCTTAAACAACCTCTGTGGACATTTCACCTCACCTCCAGAGATAACCTGGAATTCACTGTTTGCAAAAATAAAAATTTCATCTCAGGTGGCTTAAACAACCATTGCGGACTTTTCACAATGACTCCAGAAATCACCTGGAACCCATTTTTGGCAAAAATAAAAATATTGTCCCTGGTTGCCTAAAGGTCCTCTGCAGACCTTTCACCCTGGCTTCATAAATCACTTGGAGCCAATTTCTGGAAAAATTAAAATATTACCTCTCCTGGCCTAAATGACCACTACAGATCTTTTACTCTGTATCCATGAATTACCTGGAACCCATTTTTGGCAAAAAATAGATCACCACCTACCTTTAACCTCAGGTGGAGTAAATGACCAGTGCCAACCTTTTACCCCAATCCCATGAATCACCTGAATTGCATTTTTGGCAAAAATAAATATATCACCTGAACTGGCCTAAACTACAACCTCAGACCTTTCACCCCAGCTCCATAAATCAAATGGAACCCATTTTCGGCAAATATATAAATGACACCTCATGTGGCCTAAACAACAGCTGAGAAACATTGAATCTGGCTCCATAGATCATCTGAAACCCATTTATGGCAAAAAATAAAAACATCGCCTCAAGTGGTATAAATGACCTTAGACCCTTGTGCCATACATAACCTGGATCCCATTTTGGTAAAAATGAAAATGTTTCCTCAGGTGGCCTCAATGACCACTGCATACCATTCACCCTGGCTCCATAGATCACCTGCAACCATTTTTGGCAGAAATGAAAATATCACAACTGGTAGCCTAATGATCCACTGCAGACCTTTTATCCAGTTGCCATAAATCACTTGGATCCAATTTCTGACATAAAATGTATAAAAATGTCACCCCAGGTGGCCTAAATGATCATCAGAGACCTTTCACCTTTGCTCCATAAATCATCTTGAACCAAATTTTTAGTAAAAATAAAAACATTACTTCTGGTGACCGAAATGATGACTGCAGATCTTTTACTCCAGATCCATAAATTACCTGAGCCCATTTTTGGTAAAAATAAAAATGTCACATCAGGTGTCCAAAACAAACTACTCAGACCTTTCACAATGTTTCCATAGATCACCCTGAACCCAGTTTTTGCAAAAAAAAAAATTACACCTCAGGAGGTCTAAACAACCACCTTGTACCATTCACTCTAGCTCCACAGATTACATGGAACCAATTTTTGGCAAAAAATGAAAATGTCACCCTTTGTGACTTCAAAGTTCACTGTGGACCTTTTTACTCAGTGCAAGAAATCAACTGGAACCTATTTTTGGTAAAAAGAAAAAGTGATATTAGCTCAGGTGGCCGAAATAACCACACAGGAGGATCTTACTGGAGAGCAGGTGCTGATCTTGACTGTGACAAGTGACCATAGTTCAATAGATGCAGAGGAAAAACCTGTCCTGCCAGATATGGGACAGGTCAGTGGCACTATTGGTTTGTTAACAGTGGGGATTAGCACCATGCCTGACATTTAGGCCAGCTGAGTTCATATTTTTATTTTTGTCAAAATATGGGTTGCAATTCGATTATGGAACCCTGTTAAAAAGATTACGGTGTCATTTTGCCACCTGATGTGATGCTTTTCCTTTTTCCAAAAATGGGTTCTAGGTAATTTATGGAGCTGGGTACAAATGTCCACAGTGGTCATTTAGGTGACCTGACGTGATATTTATACTTTTGAAAAAAAAAAAAAACTGGGTTCCAGGTGATCTGTGGAGTTATTATAATAGATAACCAATGGCTGTTTAGGCCACCTGAGGTGAAAGTTTTATTTTGGCCAAAAATTGGTTCCAGATGATTTATGGAGCTGGGGTCAAATGTCCACGGTGGTGGTTTAGGCCACCAGAGGAGTTATTTTTATTTTGACTTTCACACCAGCTCTATTAATCACCTGCAACACATTTTTGGTAAAACCTAAAAGTATTTCCTCAGGTGACCTAAATGACCTCTTTGGACCTTTTACACAGGCTGCATTAATCACCTGGAACCCATTTTTTTGCAAAAATAAAAATATCACCTCAGGTGGCATAAATGACCACCACAGACCTTTCACTCCAACTTCATATATCACTTCGAACCCAGTATTGCAAAATTAAAAATTTCTCCTCAGGAGGCCTAAATGACCACAGTGTACCATATATTATAGTTTTGTGGACATGCCACTATAGTCGGGGTTCAGCAGTCACTTCTATGTTAAACTCAAAATTTTGAAGTTAATAACTTTGGACCCATTCAACGCAGCTGTGAGGATACAACCCACAGCCATCTGACCTTCCAGCCTCAGAAGTGAGTGTGCTACTTGCTGAGCCACTGACACTGCTTAAGCCTTATTTAGGCCACATCAGACGATATTTTTATTTTTGCCAAAAATAGGTTTTAGGTGAGTTATGAAGCTGGGATAAAAGGCAGGCAGTGGTCTTTTAGGCTACCTAAGGGACATTTTTATTTTTTCCAAGCATGAGTTCTTGGAAATTTATGGAGTGGGGGTGAAAGGTCACTGGTGGTCATTTAGACCACCTGAGGTAATATTTTATTTTTGCCAAAAAATGGGTTCCAGGTGTTTAATAGAGCCCAGGTAGAAGGTGGGCAGTGGTCATTTTGGCACATGAGGTGATATGTTGCATTTTAGCAACAATGGATTACATGTGATTTATGTTAGTGGTAGATTGTAGGAGGCGATCATTTAGGTCACCTGAGGTAATTTTTTGGCCAAAATGAGTTTCAGTTGATTAATACAGATAATGTCAACAATCTGTGGTGGCCATTTAGGCCAACTGATGTGATATTTTTATTTTTGCCAAAACTCTGTTCCTGGTGGTTCACAGAGCCAGAGTAAATGGTCAACTGTGGACATTTAGGCCACCTGGGTAATACTTTTATTTTAGTAGAAAAATGGGTGCCATGTAATTTATGGAGCCAGAATGAATGTTCTGTGGTGCAGCTGCAAAAATACCTCTGGTGGCCTAAAGGACAACTATGGACATTTTACACTGGCTCTATACATCACCTGGAACCTATTTTTAGCAAATATGAAAATATCAATTCAAGAGGCCTAAAGGGCCACAGTGGATGTTTTACCCTGTCTCCATAAATCTCCTGGATCCATTTTTGAAAATAAAAATATCATTTCAGGTGTCATAAATGACCAGCACAGCCCTCTTTCCAGGACTCCATCAATCTCCTGGAAAAAATTTCTCGAAACAATAAAAATAACTCCTCAGGTGGCCTAAACCACCATCACAGACATTTTATCCCGGCTCCATAAATCATCTGGAACCCTTTTTGGCAAAAATAAAACTTTCACCTCCGGTGGCCTAAACAACCATCCCTGACCATATACAATGACTCCACAGATCACCTGGAACCCTGTTTTTTCCAAAAATATAAACATAACCTCAGATGGCCTGCATTACCACCACTTTCCTTTTATCCTACATCCAAAAAAAAAGGTTGGCAGTGGTCATTTAGGCCACCTGGGGTGATATTTTAATTTTTGCCAGTAATGATTCCATGTGATCTATGGAGTCATTGTGTAAGGTCAGCAGTGGTTATTCAAGCCAGCTGAGGTGAAATTTTTATTTTAGCAAAAAATCAGTTCCAGTTGATATCTTGAGTTGGGGTGAAAGTTCATGCAGCCATTTAAGACACCAAAATAGCTATTTCTAGTTTTTTAAAAGTGGCATCGTAAGTGACTAATGGAGCAGGTGTAAAGGTTTGAGGTTGTCGTTTAGGCTACCTGAGGTGATGCTTGTATTTTTGCCAAAATGGGTTCCCGGTAATTTATTGATCCAGAGTAAAAGATCTGCAGTGGTCATTTAGGCTAGAAGACATGATATTTTTATTTTTAATAGAAATGAGTTCCAGGTGATTTATGGAGCCAGGGTGAAAGGTCTGCAGAGGACCTTTAGGGAACCAGGGATGATGTTTTCATATTTGGCAAAAATGGGTTCCAGGTGATCTATGCAGACAGGGTGAATAGTACATCATGGTCATTTTAAGCCACCTGTGGAGATATTTTATTTTAATAAGGGGTTCCAGGTAATTTATGTACCGGGGTAAAATGTCGGTGGATGTCATTTAGGCCACCTGTGGTGATATTTTTAGTTTTTGCCAAAAATAGGTGGGGTGAAATATCCTCAGTGCCCATTTGGTCTCCTTCTGTTATATTTTTTTTTTTTGTTTGCCAAAAATGGGTTCCAGGTGCTTAATGGAACATTTGTTAAAGGTCTGTGGTGGTCATATAGGACACCTGAGATAAGATTTTTATGTTAACCATGTGGTTCCAGGTGTGTTATGAAGCATGGGTAAAGGGACTGCAGTGGTCATTTAGGCCACCAGAGGTAATATTTTTATTTTTTGCCACAAATGGGTTCCAGGTGATCTATGGAGTCATTGTGAAAGGTTGAAGTGGTTGTTTAAGCCAGCTGTGGTGAAATTTTAATTTTTGCATAAAATCGGTTCCTGCTGATATCAATAGTTGGGGTGAAAGGTCCATGGCACGCATAGTCTGAGGTTGTCATTTAGGCCACCTGAGATGATATTTTTTATTTTTGCCAAGACTGTGTCAATTGATCTATGGAAACACTATGAAAGGTCTGAGAAGTTTGTTTTGGACACCTGATGTGACATTTTTATTTTTCCCAAAAATGGGTTCTAGGTAATTTATGGATCTGGAGTAAAAGATCTGCAGTGGTCATTTAGGCCACCAGAGGTAATGTTTTTATTTTTACTAAAAATTGGTCCCAGGTGATTCACGGAGCCAAGGTGAAAGGTCTGTGGTAGTCATTTAGGCCACCTGGGGTAATATTTCTTCTCATTTTTGCCAGAAATCGGTTCCAGGTGATTTATGGCACCTGGATAAAAGGTCTGCAGTGGACCTTTAGGCCACCCGGGGTGATATTTTCATTTTTGTCAAAAATGGTACCAGTTGATCTATGAAGCTAGGGTGAATGGTATGTAGTGGTCATTTAGGCCACCTAGGGTAATATTTTTTATTTTCACCAAAAATGGGTTCCAGGTTATTTATGGAGCAAGGGTAAAAGTCCTTTATGCCACCTGAGGTGATATCCCACGTTTTCCAGCACCCTCCCCAGATGACAAAATGCCCCATTGATCTCCCCCTCTCTCATTAAACAACTGAGACAGAGAGACAACCTATGGCATATCGCTGTGGAGTCGGGCAGGCTTGTGGATAGACAGGCCTATAATGCTGCTCGTGAATAAATGCAATCTGGGCCATACAGCAAGCAAAGCCAAACACTGCTAAACTGCTCTGGCCCTCCTCCTGGGCTTCACACATGCAATCTGGGACAATATTAAGGAACTCAGTGGAAAAACCTGCTCCCTATCCAAGATGAGCGCAGCAGGCAGTATCACTGCTGACCCCCTCATATTGCTGAATGACCCAAAATGACTTTCTCAGATCTCTTCTCTGTCCTACCTACCCACTTCTTTGACACGATTATTCTTTCAATCCCTCCCAGCCTGGAGCGCATCCATTTTTCTTCCACACCACATCCCCCCATATAGCCAAACCTCTCCTACTAAAACCCCTCTCCAGCCACAATCCCAAATGCAACCCAATCGACCCCAGGATTTTCTGGCTATCCCTGGATGTCATGCTAGCCCCCCTTACTAACCTGCTAAATCAGTCCCTTTGTCTTGGCCAGTTCCCAAGTGCCTGAAAATCAGCTGAAATCACCCCAATTCATAAGAATGGAGAATGCACATTACCAAATAACTACAGGAGAATCTCCATCCTCCCCCCTCTCTCCAAAGTCCTGGGAAAAATGGTCTCCACCTAACTCATGATATACCTCACCAAATACAACATACTGTGTCCAGAGCAGCATGGCTTCCACCCTGGACACAGCACTACGTCGGCTCTACTGGAGTTCTCACAACATATGCACTCTGCACTTGACTCGGATGAAGTTACTGGGGCAGTGTTCCTAGACATGTTTAATGTCTTTGACACTGTGTGTCACCCCCTCCTGCTTGACTCCCTCCATAATTTGGGGTTCTGATGAGGCCCCCTTGCCTGGTTCTCTAGTTATCTCTGTGACAGATCCCAATGCATCAAGATAAACGGTACCTATCAACCGCACTACCTCTTCACTCCGTGTCCCCAAGGGGTCCATCCTGTGCCCTACTCTGTTCAGTTTCTTTCTCAATGCTCTTCCCAGTACCTGCTCAGGCAAAATGCTCTTATATACTGATGATGCGGTGCTTGTCACCTCCCACCCTGACCCTTCCACCGTCCAGGACTCCCTTCAGATCATTTTCAGTCAAGCTGAAAAATGGTTCCATGATCACTGCCTGGTCCTGAACCTCAAAGAAACTAAATCCATGCTGTTCACACACCATCAGAGCACCAGCAGTAATGCCCCCCCTACATATCCTTCCTAGCACCAAACACCCCATTGAGTAAGTTACAGCATACAAATACCTGGGCATCACTTTTGACTCAGCACTCACCTTCCACACCCACCTCAAAACCCTCTCCACTGCAGTAAACACCTGGAGTGGTCTCCTCTACCACCACAGAGACTGTCTCCCTCAGGCTGCCCTCTGGCTGGCTATCACCTCCTCTATCCTGTCCTTGGTTGATTACAGGCTTCCAATCTATGCTACGGCTGACAACACCACCCTCTCTAATGCCCAGACCTCAATAAACAATGCCTGTAGGCTCCTGACAGGTGCCCATAGCAGAACTCACGCATGCTACCTCTACTCCTCCTCAAATCTACTCTCCTTCAAGGAGTGCCTGCACTACCACACCTGTATACAGGCCAAAAAAATACATCTTGGGCTCTCCCCTTTTGGGGTTACCGCATACCTAAAACCAGCGTCCCGGATGGTTGCCACCCAAAGTGCAGTCAAGGCCACCTTCCAAGTTCCAAGAGCTAGGCCCTCACTTGCCCAATGGTCCTTCTATTAAAGAGCATCCTCCTGGTTTAACCCGCTCTCCCTTCATATCAACAGCATCCCCAAAAGAGGCCCCTTTAAAACTGCCCTCTGGAAACACCTCGCGGACACTAGGATCTGTAGGTGCTCCTAACTATCCTAGAGATTGCACTCTTTCTGGCTCTCTCTATCTGACAATGTCTTCTCAGGCTGCCTCCCCCCAAGGCCATGGTTTTGACCCTCCCAAGGTACCTGCTCCATAGATACACTAGAGCAGGCCTATTATACTGTCTTGAGAATCTTTGGTCGAATCTGTAATTAATTGCAAACCTATTTTCTTCATGTAATATCTAGAACTGCTGTGTATATTACCTCTGCTGTACCACACTTGCATTGTCCTCTTTGTCTTTCACTGTCATGTGTTGTTTACCCCCCCCACAATGAGGTGCCTTAGTAAATGAGTCTCTGACTCAAGGGTTGTAAATCCGTTTTACAAAATAAATAAATAACATTTTCATTTGTTGCCATAAATGGGTTTCAGGTGATCTATGGAGCCAGATTCAAAGTTCCTCTGTGGTTGTTTAGGCCACCTGAGGTGAAATTTATATATTTGCTGAAAATGGTTGCAGGTGATTTATGATGCTGGGATGAAAGGTCTGAAGTTGTCGTTTAGGCCACCTGAGGTGATACATTTATTTATGTCAAAAATGAATTTCAGGTGATTTATGGGATTAGGGTAAAGAGGCAAGAGTCATATATTTCACCTGAGGTTAAGGTGGTCATTTAGGCCACCTAAAGTGATAATTTTATTTTGCCAAAAATTGGTTCCAGGTGATCTATGGAGTAATTGTAAATAGTCAGTGATGGTTGTTTAAGCCATCTAAAGTGAAATTTTTATTTTTGCAAACAGTGGATTCCAGGTGATATGTGGAGCTGAGGTGAAATGTCCACAGTGGTCATTTAGGCCATGTGAGGTGATATTTTTAGTTTTTTAAAAAGTAGGGTGCAGGTGATTAATGGAGCTGGTGTGAAAGGCCTGAGGTTGTTGTTTGGCCACCTGAGATAATATTTGTATTTTTCCCAAAACTGGGATCCAGGTAATTAATGTATCCAGAGGAAAAGATCTGCAGTGGTCATTTAGGCCACCTAAGGTGATTTTTCTTTTTGCTAAAATTTGTTCCAGGTGATATGAATCTGGGTTAAAAGGCCTGTGGAGGTCATTTAGGCCACATGAGATGATATTTTTAGTTTTTGCAAAAAACATGCTCCAGCTGATCTATGGAGCCTAGTTGAAATTTTCTTCATGGTTCTTTAAGCCACCTGAGTTGAATTTTTTTATTTGTTTCAAAAATGGGTTTTTGGTGAGTTAAATAGTTGGAGTGAAAGATCAACGGTGGTCATTTATTCCACCTGAAGTGTTTTTTTACTTTTGCTAAAATGTTTTCTAGGTGATTGATGGAGCTGGTGTAAAATGTCCAAAGTGGTCATTGAGTCCACCAGAGGTGATATGTTTTTGTTGTTGCCAAAAATGGGTTTTAGGTGATTTATGGAGGTGAGGTAAAAGATCCACAGTAGAGCTTTAGACCACCAGGGGTGCTATTTTTATTTTTGCAAAAAATGGGTTCCAGGTGATTTATGAAGTCAAGGTGAATGTGTTGCAGTGGTTGTTTAGGCCACCTGGGGTGAAATTTTTATTTTTGCAAAACATGGGTTCCATGTTATTTATGGAGCAGGGGGAAAAGATCTGTTTTTACATTTATGCTACCTGATGTGATGTTTCTATTTTTGCCAAAAATGGGTTTCATTTGATTTATGGGGTTTGGGTAAAAGGTAGGCAGTAGTCATTTAGGCCACCTTAGGTGATATTTTAATTTTTGCCAGAAATGGGTTCCAGGTGATCTATGGAGTCATTGTGAAAGGTCCGCAGCAGTTGTTTATGCCAGCTGAGGTGAAATTTTTATTTTTGCAAAAAATCAGTTCAAGGTGATATCTGGAGTTTGAGTTAGAGGTCTACGGCAGCCTTTGTAAGACACCTGAGGATATTTATGGACTAATATTAAAAAAACATTGCTATACAGGACTTTAAAAATGACTTCGATATACCTGCTAAAATGCATAGTTCAGAATTTAAAGAAGCACAAAAAAAGATGTGTCACTAACCACATTTTTTTCACAGGTGAGAAATGGTGATGAATCTAAAGGTCCTGTGTTTAAAGTCATAAATGTTTTGTTACCCCGAGTATGTACTAATGTACATATTGGGGAAGTAGTAGAGCAACTTATGGTACCCCAACCTTTTAGAAAACAACTGTTAGGTATAGCTCATGACATTTCCATGGCTGGACATTTGGGAATGGACCATACAATAAGTCACCTTCTTTATAGGTTCTTCTGGCAGAGCATACATGACCAGGTTACGGAGTACTGTAAAACCTGTGAAGCATGCCAGAAGGTAGCCAAACTGGGGCATCAAGATAAGGTTCCTTTGCTACCCTTACCATTGGTAACCACACCATCTGAAAGGAAAGCAATGGACATAATAGGACTTTTGTCCAAATGTTCAAGGGGTGATAGACTCATTTTACTAGTTGTAGACTATGCTACGAAATACCCTGAGGCAATACCATTAAGAACTGTTACAGCCCAGAGAATAACAGATGAATTAGTGAAGATTTTCAGTCAGGAGTTAATACCAAGAGAAATCTTCCAATTTTTCTTCAGCACTGCTTCAACGTTTGTACCAGACTTTGAGAATATATGCTCTGTTTACAACACCCTACCATCCCCAGACTGATGGGCTGGTAGAGCACTTTAATCAGACCATGAAGCAGATGTTAAAGAAATTCATGGTAGATGAAGGGAATAAATGGGACACCTACTTTACTTACATTATGTTTGTGATACAGAGAAGTCCCACAGGTGTCTGCAGGTTTTCCCTTTTGAATTGCTATTTGACTTAACCCAAGAGGACCACTAAATATTATCAGAGAAGAGTGGTAAAACAATTAACAAAATAAACCCTTCCCTTGGAATATCGGCAAAACTTACACCAACATTTAATCTTTTATGTTCAGAAGGCTCATAATAGATTAAACAACAGCAAATAAAACAAAAAGAATACTATGATAAATGTACGGGACATAAAGAGTTTAATGAAAGGAACAAGTATTTGCTACTATTAAAATCTTCAGAGCACAAATTGCTGATGAAATGGCAAGGCCCTTATGTTGTCACCCAAAGAACTGGTCCTGTAACCTACGAAATAGCAGTACCTGATAAGAAGGGTAAGAAACACGTATATCATGCATATTTATTGAAAGCCTGGGTAGAGAGACCAACCGCTTTGTCCAGTTATGTTCTTCCCGAGTCTAATAATGAATTAGACATAGCTTACCAATGTTTGGAAGGTATACGGAAGATGTCAGATCTGCTGATTAACCCTGATCATACAGAAATCCAGAAATCTGACATAGAGAAGGTGTTGTCTAACTTTAAGGACACATTTACGGGTACTCCTGGCAAGATTAAAAATATTAGTCACCACATCAGGTTAACAGAGAAACAACCCCTTAGTCAGAAGCCCTATAGACTTCCTGAAAGGGTAAGACAAGATGTAACCTATAACCCATTTTTGGCAAGAAATTAAAATATCACCTCAGGTGGAATGAATGACCCTTCAGTCCCTTTACCCCTGCTCCATAAGTCACTTGGATCCACTTTTTGGTAAACATAAAAATATCACCTCAGGTAGCCTATATGACCACCACAGACCTTTTACAAAGGTTCCATTAAGCACCTGGAATCCATTTTTTCAAAAATAAAAATTTCACCTCAGGTGGCTTAAACAAATATCATTGACTTTTCACAATGACTCCATAGATCACAAGGAAACCCATTTATGGCAAAAAAAAATCACCTCAGGTGGCCTAAATGACCGCTGCCTACCTTTTTTCTGAACCCTATAAATCACCAGAAACCGTTTTTTTGAAAAAATACATGCATCACATCAGCTAGCATAAACATAAAAAAACAGATCTTTCACCCCTGCTCCATAAATAACCTGGAACCTATATTTTACAAAAGTAAAATAGCACCCCTAGTGGTCTAACGTTCTACTGTGGATCTTTTACCTCACCTCCATAAATCACCTGAAACCCATTTTGGCAACTACAAAACATATCACCTTCTGGCCTCAATGACCACTTTGGACTTTTATTCCAGCTCCTTCAATCACATAGAAACAGTTCTTGGCAAACTAAAAGAAATCATCTCAGGTGGCCTAAACAACCACAGCTGATGTTTCACTCCAGCTATTTAACTCAACAAAAAATGATTTTGGAAAAAATAAAAATGTCACCTCAGGTGGCTTAAAGAACCACAAAGAAACCTTCAACTAGGCTCCAGAGATCACCTGGAGCACATTTTTGGCAACAACTAAGAACATCACCTTACATGGCCTAAATGTGACCTCCACAGACATTTTACCCAAGGTTCATATCACCCGGAACAAATTTTAGCAATATTACCTAAGATGGCCTAAACAACCAATACAGATCTTCTACTCTGGATCTTTAATTACCTGGAACCCATTTTGGGGAAAAATACAAATATTACCTCATGTTGCCTAAATGACAACATCAGACCTTTCACAACAGCTCCATTAATCACTGACAACCCACTTTTCAAACAACAAAAATATCACCTCACATGACTTAAACAACCACCGTGGACATTTCACCTCAGTTCCAGATATCACATGGAATCCATTTTTGGGAAAAATAAAATTGTCACCTCAGGTGGCTTAAACAATCATCGTGGACTTTTCACAATGACTCCATATATCACCTGGAACCCATTTTTGGCAAAAATAAAAATATCACATCAAGTGGTCTAAATGACCACTGACTACCTTTTACCCCAGTCCCATAAAACACTTGAAACCCATTTTTGGAAAAAATAAATATATTACATCAGGTAGTGTAAATGTCCCCTGCAGACCTTCACCCCAGCACCATAAATCACATGGAACCCATTTTTGGCAGATATATAAATTACACCTTAGGTGTCCTAAATGGCCACTGTGTACCATTCCACCAGGCTCCAGAGATCACCTGGAACACTTTTTTGGCAAAAATACAAATATCACTTCAGGTGGCCTAAACTACAACCTCCAGTCTCTCACACCAGCTCAATTATTCACGTACAACCCACTTTTTCAAAAAGTAAAAATATCATCCCAAGTATCTTAAACAGCTGCCATTGGTCCTTTCACCCAAATTCCAGATATCAACAGCAACCGTTTTTTTGCAAAAGTAAAATTTTCACCTCAGCTGGCTTAAACAACCACTGCAGACCTTTGACAATGACTTCATAGACCTCCTGGAACCCATTTTTGGGAAAAATAAAAATAGCACCTCTGATGGCCTAAAGCTCTACTCTGGATCTTTTACCTCACCACAATAAATCACTGAAAACCCATTTTTGGCAACAACTAAAAAATATCACCTCTGGTTTGCTCAATGACCACCATTGATTTTTCACTCCAGCTATTTAACTCACAAAAAAAAAATTTTTGTAAAAAATAAAAATGTCACCTCAGGTGGCATAAAGAACCGTGAAGAACCTTTCACCCAGGCTCCATAGATCACCTGGAGAACGTTTTTGGCAACAACTAAAAATATCATCTCATGTGGCCTAAATGATCACTGCAGATCTATTACTCTCGATGTTTCACACCAGCTTCATTAACAAATATCACTTCAGGTGGCTTAAACGCCTACTGTGGACATTTCACCTCAGCTGCAGACATCACCTGGAATCCATTTTTCCAAAAATAAAAATGTCACCTCAGGAGGCTTAAACAACCATAATTGACTTTTCACAATGACTCCATAGATCACCCCAAACACATAAGTCACCTGAAATGCATTTCTGGCAAAAATAATTATATTACATCAGGTAAAAATTAAAAATATCACCTCAGGTGCCATAAATGACCTTTTACCCTTGCTCCATACATAATCTGGAACCCAATTTTAGTAAAAATGAAAATATTACCTCAGGTGGCCTAAAGGTCCAATGCAAACCTTTATCCAGGCTCCATAAATCATGCTGAACCTATTCCTGGCAAATAATGTATACAAATATCACACCACATGGCCTAAATGACCATTGCAGACCTTTCACCTTGCTCCATAAGTCACCTGGAACCAATTTTACTAAAATAAAATATCACCACTGGTGACCTAAATGACCACAGCAGATGTTTTACCCTGGATCCATGAATTACTTGGAACACTTTTTGGTAAAATAAAATGTCACATCAGGTGTCCAAAGTTAATTCCTCAGACCTTTCACAATGTTTCCAAAACACCTCTAACCCAATTTGGCAAAATAAAATTTCACCTCAGGTGGCCTAAACAACGACCTCGTACCTTTCACCCTAGCTCCACAGCTTAACTGGAACCCACTTTTGGCAAAATATAAAAATATCACCTCTTGTGTCCCAAACGTTCACTGTGGACCTTTTACCCCAGTGCCATAAATCACCTTGAACTAATATTTTGCAAAAAAAGTGTATATCACCTCAGGTGGACTAAATGACCACACTGCACATTTTACACCGGCTCCATCATTTCACCTTGAAACCATTTTGGGCAAAAATAAGAAATATCACCTAAGGTGGCTTAAACGACCAATGTGGATATTTCATCTCAGCTCCAGATACGGGA
The DNA here is from genome assembly GCA_016271365.2 of Neoceratodus forsteri. NCBI lineage: Eukaryota > Metazoa > Chordata > Ceratodontiformes > Ceratodontidae > Neoceratodus > Neoceratodus forsteri. The sequence goes on from CM028137.1 coordinate 833,203,892, forward strand.
CAGCAAGCCTGTTCTGATTGGCCAGGACTTTTCCCCTGCTTCTGCCACCTGGCACTTTTTACAAATAGATTTTAGTTAGAACTAAGCACATTTGAAGATTGTAACAGAAGTTTTCCAACTGTATTAGCTTGATTGTAATTTCTACTAGTGTTTTAAAGTGCTTACACCTCTCCTGTTTCAGTGCTACTCCTGCACCATCCCAACCAAGCACTCTGCCTTGGCGCCGAAAAGACTAACTCCCTTTGTCTTTTTAAGCTGCTCAAATCTTAACCCATCCTAACTTCTATACTATTTAAGACCTGCACTTTTTTCTTATCTCCAGCTGCCTGCCCTTGAATGGGGCTGCTTCGGCTCCCCCACAGTCGGCCGGCACCCAGCAAGCCACCACCGAGACCAGGACACCAGCCTGCACCTCCTTGGAAGGTACGGGACAGCGCAGCCAATTCGAACATGGGCGCTACCAGCAAACCCGCTTTGATTGGCCAGGATTTTTCCTCTGCTTCTGCCACCTGGCACATTTTACAAATAGATTTTACAACCCACTTTTTGAAAAATTAAAAATATCACCTCAGGTGTCTTAAACAGCTGCCATGGACTTTAACCCAACTCCAGACATCAACTGGAACTGATTTTTCACAAAAATAAAAGTTTCACCTCAGCTGGCTTAAGCAACCACTGCTGACCTTTCACAATGACTCCATAGATCACCTGAAACCCATTTCTGGCAAAAATAAAACTATCACCTCAGGTGGCCTAAATAATCACTGCCTACCTTTTAACCGAACCCCATAAATCACCTGAAATCCATTTTTAGCAAAAACACATATATCACATCATGTAACTTCAAAGTGAAAACAGATCTTTCACCCTGCTCCATAAATCACCTGGAAACTATTTTCTCAAAAATAAAAATTTCACCCTGGTGGCTTAAACAACTACTGTGTCCCATTCACTGTCTATCCATAGATCATCTGGGCCCTGTTTTTGCAAAAAAAAAGTGCCCTTGGTGGTCTAATGCTCTACTGTGAATCTTTTACCTCACCTCGATAAATGACCTAAAACCAATTTTGGCAACAACAAAAACATCTCACCTCTGGTAGCCTCAAAGACCACTTTGGACTTTTATACCAGCTTCATTAATCACCTAAAACCCACGTTTGTCAAAAAAAAAAAATCATCCCAGGTGGCCTCAGATGGCCTAAATGAACACCGTTGATCTTTCACTCCAGCTATTTAACTCACCAAAAACCCATTTTTTTTAAAAAGATAAAAATGTCACCTCAGGTGGCTTAAAGAACCACAAAGAAACCTTCAGCCAGGCTCCATAGCTCACCTGGAGCATGTTTTTGTCAAAAACTAAAAATATCACCTCATGTGACCTAAATTTCATCTACAGATATTTTACTGCAGGTTCATATCACCTGGAACAAATTTTAGCAAAAACAAAAAACACCTCAGGTGGCCTAAATGACAACCTCAGAGCTTTAACACCTGCTCCATTAATCACCTGCAACCCACTTTTTCATAAACTAAAAATATTACCTCACATGGCTTAAATGACCACCATGGACATTTCACCTCAGCTCCAGATATAACCTGGAATCCATTTCAGCACTGAGACAGTGATGGCCTACAAGCAGTGGCAGTCATTCACATAGTTAGACTTGTTCCTGACTTATTTTTCCTGCTAGTCCAATAGACTACCAGGGATATAACAAATCCATATGTATGAAATACACATTAGGGGGCCACTAGACTACCAGGATAGGAAATTCCAGATTGTTATGTATCTTATTATGATGTGTAGAGCCACAAGACTACCAGGGATATGAACAATTATAATAATTTAATACAGATCGGGGGGGCCACAAGACTACCAGGGATATAAAAAAGCAATTTGTATGAAATAAACATTGGGATGGAATAGATAACCAGGGAATTTGAGATAGCTATCTATTTAATCATGATGGGGGGCCACTAGACGACCAGGGATATTGAAAATATTATTTTGTTGTATTCAGATGGGGAGAATAAAGCCCCTGAGCAAAACACACCCTCATTTAACTTTCTAGGGCACCCCTGGGCTGAGAAATCTATTTTAAATCTGGCCATATCGTCCTCGCGATGCATGATCGCAATCAAGGAATCTCATAATCAAAGAATTTGCAGGCTCTTGATTAAAGATCATCATTGAACCATGAACTAAGGTTTTAAAAGCTCAAAACTTGATTTTTAGACCAATTTGGATCAAACCAAAGGCATGGCTCAAGAGATCAGTGTCCCCTGAGTAAAACCCATTTAAGTTTTACTTCAGAAGTGATCCATGAGCTGAGATATTTATGTTTTTCTGTTTGGAAAATTAAAAACAAGATGGCGGACCTCGCAATCGCAATCAAAGAATTTTTAAAATTATCGGGGACTAAGATTCTCGAACTGCAAGACTGCAAATTCTTTCATCACCAGGTGGGACCAGATGGCCAGAACCCCATTCTTTGTTCTCAAAACATATATATAAATGTTCCCATTAACTTATAATGGGAACTTAAAAGTGACATAACCTTTGAATGCCTAAATATGTTTTCACCAAACAAAAAGTGGCATGTTTGGCCACCAAAGCTCTTTCAAACAGATAATCTCTCAGAGCAGCAGGCCACACAATGGCTGTGTAGGGCCATGCCCAAAATCCCAAAAGCTGCCTCCAAAAATGGATAAGTTTGCATTTTTCAGTGTTTTTTATGCAAAGCCCGTAAGTCCAACCAAAACACAATTTGGCAGATCAAGAGAACTAACATGCCCCAGCATGCATACCAAACTTCAGGGACATCCATTAAATGGGTCCAAGGTTATTAATGTGAAAAAGTTTGAGTTTAACATAGAAGTTACACTGCTACCCTAACAATAGTGGCGTGATTGGCACATTATAATATATATAGGTGAATGGTACATGGTGGTTGTTTAAGCCACCTGAGGTGAAATTTTATTTTGCAAAAATGGGTTCCAAGTGATTTATGGAGTTGGAGTGAAGGTTTGCATTGGTCATTTATGCCACCTGAGGTGATATTTTATTTTGCAAAAAATGGGTTCCAGGTGATTAATGGAGCCTCAGTAAAAGGTCCAAAGTGGTCATTCAAGCCACCTGCAGAAATATTTTAGTTTTGCCAAAAATGTGTTGCAGGTGATTAATGGAGCTGGTGTGAAAGTCAGCAATGCTTGTTTAGGCTACCAAGATTAGGGCCAGATTTTCAAAGGGCCCTTGGTCCTCTAGAGCTGCATCAAACAACCAGCTTGAGTCAGATGTTGGTGTGCAAAATACTGTGTGCCATATTTTCAAGAAAAGAGGTCGGTGTGACAAAGTCCCCCATACTGATGCAAGAGGTTCACTACATCAATTCAATGGTGTAAGGGATGGGAATGACGCAAGCTGCACCAAAATAAATGGTGCAAGATGAGTCAAAATGGCACATGTTAAGTCAGAAAAATGATTCAAGGAATGAAAATGAAGCAAACCTAGTACATAAATGGTGCAAACTGAGTACAAATGGTGCAAACCAAGTAAAAATGGTGCAAGCTGAGTCAAACAAATGACACCAAGGATGAGAATGATGCAAGCTCAGTAAAAATATTAGAGATGAAATGGTCAAAACTTCCCCAAATGTTCTGAACTAGTCCTGCAGAGAGTACGCCTTTAATATTGGCATAGTCAGTTCTGACCATCTGCTTTGCATCTCTTTATATGGTCTAGTCTCTAGACCAACTCTGGCTGCTCTAGCAGCTGACAGTATTTGACATGTTTCGTGTCAGAGCTGCAGCTTTGAAATTCCCACAGGTGCGGTCTTGCACCATTTCTGTTGTGCAAGATGACTTGTGTCATGGCACTGCCATTTGTATGGTGCAAGGCTGATGCAGCCACCTTTGACACAGGTAGGACTGCCTTTGCAGCAGTGCTCCTTTGAAAATCATGTCTGGCGCTATGTTTGTCACTAGACTCCATTGCACCACTATTGTTTGGCACAAGTCCCTTGCATCATTCCTGGGGCTTTGAAAGTCTAGCTCCATATTTTTGTTTTTGCCAAAAATGGATTCCAGGTGATTTATGAAATGGGGTGAAAGGTCCATGGTGGTCATTTATGGCACCTGAGGTGATATTTTTATTTTTGTCTAAAATGAGTAATAGGTGATTTATGAACCTGGGGTAAATGATCTGCAGAGGTCATTTATGCCACCTGAGATGATATATTTATTTTAGTCAAAAATGGCTTCCAGATGATTTATAGAACAAGGCTAAATGTCAGCGGTGATCATTTATGCCTCCTTTGGTGATATTTTTTATTTTTGCATACAATGGGTTCCAGGTAATCTATGGAGCCATGTTGAAAGGTATGTGGTGGTCGTTTAGGCCACCTGAGGTGAAATTTTTATTTTTCCTAAAATTTGGTTCCACATGAGTTATAGAGGTGGGGTGAAAGGTCAGCTGCAGTAGTTTAGGCCACCTGAGGTAATAGTTTTATTTTTGCCAAAATAGTTTTCAGGTGATTTATGAAACTGCTGTAAAATTCCAAAATGATCATTTAGGCCACCTGAGGTGATATTTTCTTTTTGCCAAAAATGAGTTCCAGTTGATTTATGGAGACAAAGTGAAAGGTCTGCAGTGGTGGTTTATGCTTCCTGAGGTTAAAAGTCAGCATTGGCCATTTAGGTGATAGGCTGAGGTGATATTTTTATTTTTGCCAAAAATTGAATCCAGGTGATTTATGGAGGCAATGTAAAAGGTCTGCACTCTTCATTTATGCTATCTGAGGCTGAAGATAAATGGTGGTAATTTTGGCCACCTGAGGTGATATTTCTGTTTTTGCCAAAAATGGGATCCAGGTGATAAATGGACCCTGGGTAAAAGGTTCACCATGGTCATCTTTGCCACCAGATCTGATGTTTTTCTTGTTGCCAAAAATGGTCAGCTCCATCAATCACCTAGAAACCAATTTTAGCAAAAAAAAATCACCTCATCTGGAATGACCACCGTTGATCTTTCACTCCAGTTATTTAACTCACCAAAACCCATTTTTGAAACAAATAAAAATTTCAACTCAGGTGGCTTAAAGAACCATGAAAAACTTTCAACCAGGCTCCATAGATGAGCTGGAGCACATTTTTGCAAAACTAAAATATCACCTCATGTGGCTTAAATGACCTAAACAGACCATTTACCTCAGATTCATATCCCCTGGAACAAATTTTAGCAAAAGAAAATCATCTTAGGTGGCCTAAATGACCACTGCAGATCTTTTACTCTGGATACATTTATTACCTGGATCCCAGTTTTGGGAAAAATACAAATATCACCTCAGGTGGCCAAACAACAAACTCAGACCTTTCACACCAGCTCCATTAATCACATGCACCCCATTTTTAAAAACTAAAAATAACACCTCATGTGGCTTAAACAACCACTATGGACATTTCACCTCAGCTCCAGATATCACCTGGAATCCACTGTTTGCAAAAATAAAAATTTCTCTTTAGATGGCTTAAACAACCATTGTGGACTTTTCACAATTACTCTATAGATCACCTGGAACCCATTTTTGGCAAAAATAAAATTATCACTTCAGATGACCACCACCTACCTTTAACCTCAGGTGACCTAAATGACCACTGCCTACCTTTTACCCCAATCCCATAAATCACCTGAAATGCATTTTTGACAAAAATAAATGTATCACCTCAGGTGGCCTAAACAACAACCTCAGAATTTTCATACCAGTATCATAAATCACCTGCAACCCATTTTCAGAAAATATATCAATTTCACCTCAGGTGGCCTAAACAACCACAGAGGAACTTTGGATCTGGCTCCATAGATCACCTCAAACCAATTTATGGCAACAAATGAAAATATTTATCAATTTATTTTATAAATCGGATTTACAACCTTGGAGTCAGAGACTCATTTACAAGGCACCTTGTCACAGGGGGTTAAATAACACATGACAGTGAACGACAAAGAGGACAATACAAGTGTGGTACAGCAGAGGTAATATACACAGCAATTCCAGATATTACATGAAGAAAATAGGTTTGCAATTAATTACAGATTCAACCAAACATTCTCAAGACAGTATAATAGGCCTGCTCTAGTGAATCTATGGAGCAGGTACCTGGGGAGGGTGAGGAACATGGCATTGGGATGGAGGTAGTCAAGAGGACATTGTCAGATAGAGAGCTGGAAATAGTGCAGTCTCTAGGACATTTGAGGGCTCCTACAGATCCGAGCGTCTGTTAGGTGTTTCTGAGGGCAGTTTTAAAGGGGCCTATTTTGGGGATGCAGGTGATATGAATGGGGAGAGAGTTAAACCAGGAGGGTGCTCTTTAATAGAAGGAGCATTGGGTGAGCGAGGTCCTAGCTGTCGAACCTGGAAGGTGGCCTTGGCTGCACTTCAGGTGGCAACCATCCGGGAGGATGATTTTAGGGATGCAATAACCCCAAAAGGGGAGAAGCCAAGAAGTGTTTTTTTGGCCAGTATACAGGTGTGGTAGTGCAGGCACTCCTCAAAGGAGAGTAGATTTGAGGAGGAGTAGAGTTGGCATGTGTGAGTTCTGCTATGGGCACCTGTCAGGAGCCTACAGGCATTGTTTATTGAGGTCTGGGTATTAGACAGGGCGCTGTTGTCAGCCATAGTAAGCCCGTAGTCAACCAAGGACATGATAAAGGAGGTGATAGCCAGCTGGAGGGCGGCCTGAGGGAGACAGTCTCTATGGCAGTATAGGAAACCAATCTGGGTGTTTACTGCAGTGGACAGGTTTTTGAGGTAGGTGTGGAAGGTGAGCTGCAGACGGGTGTCCTGGGCTCAGTCGGTGGCCAGCTGGGTGCCGGCTGACCATGGTTGAGCTGAAGCAGCCCCGTTCAAGGGCAGGCAGCTGGAGAGAAGAAAAAAGAGCAGGTCTTAAATAGCATAGAGGTTAGGATGGGTTTAGATTTGAGCAGTTTAGCAAGACAAAAGGGAGTTAGACGTTTCGGCGCCAAGGCAGAGTGCTTGGATGGGGGGTGCAGGAGGAGCACTGAAACAGGAGAGGTGGAAGCACTTTAAAGCACTAGTAGAAATTACAATCCAGCTAATACAGTTGAAAAACTTCTATTACACACTTTAAATGTGCTTAGTTCTAACTAAAATCTATTTGTAAAAAGTGCAAGGTGGCAGAAGCAGGGGAAAAGTCCTGGCCAATCAGAGCGGGTTTGCTGGAAGTGCCCGTGTTCCAATTGGCTGCACTGTTCTGTGCCCTCCAAGGAGCTGCTGGCGTTGCATCCTGGTGTCGGTCAGTGGCTGTCTGGGTGCCAGCTGACTGGGGGGGAGCTGAAACAGCCCCGTTCAAGGGCAGGCAGCTGGAGAAAAGAATAAAGAACAGGTCTTAAATAGCATAGAGGATAGGATGGGTTTAGATTTGAGCAGTTTAGCAAGACAAAAGGGAGTTAGACTTTTCAGTGCCAGGGCTCAGTGCTTGGAAGGGGGGTGCAGGAGAAGCACTGAAACAGGAGAGGTGTAAGTACTTTAAAACACCAGTAGAAATTACAATCCTGCTAATATAGCTGAAAAACTTCTATTACACACTTTAAATGTGCTTAGTTCTAACTAAAATCTATTTGTAAAAAGTGCCAGGCGGCAGAAGCAGGGGAAAAGTCCTGGCCAATCAGAGCAGGGTTTGCAGGAAGTGCCCATGTTCCAATTGGCTGCGCTGTCCCCTACCTTCCAAGGAGCAGCAGGCGGGCATCCTTGTCTTGGTCGGTGGCTGGCTGGGTGCCGGCTGACCGTGGGGGAGCTGAAGCAGCCCCGTTCAAGGGCAAGCAGCTGGAGAGAAGAAAAAAGAGCAGGTCTTAAATAGCATAGAGGTTAGGATGGGTTTAGATTTGAGCAGTTTAGCAAGACAAAAGGGAGTTAGATGTTTTGGCGCCAAGGCAGATTACTTGGACGGGGGGATGCAGGAGGAGCACTGAAACAGGAGAGGTGTAAGCACTTTAAAGCACTAGTAGAAATTACAATCCTGCTAATACAGTTGAAAAACTTTAATTACACACTTTAAATGTGCTTAGGTCTAACTAAAATCTATTTGTAAAAAGTGCAGGTGGCAGAAGCAGGGGAAAAGCCATGGCCAATCAGAGCAAGTTTGCTGAAAGCACCCATTTTCCAATTGGCTGCACTGTCCCGTACCTTCCAAGGAGCTGCAGGCGGGCATCCTAGTCTCGGTTGGTGGCTGGCTGGGTGCTGGCTGACCGTGGGGGAGATGAAGCAGCCCCGTTCAAGGGCAGGCTGCTGGAGAGAAGAAAAAAGAGCAGGTCTTAAATAGCATAGAGGTTGGGATGGGTTTAGATTTGAGCAGTTTAGCAAGACAAAAGGGAGTTTCCACTCAAACAAGTTTGCTCTATAAATACCTAGGGATCCATTTTGACCCTCCTCTCCTTCCATGGACACATCGCTGCCCTAGCCACTGCCACTAATATCCGATCTGGGCATCCTACTTCTGTAAACACTGCCTCCCGGAGGCTCTTCAACTCACAGTCACCTCCTCTATCCTGTACCTAGTGGACTATGGACTGCCGTGTATGGTGCTGCTGATCAGACCACACTCCATAAAATTCTGCACTGAATAAGGCCTGCAGGTTAATTACTGGGGCACCTAGGCTAACACACACCTGTTCACTGTACGCTAAAGCACTGGTACTTGATCTTGATGAGCGCCTCATCTGACCTGTACCCTTACAAAAAGACCGTCCTTGGGCTATCCCCACCAGGATTGACCACCACCATCTGCCACTCTGTCCCACTAGTTCATACTCAGACCTCTAGGGAAACCTCTCTTGTTATCCCTTGATCTAGGACCTCTCATAGCCAAAGAGTCTTCAGCTTTAGGACCCCCTCCTGGTTCAACACACTGCCCCCCTCCATCTCCAAAGCTCCAACTATATAGTACTTCAAAACGTCCTTACGGAACCACCTTGTTAACACCCGAAGCTGCAATTGCCACTAGTCAAAGCTGTACTCAATACTTATGACAAATCTTACTACTAAGCTGCTAAGGACAACATAACTCTGGCATTGTTAGCATTAATCCTACCAGTACCACGTTTGTATCTATGTCTTAAGTTACTGTTATACTGTGTTATACTGTTATACTGTGTATTTTCATTTGTCTTACTGTGACAAGGTACCTTTGTAAATGAGCCTATGGCTCAAAGGTTTTCCAAACTGCTGTCTAAATAAATAAATAAATATAATAAATAAATCTCCTAGAACCCATTTTTGGCAAAATGAAAATATCATCCTGCAGACCTTTCACCCTGACCCCATAATTGACCTTGAACCAATTTCTGGTAAAATAAAATATTACTTCTCCTGGCCTAAATGGTCATTGCAGATATTTTACTCTGGATCCATAAATTACCTGGAACCCATTTTGGCAAAAATACAAATATAACCTCAGGTGGCTTAAATGACTAGTTTCTAGGGTTAGGGATTAGGGCTAGTTTCAAGTTGTGGGGTTTTAGGTTAGTGTCAGGGGTTAAGTGGTTGTTAGGGGCTGTGCAGAAGAAGCAGAATTGTGGGGTTAGAGTTAGGGCTGGGGTCAGGGGTTAGCCAGGAAGGGGTTAGGGTTGGTGTGGAGTATGAGGGTTAGAAGTTGTATTAGGATAGGGGTTAGGGGTTAGGGGTTAGAGTTATAGGGGCTTAGTTAGGGGCTAGTGTTAAAGCAGTCAGGGACAGGGATTAGCTTAGTGTCAGCCTGTGTTGAGAGTCATGGTTATGGTTAGTTTAGGGGTTAGGTGAGGGCTAGGGGTTAGGATTAGGGGTAGGATGGGGTGAATTTTAGGGTTAGGATTAGGACTAGGGGTTAGGGTTAGGATTAGGTTAGGTTAGTTAGGTTAGGTTTACTTGTTAGTGGTTAGGGGTTAGGTTCAAGCATGTGTTAGGGTTACTGTGAGGTTAAGGGTTAGGGTTGGGTGAGGGTTAGGGGTTAGTCGGGTGTGGAGTGTGTGCATAGGAGTTAGGTTATGGTTAGGGTTAGTAATAGTTGAGGGTTAGGGGTTAGGTTTAGGGTTATGGATTAGGATTGGAGCTGTAGGGTGAGTGATCAGGTCAGGACTGTGGGTTAGGTTAGGTTTAGGTTAGTGTGTTGGGACTAGGGGTTAGTGAGGATTATGTTAGGGTTAGGGCTTTGGGTGAGGATTAGGGTTAAGGGTTAGACTATAGGGATTAGGTTAGGGGTTAGGGCTTGTGGATTAGGTAAGGGTTAGATTATTAGGTTAGGGTTAGTGAGGTTAGAGCAAGGTTAGAGGTTAGGGGTTAGGGGTTAGGGCTAGGATGAGGGAGAGAGTTATGTTAGTGGGGAGGGTGAGTGTTAGGTTAGTTATGGGTTAGGTTAGTGAGTGTTAGGGTTAAGGTTAATGTTATAGTTAGGTTAGGTTTAGGGTTAGGGGTTAATGTTAGTCTGCAGGGGTTAGGGTTACTGTGAGGCTGAGGGTTAGGGTTAGGGGTTGCTTTTGTGAGGAGGGTGATGGTTAGGTTGTTAGGTTAAGGTTAGGGTTAGTTAGGTTTAGGGGTTAGGGTTAGTTTTAGGTTAGGTAGGTTTAGGGTCAGGGTCAGATCAGGTCAGGCCAGGTTAGGTTAGGTTTAGGTTAAGGCTAGTGTTGGGGTTAGGTTAAGGTGAGGGTTGGTGGTTAGGGGTTAGGTGAGGTGAGGGCCAGGGTTGGGCTGAGGTTGAGGTTAGGGTTAGGATTAGGTTTAGGTTAGGTTAGGTATAAGGTTAGGATTAGGGTTGGGGCACTAGTGAGGGTTAGGTTTAGGTTTAGGATGTGTTGAGGGTTGGGGCTTTAGGTTAGTTGACAGTTAGGATAGGGTTAGTTAGGTCAGTGTCAGGTCAGGTTATGGCAAGGGTTAGGTGAGGGTTAGGGTTAGAGTTAGCAAGAAGTGAGGTAGGGTTGGGGGCTAGGGCTAGCTAGCCTAAGGGGTTAGGTTGGGGTGAGGGCCAGTTGCTTAGGTTACGTGTGTTGCTTGGTATTAGGCTGTGTCAGGGTCAGTGTGAGGGTCAGTGTTAGGTTAGGGTTTAGGGTTCAGGAGGGTTAGGGGTTAGGTTAGGATTAGGGTTTAGGTGAGGGGTAGAGGTTTGGGTTAGAATTAGGCCAGGGGTTAGGTTTAATGCTAGAAGCTAGGGTTAGGATTAGGGGTTAGAGCACAGTAAGGTTTGGGGGTTAGGGTTAGGGGTTAGGTTTGGGGTTAGAGTTGGGGTTCTATGGAGGGTTAGGGTTAGGAGTGTGGAGGGTGAGGGTTAGGGTTATGGTGAGGGTTAGGGGTTAGTTTTAGGGGTGAGGGTGAGAGACATGGTTAGGGTTATGGTTAGGTTAAGTTTAGGTTAGGTTAGGGCTAGGTTAGGTCAGGCTGTGGGTCAGGATCATGGTCATGGTCATGGGTCAGGGGTTAGGGTTATTGTTAGGGTTAGGGGGTTGGGGGGTTAAGGTTTGGGGTGAGGGTTATGGCTAGGTTAGGTTTGTGGGTGAGGAGTAGGGTTAGTTAGGGTTAGGGTGAGGCTTAGGGTTAGGGTGAGGCTTAGGATTAGGGTTAGGGTGAAGTTGAGCGTTAGTGTTTGGGTTAGGGATTAGGTTAGGGTGAGGGCTAGGGTTAGGATTAGAATTTGGGTTAGGGTTATGGTGAGGGTTAGGGTCTGGGTGAGCGTTAGGGTTAGGGTGAGGGAGAGAGTTAGGGTTAGGTTTAGGGTGAGGGTGAAGGTGAGGATTATGGTTAGGGGTTAGTTTGAGTGTGACTGGTTAGGGGTTAGGTTAAGGGTTAGTTAGTAGGGAGTGTGAGTGTTAGGGAGGGTTAGGGTCAGGTTAGGGGTTAGGTTAGTGAGGGTTAGGGTCAGGGGTCAGTGTTACGGGTTTGGATATAAGCAGTGCGAGGGTCAGGGTCAGGTCAGGTTAGAAGAAGAAAAGCAGTGAGGGTTAAGGTTAGCTTAGGGCCAGCTAGGAAAGCAGGTAGTTAGGGGTTAGGTGAGGGTTAGGATTAGATTAGGGGTCAGGGGTCAGGACTGTGGGTGTGAGTTCCAATCAGGGAAGGTTTAGGTTAAGGTTGGGTCTAGGGTTTGGGTTGGTTTAAGGTTAAAATAGGGTTAGGTCACTGTCGGGTCAGGTTAGGGTGAGGGTGAAGGGTGTTAGGGTTAGAAGAGTGAGTGTGATGGTTAGGTTATTACGTTATGGTTAGGTTAGGTTAGGATAGGTTTAGTGTGAGTGTTGAAGTTAGGGGTTAGGTTTGGGTCGTGGGTTAGGTTAGGGGTTGGGTTAGTGTGAGGTTAGGCAAAGGTTAGGTGAGAGCAGCTTGAGGGGTTAGTGTTAGGCTATGGTTTTGTTAGGCTAGGCTAGTGTGACTGTCCGGGTTAGGGTTCTGTTTAGGGTTAGGGAGAAGGTGAGGTTAGGGGTTAGGATCAGGCCATTTCGGGGTTACGGTCAGGGTCAGGTAAGTGTTAAGGTTATGGCTAGGGTCAGGAGTGGTTGGTATGGTTAGTGTAGCATTAGGGTGAGTGGGTGAGGTTAGGTTAGTGTTAGGGCTAGAAATTGATAGGTTAGGCTAGGGCATTATTGCCTGGCTTAGGATCATGGACGGATCAGGTCAGTGTCAGGTCTGTTCAGGGTGAGGTAGGGTGAGGAGGGCCAGTTAGGGGTGAGGCTGGTGAGGCTAGGTTAGGTTATTAGATACTAGAGTGAGCTTGAGGGTAGGCCAGGGTTGGCTAGGTTAGGATAGTTTAGGCAAGGCCAGGTGTGGTTAGCATTAGGTTATGGATAGAGTCGGAGTTGGGTCAGGTGACTGTTAGTTAGGCAGGGTTAGTTAGTGACCCCAACCCAACCCTGATAACAACCCCAACCCCAACCCTCATCCCCAATCCCAACCCTGACCCTGATCCTAACCCTAAACCTATCCCTGACCCTGACTGTAACCCAAACCCTAACTATAAACCTGACCCTGACCCTAACCCTAACCATAACACTAACCCAAACCATAACCCTGACACTAACCCTAACCCTAATCCTGACCCTAACCCAGACTCTAACCCTTACGCTGACCATAACCGTAACCCTAATGCTCAGCCTAAACCTAACCCTAACCATAACCCTAAACCTAATCCCTAACCCTAACCCTAACCCTAACCCTCACCCTCACTCTAACCCTAACCCTCACCCTCACCCTAACCCTAGCCCTAACCCTATCCGCAAACGTAACCCTAACCCTAGCTCTAACCCTAACCCTAACCCTACCCATGACCATGACCCTGACTCTGACACTGACTCTGATACTGACCCTGACCCTGACCCTAACCCTAACCCTCACCCTCACCCTAACTCTAGCACTAAAACTAACCTTAACCCTGACCGTAACCCTAACCCTCAACCATCACCCTGAAGCTAACCTTGAACCTCACTCAAACCCTAACCCTAACCCTAACCCTAACCCTATCCCTAACCCTAACCCTAACCCTCAACCCTCACTCTATCCCTAAACCTAACCCTAACCCTAACCCTCACCCTAACCCTAACCCTAACAATAGCCTTAACCCTAACCCTAACCCTACCCCGACCCTGACCCTGATCCTGACCCTAACCCTAACCCTAACCCTCACCCTCACCCTAACCCTAACTCTAACCCAAACCATAACACTTTCCCTAGCCCTAGCCCTAAACCTAACCCTAACCCTAACCCTCACCGTAATGCTAACCCTAACCCTGACCCTGACCCTGAAACTAAGCCTAACCCTAATACCAAGCCTGACCCTGACCTTAACCCTAACCCTAACCCTGACCCTAGCCCTAACCCTAACCCTAACCCTCACCCTCACCCTAACCCTAACACTAACCCTAACCCAAACCCTAACCCTAACATTACCCCACACCCTAACCATAACCATAACCCTAACCCTAACCCTCACCCTCACGCTAACCCTTACCCTAACTTTAAACTTAACCTTAACCATTACTCTAACCCTATCCCAAACACTAACCCGCACCCTCACCCTCACCCTAACCCTAACCCTAACCCTAACCCCCACACTCACACTATCCCTAACCCTAACCCCAGACATTAACCCTAACCCTGACCCTCACCCTAACCCTAACCCTAACCCTAACCCTAACCCTAACCCTTACCTTCACTCTCACCCTAACCCTAACTCTCACCCTAACACTAACCCTAACCCTTACCCTGACCCTGACCCTAACCCTAAGCCTAAAACTAACCCTCATCCTTACCCTAAACCTAACCCTAACCATAGCCCTAACCCTAACTCTAACCCAAACCCTAACCCTAACACTAACCCTAAACCTCACCCTAACCCTGACCCTAACCCTAACCCCCACACTCACGCTATCCCTAACCCTAAGCCTAACCCTAAGCCTAACCCCTGACCCTAACCCTGACCCTCACCCCAACCCTAACCCTAACCCTAACCCTCACCTTCACTCTCACCCTAACCCTAACTCTAACCCTAACCCTCACCCTAACACTAAATCTAACCCTTACCCTGACCCTGACCCTGACCCTAAGCCTAAAACTAACCCTCATCCTTACCCTAAACCTAACCCTAACCATAGCCCTAACCCTAACTCTAACCCTAACCCTAACCCTAATCCTCACACTAAACCTAACTCTAAACCTTAACCCTAACCAGAACCCTAACCCTAACAATCACCATCACCCTAACACTAACACTAACACTAACCCTCACCCTAACACTACTCCTAACCCTCACCCTCACACTAACCCCTTACCGTAACTCTAACCCTAACCCATTAACCTAACCCTAAAACTAGCCCTAACCCTAACCCTAGCCCTAATCCTAACCCTAACCCACACCCTCTCCCTCACCCTAACCCTAATACTAACCCTATCCCTCACCCTAATCCTAAACCTAACCCTAACCATGACACGCACCCTGATGCTAACCCTAACCCTAACCCTGAACGTAACCAAAACCCTAGGCCTAACCCTCATCCTAACATTAACCCTAACAATAGCCCTCACCCTAACCCTAACCGTAAATCTTTACCCTAGCCCTAACCCTCAAACTAACCCTAATGCTAACCCCCACCCTCACCCTAACACTTACCCTAACCCTAACCGTAACCCTAACTCTAAACCTAAACCTAACCCTCTCCCTAACCTTAACCCTATCCCTAGCCCTAAGCCTACCCCTTACTCTAACCCTAACCATAACCCTAACCCCAACCCTAACCCATAACCCTAAAACTAACCCTGACCCTTCCCCTCACCCTAACCCTAGCCCTAAACCTAACACTAACCCTCACACTAACCCTAACCCTAACCCTGACCCTAACCCTGACCCTGACCCTAACCCTCATCCTAACCATAATTCAGACCCTAATCCTGACCTGAAACCTAATATTGACCCTAAACCTAACTCAAACCTAATCCTAGCCCTAATCCTAAACTTGACGCTAGCCCTAACCCTAACCCTGACCCTAACCCTAACCCTGACCCTGACCCTGACCCTAACCTTAAACCTAACCCTAACCCTAACCTGCACCCTCATTCTAAAAATATCTCTAACCTTAACCCTCATCCTAAACCTAACCCTAACCCTAACCCTAACCCTCACCCTAACCCTAGAACTAACTATAACCCTAACCCTACCCCTGACACTGACACTGACCCTGATCCTGACCCTGACCCTATCCCTAACCCTAGCCCTTACCCTAACCCTACCCTTAACCCCAAACCCTGATGCTTACCCTCACCCTCACCCTCACTGTAACACTAACCCTAACCATCACCCTAACCCTAACCCCCATCCTCACCCTAACCCTTACCCTAACCCAAACCCTAAACTTAACCCTAACCCCTAACCCTAATCCTAATCCGAACCCCTAACCCTAAACCTAACCCTAACCTTAAATCTAACCCTAAACCTAAGCCCTGACCCTATCCCTAACTCTAACCCTAACCCTAGACCTAACCCTAGACCTAACCCTAACCCTAGCCCTAACCCTAACTGTAACCATCACCCTCATGCTAACCCTAACCCTAACCCTAACCCTGACCATAACCCTAACCCTAAACCTAACT